>CM019064.1:104421666-104941073 GCA_009667805.1 Leptobrachium leishanense
GACGCCAGTCCTGGAGTTAACCCCTAGCTGCCACCAATGGTGGAGATAGGGGGTTCATTGGAACCTCCTATCTCCTGATCCGTGGCAGCTAGGGGTTAATATTTGATATCGTTGGATCGGCCAGAGCATGGCCTTTCCAACGATATCAAACATAATAATGAAAAAAGTTGTAAAAAAAATATATATATATATATATATATTTAAAAAAAAATCTAAAAAAAAAAAACAAGTTTTTTTTTTTATTTTTGTTTTGTTAATGCAGCAATATTGTTCCCATTTCAATTATAATGTGAACAATAATGCTGCACTAACGATTTTTGTATGCGGTGCGTTTGTTAAAAATAGCAACATTTTCCCCCCAAAAAAATGTAACGAGTCCCCATTTCTAATTTTTTTAACAAGCGCACCCCATACAAAATATAACCGCAAACGATCGCATGTTAAAATGTGAAAAAAAAAAAAACAATTTACACATAATAAATTATTGAAAATTCTAATTGTATTGCATTTTTTGTTATAATATACAGACATGACATAACGTATACATATAATAATGACATATTATGAATCTGTGGAGTCTGCGGAAAAAACGATATAATATGTCTGGGTCATATATCAAAATATGGCTACAAAACCGGTAAAAATGACCTCAGCACAGAGGTATGAAAAGCCTCAGCAGCGAAAGGGTTAAACCTGTCGTATGAAACCACCAGGAATCAGGGCACTTCACTGATATATGTGTTGCTGTTCGGTGTTCTCTGAATTGTGCTACAATGTAACTACATGACCCACCATTGTGACATGTTAAAAGAGCTAAACTGGCCATCGCTGGAATCTAGACGCACCCTTCACCTTTCCAACCTGGTGTTTAAGAGGTTTTCTGGGAAGCTGCCACCCTACCTGAATAGGCTGCTTCCCCTAGCAGCTCCCTCATCCTATAACCTCCGATCCAGGACCAGCACCTTACTTGCAATATCACAATACAAAAAGAAAGTGGCTCGATCCTCATTTTCCTACAGAGCACTGCATTTTCCTATTTATTCTGCTACTTTCCCTGGCAAACGATGTGGAAACTAACCCTGGTCCTATAGGTGACACAACCTTTAGTCTCCCCACTAATAAAGGCCTCTCATTTGTGCACTGTAACATCCGAAGATTACTCCCTAAATTGGATGAGCTTCAGGCTTGGTGTTGCTATTACAAACCCAAAATCATTGTGCTCACAGAGTCATGGTTAACCCCAAAAGTACTAGACTCTGCCATATCAATACAGGGGTATTCATGTTATAGAAAAGACAGAGCAAAGAGAGGAGGGGGAATTGTTATTTATGTTGAGGAGTCCATAAAGTTCACCCCCTTACAGACTTCTAGCTCTCCTGTCACCTTTGATTTCCTCTCTGGTATAATTGAGATCCCATTCAGTAAATCAATCATTGTTGCTGGGTTCTATCGTCCACCGAGCTCTCCAGTGCACTCCCTCTCTGACATATCTCAAATCCTTAATAACCTACTTGCCCAAAACCAAAAAAGTGAACTGCTGGTCCTCGGCGATTTTAATACAGATTGGCTAAATCCTAAAAACAATAAACACTGCTCGCTGTTTAAAATTTTGCAGCTAACTCAATTAATCTCCTCCCCCACTCGCATTAATATGAAAAGCCCTAACCATACCTTGTTGGACTGGATTCTCTCCTCATCTCTTGATAGAATACAGGAGGCAGGCGTTCTTGCTAATAGCTTTAGTGACCATTGTCTAGTGTACTGCGTGCGCAAAATTAAGGCCTTGAAATCTCCCCCAAAGGTAATAACCACCAGGTCTTTCAAGAAATTTATTCTTGAATCCTTCCTAAGTGATCTCAAACAGGTCCCCTGGTACAGGCTACACCTAATCCCAGACCTAGACTGTGCAGTTGAATACTTTCAGTCTGAGCTCCTGCAAGTCTAGAATTCCCATGCCCTGCTGCGTAAAGTGTGAGTAAAAGGGACTCATCTCCCCTGGGTTACAGCTGATCTTACACTAATGTACCAGCTTAGAGATTCACGGTGGTCAAATTTCAAGAGTACTGGTTCCATGAACGATCACTACGAATACCGAAAATGCCGGAATGAATGCACAAAACAAACAAAAATGGCCAAAGCCCATTACTTCAATGAAAATCTAAACAATAACATATCAAACCCTAGAAACTTTTGGAGAACCATAAGTAACATACAAGCACCCCCAGTCCACTCCCAGCCAGCTGCTGTCAAAGTAAACGACCAAACCCTGCAACACCCCCTAGATGTAGCAAATGCCTTTAATGATTATTTTGTTGGATGTGCCACCACTTTGATTGCCAAGCTAGGAAATGATATGCAATCAGAGAGGCCTCATGCAGGTCAGGCCCCCCCCAACTGTGCAAAGTCCCTGTATCAGACAGGAATTCAGTTTTAGACCAGTGCCTGTCAGTGTCGTTACTAAACTTCTCCGTAAGCAAAACTAAAATACCAGTCTGGACCTGATCAAATACCAGCAATGCTGCTGAAAATCAGTGCGCCAGCAATTGCAAATCCTGTCGCAACCCTAATAAATGAGTCACTGGCGACTGGATACATACCCAAGCTCTGGAAGACTGCAAGAGTGGTACCTATCCATAAAAGTGGAGACAGTACTTTGGTATCCAACTACCGTCCGATATCGTTGCTCCCTGTAATGTCAAAAGTCTTGGAAAAATGTGTCTACACACAATTATGTGATTATTATCAATATTGGAACTACTTAACCCCGGATCAATCAGGCTTTCGTCCAAATCACTCAACTACAACCGCCCTTTTAAAAGTCTGCAATGATATCCAGGCTGGGATGGAACAAGGAAACCTAACTGGAGCCATCTTCCTTGATTTTGCCAAGGCCTTTGACACGGTAGACCATGGCATCTTGTTAGAAAAACTTAAAAACTCTGGCATTGGTGATCGCACGATAACCTGGTTTCAATCATATGTATCCGACCGATCACAATATGTGTCAATTTCTGGCAGCTCCTCCCTCCCGCTCCCAGTCACTTGCGGTGTACCCCAAGGCTCAATACTAGGCCCCCTGCTATTCACAATATTCATAAATGATCTGCCCAACGTCTGCAAAGCCTCAACTGTACATATGTACGCAGACGACACTGTGATCTATACCAGCAAACCAAATCTCCCACAGCTGGAGGCCGTGCTGCAAGAACAATTCACAGAGGTAGAAAAGTGGATCAAAAACAACAAACTTTTTTTAAATACTGACAAAACTGTAACGATGCTCTTTGGAACAGCACCTAAACTACACAAATTGCAAAATCCCCATCTATCTGTTGGGACAAAATCAAATGGCATGCTGACCACAGTCACTTCTCTCAAATATCTAGGTATGTGGTTGGACCCTAATCTATCCTTTGGCCCCCACATTGAAAAACTCTCATCTAAACTTTACCCCAAACTAGGTGCCCTGTACAGAAACAAATCCTGCCTGAGTCCCGCGGTAAGAAAGCAGATTGTACAGCAAATGCTTATGCCGGCTATTGATTACGGAGATGTAGTGTATGCAGCCGCCCCGCAAACACACCTTCATAAACTTACTACATTGTATAACTCATTCTGCCGCTTTGCGCTACAATGTAACTACATGACCCACCATTGTGACATGTTAAAAGAGCTAAACTGGCCATCGCTGGAATCTAGACGCACCCTTCACCTTTCCAGCCTGGTGTTTAAGAGCATCTCTGGGAAGCTGCCACCCTACCTGAATAGACTGCTTCCCCCAGCAGTTCCCTCATCCTATAACCTCCGATCCAGGACCAGCACCTTACTTGCTATACCACAATACAAAAAGACAGTGGCTCGGTCCTCATTTTCCTACAGAGCACCACAATTATGGAATAACCTCCCAGACACCATCAAATCTTCCCTCAGTCTTAAGTCACTCAAAAGCTCCTTACTAACATACCTCAATACAGAATGCACCTGTAAACATGTAACCTAGTGACTATATTTCCTACATATTTTTCTGTTAATCTGTATATTTGTGTGGTTTTTTTTTAATATCTTGCATTGTATTACTTTGTATTTCTGTAACGTAACACTTCAATGTTTTTGAACCCAGGACATACTTGAAAACGAGAGAAATCTCAATGTATCCTTCCTGGTAAAATCCTTTATAAATAAATAAATAAATTTATGGAATAACCTTCCAGACACCATCAAATCTTCCCCAGTCTTAAGTCACTCAAGAGCTCCTTACTAGCATACCTCGGTACAGAATGCACCTGTAAACATGTAACATAGTAACTATATTACTTACATATTTATTTTCCGTGTTAATCTGTATATTTATGTTGTTTTTAATATCTTGCATTTATTTCTTTGTATTTCTGTAACTGTAACATTTTAATGCTCTTGAACCCAGGACATACTTGAAAACGAGAGAAATCTCAATGTATCCTTCCTGGCAAAATCCTTTATAAATAAATACATTTATTTATTTATTTATTTATTTATAAAGGATTTTACCAGGAAGGATACATTGAGATTTCTCTCATTTTCAAGTATGTCCTGGGTTCAAGAACATTGAGTGGTTACAGAAATACAAAATAGTAAAATGCAAGATATTAACACAAAACCAAACAAACAGATTAACAGAAAAATAAATATGTAGGAAATATAGTCATTATGTTACATGTTTACAGGCGCATTCTGTATCCAGGTATGTTAATAGAGATCTCTAAGGGACTTTAGACTGGGGGAAGATTTGATGGCGTCTGGGGGTTATTTCATAACTGTGGTGCTCCGTAGGAAAATGAGGATCGAGCCACTTTCTTTTTGTATTGTGGTGTTGCAAGTAAGGTGCTGGTCCTGGATCTGAAGTTATAGGATGAGGGAACTGCTGGGGGAAGCAGCCTATTCAGCTAGGGTGGCAGCTTCCCAGAAAACCTCTTAAATAGCAGGTTGGAAAGGTGAAGGGTGCGTCTAGATTCCAGCAATGGCCAGTTTAGCTCTTTTAACATGTCACAGTGGTGGGTCATGTAGTTACATTGTAGCACAAAGCGGCAGAATAAGTTATACAATGTAGTAAGTTTCTGGAGGTGCGTTTGCATACACTACATCTCCGTAATCAATAGCCGGCATAAGCATTTGCTGTACAATCTGCTTTCTTACCACGAGGCTCAGGCAGGATTTGTTTCTGTACAGGGCACCTAGTTTGGGGTAAAGGTTAGATGAAAGTTTTTTCGATGTGGGGGCCAAAGGATAGATTTGGGTCTAACCTAGATATTTGAGAGAAGTGACTGGTCAACGTTAACCATTACTTATTTATTTATTTATAAAGTATTTTCCCTGGAAGGATACATTGAGATTTCTCTCATTTTCAAGTACGTCCTCCCTATGTGGAGTTCAATGCCGTCAAAGATCACTGTATTTCGCTGGCAATTCACCAATATTTGGCGAACTGCCAGGTTTTGAATAGCTGAATGACCATGAAATTGCACCGTATGGGAAAATTCACTGTTCGTTGCAATTCGGTGACCAGTTCGGCTTTCTTTGAATAACCCTGTGTAAGAAACCAGGGTGTTTTGGAAAATATTTTTATTAGTTATACAGTAATAAATATTTGAAAATATTCCCAATGGATTCCTTACTAGTATAAGATATTTGGCAGGCAGATGTCACCATCTACTGGCCAAATGAAGCTACTGCAGCATGGGGCTCTGTGCATTTCAACTGGGGAAGAGTCTGATAAAGGCATTCTCAAGCTGGTTTTAAAGGGTTTGCATCGAAATCCCTACAACCAGGTTCCCTAATGCCAAAATCCTGATGGCCAACTTTCCCAAACAGACAACTCCTTGACGGCCATCTTCCCTACACAGAGAACTCCCTGACGGCCAACTTCCAGACATCCAAAATCCCAGCAGCTAAAACTAACCCTACTCCCTAACCCCCCTAAACCTGGCCCTAATCCCCTAAACCTAGCTCTAACCCCCATCCCCTAAACCTAGCCCTAACCCCCTTAAACCTAGGGTTAGGGTGTTAGTATTAGGGTTAGCCGCTGAGATTATGGATGTCTGAAAATTGGCCGTGTAGGGAACTTGGTATGTCTGGCACTTGTTCTGTCTGGCAGTTGGCCGTCGGGATGTTGGCATTAGGGAAACTGGCTGTAGGGATTTTGTCCGCCACCCGATTTTAAACAGTGTCAGCACCTCGACATCTTGCCTGTGGTGCTAAAACTTTGGGGGCACCTTCCGGAGTCCAAATGCAATGGAAATTAATTTGCAACAAATTAATTTCATTTGCAATGATACAACATAGCCTTGGGTTGCTGTGTCTGCTACTGTCATGTATTTAGCCAGGGGACACATAGGCACATGCTGTGCTCCTCAGGATGCAGCCTAGGCCCAGTCGGGACTTCAAGATGGCGGCCATCCATCCGGTGCGCCCTGTGACATAATCAAATGGTGCTGTCCGGCCACCCCCCTCTGATTATGCCACACCCGGTGACATAATCAGAAGGAGCTATCCAGGCTTGCCCCCACTAATTATGTCACAGGGCGCGCAGTGTGACCTCTGCCACCCTATGCCCAGGCAGTTACCAGCAGCCAGAAAGGCTGCACTCTGAGGGAGAAGATGGAACTGGCTAGGGGTCCACCTGTCAGGTAAGATGATTCAGCTGCCGACACAACTCTTCCCCCATAAAAAAAATGGTTTGCCCCCACTAGACTTACATTATTCGCCCACCCCCTCCCAATGAAATAATTAAAAAATTATTTAATCTGCCTTTCCAACACCCCCCCCCCTAAAAATTTTTTATTTACATTATATACCCCTTTGGGAAAACAATATTTGCCCCCACATCCTAACACTAAGGCTAATGTCAGACGAAAGCAGTCTGAGCGCACTCTGCATGCATGCATAGCAGACGTACGTACTGACGGAAGATACTGTAGACACGAAACGGTCCGTTATTTTTGACGAATATAGAAAAAAAAGGGACATATGGGAACAGGTAGAGACAGCCAGACCAAAAAACTTCTGAGTGTCAACATGATGGACGTCGCAAATGTGCTGCGTCTGACGTTGCGTCATAACGCACTCTGGTCGTCCGTCGTAGCACTTTTACGTCGAGGTCTAAATGGCGTCCGTTGTGCGGCACACGGACGTGATTACTGCATCTGTTGACGCTAGCCTTAATCTCACGAAAATCCGCGCAACGGTGATTGTGCTATCTTGCGCTAGTTTACTGCACTCTGTGCACCCTATACTTACCATGGGAAGCGCGATCAGTAATTAGCATTATGATAAGTAAGGTATTACAAAGTGCTAGCGCTAATTACCACACCGATGCAGTAACAAAAAAGTTAGAGACATCTAGAAGCTGGTGTATTCTGTGTTTGCTTATTTCCTTTATTTATATCTGCTGCCGTGTTCTATTATTTACTCCAATAAAACCTTATTCTCACTCCAATACCTGCCTTCTCCTTGTATCATTGCAATTTGCACTCAAACCCCCAGTACAGCATAACAGCTACTGCTGATCATGTACACATGATCATGACAGTGATGGGGTTAAATATGATTATATCTAAATAAATAATGTTACCAAAAATGTACCACATTAATACAAAATATATCAAAAGCAATCTGATATACTCAATTAAAATATAACATTTTCTTTAAATGCTTGAAAAAGCAATTTTTGCAACTTTAGCTGGAAATAGAGACGTCGATAAATTGTAGATTTTAAAGCTGATATTTCTTTATTCCTCTCTGTAACCTAGTATCAACTAACTTCTGTCTCCTTGATCAGTAAATTTGATACTCGTCTGTCATCCCGCTGCGAGAACAGTGGCCCAATCTACCGTTTCCTGTTGCCGGGAGCAGAGTGAGACTGGGAACAAATATTCCTCAGTCTCCCTCCCGATCACTCCGCGGCGTTGCGTGATCTTGTGAGAACAAGCTATTGACTATTTCTCACGCGCAGCCCCCACTCTCTGGAACGCTCTCCCTCGTACTGTCAGACTTTCCCCTAACTTCTCTTCCTTCAAACGCTCCCTGAAAACATTCCTATTTAGGGAAGCCTACCACCCAACTCACTGACGCAACCATCAATCACTCTCACCTTACAGTCCTCTCCTCCTGTTTCCAACCCCAACCCTCCTAGATTGTGAGTTCCTACGGGAATAGGGCCCTCATCTCCTCCTGTACTGTTTGTCAAATGTTGTTCAATGTATTGTAACCCTGTCTATACTGTGTTTATTGTACAGCGCTGCGGAATATGCTGGCGCTTTATAAATAAAGAATAATAATAATAATAATAATTGACCCCTACTGTAAAAAAGGAAGATAAAGAGTAATGAGCTGAGGTCTTCAAGTTCTTGAACGCTGCCAAAGAGACAACATTAAAACCTTGTAGGTAGGAAAAGAAAGGAGCTATAATTCCTAAAATACTTATTTTACCATAATAGACTTATTAAGGCTTTAAAATGTGTTAAGAGAACAAACATTTTTTTTTATCATACGTGCTCAGAATCCTATGCAGCCTACAACACAAAAGACGATTTTTGTATACGAACACCTCAAATACAATACAATAGGATGGCTATACCATAGACACCAATATATAATGAGTCAGAGTAAAAAAATATAATCTTTATTCAATCAAAAAACTATAAAGTCATTTCAGTACATGCACAAAAGGAAAATAAGACCAGATGAGTATACTGTATATAAGGCAGATACATCCCTATAGCAACATTAAATCGCTGCAGTAGCATCATAGAAGAGTTACAAATCCAAACTGTTGAAAGCAATAGATATAAATCAAAACGCAAGTGTGTATATATATATATATATATACACACATCAAACGAACGGTACAAGAAAGCAGCAACCAAAATCAAAAAGTTCAATGAAACCACCAAGAGAGCATAAAGACGAGGTACCCGACGCTTCAGTGATATAACGTCTTGATCATGGGTTGAGATACCCGTGATTAAGGCATTATGTCACCAAAACGCTGGGTACCTTATATCTGTGGCACTTAAATAAAGTGCACAGGGTTTGACCAGGATCTCCTGGAGCCACTGGACCCCTGAACATATCATGGGCTGTCACCCCCTGATGGCTGCTCTGTCAAGGACTGAGATTAGTGGGAGTTACTTTGAGTGACTCCACCCACTGATCTTGGTTCTGACACGTGATATTTGTGTATAAAGGATCAACATTGTCTTGATTTACTATGCATGATTAAGGCCTGCGAGCCAAGATGTTGCGTGTTTTGGCCTCGGAACACTTGAAAAAATAAAACCTCTTTACGTGAGCACCAGGTAGTGCCTGCTGTTTTGAGTACCGTAGATACTCGAGTATAGCTCGACCCGAATATAACGTGATGGATAGAGATTTATTCTGTAAATGAGAGAATACTCAAGACTCGAATATAACGCGAGGAGCAAAATTATAAAAGTATACTGTACTGGGAAACCATTAAAATCCTTCCAGGTTCTCTTAACACAGTCAGGATACCCCTCAGGCCAGGCTGCTCTGCTCTAGAATGATTGCAGTTGATACTAAATATGAAACCACCGACCACCCGTCTTGTTACTTGCGATAAGATGGCCGGCAGAGCGAGTTGACCCACACAGTGAATCATTCACCAATAGTCAGCACACCAGGAGGTGTCGTTTTTGGACCTCCGGCTCCAGCAGGCAGGCTCATCCACCACTAGTCACGCAGACTTGGGATCCATGAGCAAGAGTTTTTTTTTGTTTGTCTTTTTACCCGTGATGCAGAGGTCTCAAATATAACGCGACCCCTCCAATGTTGAGGTAAATTTTTGTCACCAAAAATCTAGCGGTATACTCGAGTATCTACAGTACTTGTTTTGGAGAGTGGGCTTCCTTAGAAGAGCATCCTAATACTCACCTGACTGTTGGGGGCACTCTCCGTAGGTGTCACACATTTTTGTGACAGTCACACACAAAATATCTTAAAATTATTTAAATTGTTTTGCGTGCAATGGAGACACACGGAACAATTGAGTAAAACTCATACCATTGCATTGCAGCTATACATGTTCTATTAGGATGCAAAAATGTTTTGTCACACATTGCACTGTAGCCCAGCTCAAGAAGAGTAATATGACAGATGCCATATCATGTGGAGATGGAATTTCCCGATGACCTGTTCAGAAAGAGGAACAAATGTTGAAATCAATTAGTATATGTATAAAGAAACACCAACAAATGTAATGTGTCTTTGATTGAACCTTCATGTAAAGGGATACATAGCAGATTTAAACGCAATCTAAAGGGTTAAAATGGGAGAGGTTAAAAACATTAATTCTTTCTTCCCCACTCAAATTTTAACCCTTTGGATTGCATTTAAATTTACTTTATATCCAGAGCTGGACTCCTTCTGAGCTTCTTCATACGTGACGTGCTGTTCTGTCCTGGTAATTGCAGCATGTTATGTGACCCTTGGGGGTCTGTATGCTCACTCAACCCTGTGGCTCTCAATGCCGGAGTTTATTGGTGGGCCACAGCTCCGACCAGCCGCTGGAAAAAGCCAACAAGTCGACGAACAGGGTAAAAAAAAAAAAAAAAAAACATTGAAAGTGTGAAAACTGAAACAATGTTTGCAAAAAAGCATTTTGAAGCGTTTTGATTGTGCATGCTTGCGTACATAATCCCCTGCCCCACCGTACCATCTTGCATTGACATAGTTACACATGTTGCACCGTCTTGCAGAACATAGTTTTTGTACTGCAAGACGGTGCGGTGCTGAACGGGTTAATGAACAGGCGCATGCACGCTCCTTATGGTTTGATTTTTCACCACTGCCGCTAAACACACTGACGTGTTATTAGGGGCATGTGGTGATGTGGCATGCATGCCCAGTGTGGCAGTTCGCTGATTTTTCCATTGCAGATGCTGAGTACAGCTGATCCGCATCACTTCCGGTGACGCAGGTTCGCTAATTTGGCAAGTTCGCTGCCTGGGCAGAACACCCGGTCCCACCTGACAGGATCCCAAGCTTTACTATGGAGATGTATTAGTGCTATATGTCCAGCAGGGGGCGTGCTCTGCTTGTCAAATAATGCAAACTGGTAACACTGTGCTTTCGATAGTTCAATCACTATTTGAAGCACAATTTCAGTGTTTGTGTTATGCAAATTTGTTTTTCATAAATCCACTGAGTCCTGGCAGTGGTTTTACGGTAAACAATTTGGTAGTGAATTGAACAGTAACACACAGTCATCTAAAGAATTTATTATTGTTTGTTGTCAATCTCCTGAGAATTTAAATACTTTCATAAACTTTATTTTATGTTCCTCAAGGTTGCAGTACTTGGAAAATGTAGAAGCTTAAAGGACGATGACAAGGGCAAGAAAAAGCTTGTTAGTTGTTATAGGTCTTTACAGCATCAGGATACATTGCTTCTCACAGAACAAAATCAATCTCATTCTTCAATCCCTTCACTAGCAAAATTACATAAAGAAAATATCAGAAGCCAGGGTTTTGGAAAGAAAATTAATATACAGTAAGAAATATTTTTGAAAATATTCTCAATGTATTCCTTACTAGTATAAGCTATTTAGAAGGCAGATGTTGCCATCTACTGGTGCTCATGCCACTGTACAGAGCACTGGTGAGACCTCACTTGGAGTACTGTGTGCAGTACTGGAGACCGTATCTCCAGAAGGATATAGACATCTTAGAGAGAGTTCAGAGAAGGGCTACTAAAATGGTGTACGGCTTGAAGGAGAAAAGTTATCAGGAAAGGCTTAATGATCTTAACATGTACAGCTTGGAAAAAAGACGAGACAGAGGAGATCTGATAGAAACATTTAAATACGTAAAGGGAATCCACAAGGTAGAGGAAGGGAGTATATTTAAAAGGAAACAAAATAGCAAAACAAGAGGACATAGTCTTAGATTAGAGGGGCAAAGGTTTAAAAGTAACATCAGGAAGCATTATTTTACTGAGAGGGTGGTGGATACATGGAACAGTCTTCCAGTTGAAGTGGTAGAGGCTAAAACAGTAATTGAATTTAAGCAGGCATGGGATAGGCATAAGGCTATCCTAAACAAAAGATAAATCCAGGTAAAGTATCCATGTAATTGGGCAGACTAGATGGGCCGAAAGGTTCTTATCTGCCGACATTTTTCTATGTTTCTATGTTTCTAAATGGAGCAACTGCAGCACGGGGCTTCATGCATTTTCAACCGTGGAAGAGTCTGATAGAGACCTTTGCAAGCTGGCTTTAAAAAGTGTTCGTACCCCGTGCATCATGCCCATGGTACAAAAACCTTATGGGCATGTTCTGGAGCCCAAAGACAAATTAAATTCCTTTGCAACAATGGATCGTGTTAACACAATGGCAGTCTCCTGTGTCTGCTGATGAGGATTGTGTATACATGATCATGGTAGTAAAGGGGCTAACAATAATTGAGCAAAACCTGTATAAATATTGGTCACCAGAATGCAAATATGCAATTTGTTTCTCACTCCCTTATTCTGGTGTTCTCCAATCCTGACACCTGGTCCTTCTATACTACTACTATTAGGTGTTTAGAGTGGGACCTGTCACTGATGGGATACATTAACACTATGACAGACTTAAGCAACATATGGCCTTTTTTGTGAACTAAATTCCAATCATTTATTATCTGAGTTAGGCTAGGGTCAGACGAACGTATTTTTCACGTTGTCTGTGAAAAAGTGCGTTCGAACGAATGGACGTATTTTTTCACGAAATACGCGATAGCGGTCATACGATGTGCATTTCCATCCGTGATTTCGTACGGATCATCAATAAAACCCTTTTTGCGTCTGGACATTATGTTGGCCGGACTTTAGCAGCGTCTGACGTCTCCTAATCACGCACACATGCCGCTAGCGGACGCAGCGCATTCTGTACGTCAGTACTAGCGGTATCACGTTCTCGAAAAAATGCGTTTGTTTGCCGCTTGTTTTGCGCAGCCGTACTTCGTATATTGCCTGTCATTGGCCGTCATTTGCTGCTACTACGGCCGTGATAAAGTGCGGCTGCACGTGCGTTCGCACTGCGTTCGTCTGACCCTAGCCTTAGGCTGTGGAAAGTCTGTGTAAAAAACAAATAATTTGAATCTTGAAGTCTATAAAAACTTTGAATATTTTAAAACTATATGAGCCTTGAGATTGTGTTGTTTCTGTAATGGAGTGTTCTCCTCTTGGTTTGTTATATAATATATGTATATATATATATATATATATATATATTTGATAGGCCGTGTTAGTCCAGATGCCAAATATTACGAGTATAGCAGTCTGTAGTGATACCTTTTTTATTGGACTAACGTTACATTTAAAAGACAAGCTTTCTAGAGTATTCCTCGCTTCCTCGGGTCTTGATGCTTACTGATCAGTTCCTAGAATTGAAGATTAGGACATTATGGGTCACATGGGTGAGGGGATTGGATGTCGTAAAAGTGAGAGTCAAATGGTATGTTTGAAATGGGAAAATAAATGCATGAGGGATCTTGGGCCCATAATAAAACAACAGAGATAAGATCATACCTCCTAGAATGAAAAAGAAGAAAAAACAAACAAACAGCACAGTGAAGGCTGAAAGAGACATGGGAAAAAATAAATATATACACACACACTGCAACAACTGTAAAAATCCCAGAGCTGTCTCAGCTTACAGGCAAGGTGAGGCACCTTGGAAACCCAAAATAAAACGATAACAAAAAATTTAAAATGTACTTTTTTCGGTTACAATGTTTATCTATGTACTAAGTTATCCAGTATCCTATCTGTAAACAGAGACGTTCCACTGTTTATATACACATAATTTAAACAGGTGGATCTTATTAAAAAAATGTAATTAACCGCACAATTGCAGCGTGTGTTTTACTGGCTCGGCCGGTCTAGGAAGTGTAAATGTACTGTTAGTTGCAAGGCAAGTTGCACCATAACAGTAGTTTCGGCATCACTTGGAATAGCAGTGTGGCTGCTATATAAATATAAATGTTGACATCTGACTCATAAATGGAATTGGGCTTGAAATGGTTTTGAAATCCGTGACTGTAGAGACAGCGTCCTGGCACTATAACTATTATTATAAGCTGAAATTGTTATTGTGCCTAGAGCAGGGCTCAAAAGTTCCACTCGCCCACTCGCATTTGTCGAGTGGAAATTGAGTGAGGGCAGGTGGAAATGCACACACAGGCTGCACAATAAATAGTTTTGTGCTACGTATTCCAGCAGTGCCACCGTGCAGCCCCCCTCCCCCAGGCTACACGGTGGCAGGGATCAACTGCCTAACCTGACCAAGCTTATCTCTGTCATTGGCAGGTTGGTGGAGAGGAGCTTTTTTGCCTCCTCGGTCTGCTCACACTGGAGTCTGATGACTGGGTATACTTGTATCTAGGGTCTGATGTCTGGGTATTAATGTTATTTTTGTATCTTTATTCTAAATAAAACCTTTAACAGTGTAATTTCATAAGAGACTTATGGGGATGCGTTTAGGGGTAGAGTTAAGGGCTGGGTAGGGGTTAGGCGGAGCAACTGGTGGCGAGTAACTCTTATGGCCTGGTTAGTAGCTTGGGACTTGAAATTTTGAGCCCTGACCTAGAGTGTCCTCTTAAAAGAATACTGTAAAGTAAACAAACACAGCATTTGCAGTGCTCAACAGGTACATGGTATTTTTGGATTTTTTAGACTCAATGAAAAGAATCTCATTAAAGTCCCATTTATTACATATATATAAATATATATATATATACATATATATACACACATATATATGTGTATATATATATTGTAACAAAAATAAGTCACTCACTGTATTTGCTGTTTGAAATGCAACCCTTATATTCTCAGACTTTGAAATATATAAAACATATACAGTATATATATTAACATTTGTTGAAGATTCTTTTTATTAAGCCTGCACTTGTTATGCTCAACCTTTAACACAAGGTGGTGCTATGTCATTTAAATTTTGACTTCCTGATTTTCATCTTCCATGGCAAAGGGTGAACAGTTGATACGCATATTTGTTTTTGGCTGAATTTATAATAATCTTAGTAGAATGTGACATTTGTTCTTGTTACTCGAGAATGTAATATATCACCACTTTAAATTGGTGATATATTATATGTTCTCAAGTAACATGAGCAAATGTAACAATCACCTTGCCCTCGTAGGACTGATATGAGTTTGGACATTGGGTTTAGGGACATAGGATTGCAGTCTGTGTCTCTGTGTTTATTGTGTCTGGCAATTTTTTTGATTTCTGAACGAATCACGATTTCTGAACGAATGAAGTGCATTTTTGTATTTTTTGGTTACCTTTTTGTTGTGGGTTTTTATTGATTTGTTGGTGATAATTTTAGTGACAGTAAATAAAGGTGATATTTTATTATAATGTCACTCCTACTGGGCCATTTCCTGAATATGACTAAGTATATAATTGTCTGATAGTAGGTTGACCCTGCATAGGTATAAGAGAGTGACTGAAGCATCATTACTTGGGAGTTGCATTAACTTTCTAACCCAGTTGTTCTTTTGTGGATTGTTTTTTACCATAAATTCTTAACTCAAAATTTAATATGAAAACCAGTGATGTGCGGTGTGGTCAGTAGCTGGTGAGGCACTGGCTATTATCAGAGTCATATATACACGGGTTACGTAGGTTCAGGTTCAGTGCTCCCCAGGAACTGGCTGATCTCAGTGCTTACCAGGATCGGACTGCTCTCAGGGCTCCCCAGGATCTCTTGCTGCTCCCGGGACTCCCCAGGATGTGCCTCCAGGCACACAGTCCCACGGCACACCACCATGTCTGAGGAGGACAGTCACATGACTGTCCTGTGTCAATCCTTGCATGGGAGGCCTGCCTCCCATGGAGGTGTTTTCTGAATTGCTTGAGACTAATGGTGCTTTCCCATTGGTCCAAGCAATCCCATTGCTCTCAGTGCCTCTCTGGAGATTCAGGAAGTAGGCAGCGCCAGACGCATGCTGCAGACTTCTGAATCTCTCTTGTCCAGCTGGAGCTTATGCAATTAGTGTAGCATTTAGCTATGCAAATTGCGAAGGCTCAGAGCAGGCATCTGCTGCTGTGTGATGATTCAGACACACACAGACACACACAGCTGACGAACTAAAAAAAAAGAAAGCGGAGAAGAGACGGACGGCAGGGGAGTGTGGAGAAGGTGAGTATGTGAACTTTTTTTAATCACAGATTTTATTTTAATTATACATGTTAATAACTACTTAATGGAATGACGCCCCTGACTGCACGTCCCTGATGAAAACTAAGTAAAACATTGTAAACAAACCACATTTTCATAGTCATTCTATTTTTAGTAGTCTAATAACAGGTTGGTGTTGTGACATTATTCACAGTCATGAAACCCAACATGGTCACAGAAAATAATGTATTTTTAGAAATGTAAACATTTAAAGGTGTTTAATATGGGCATTTTGAAACTTTTTACCTGACCTTTAGTTCAGAGATTTTAGCCAACATTTTTGGGTTTTCATTTCTACTTTCATACAGACAAAAGATTATATTGAGGAAGTGAATTTAAGTCCTTTGTATTACCCCTTTACATAGTTTACTTGTGCACATTTGTAATTGTAGGGAAGGAGCACATTTTAGTTTGCATATATAGCACTTTTGCCATTTATTATATGATGCATGTTTTTCATGGAGAGCAATTCAGCAATTCAGATGTTTCTCAGATCCAGGACACGACCACTACATGCGCTGCTGTGAAAGACGCCGGGTTAAGCCACCCACTATCTATCTAGCCTAGACTAGATATGTGCATTAGTTTTAGTACTAAAACGATTTAGTCCGAATTTTGGGATAATTTAGTTTTCGTATGACTCAAGAGAAACGAGACTGCTCAGTACAAAAAACGAAAGAAACTAAAATAAAATGCACTACATTTTAGTTTCAGACCTTTTTGTAATATTACATTGATGAGTGAAGGAGACCAGCAATGAAGAGCGCAACATTGCAACATCTGAAGTTCTGCACCCTCCACATGCCAATGCAGTAGGATGTTCTATACAGAGAGGGGCATAAATTAATGCAGGAGGATGTTCTATACATTATACAGTGAGGGGTATTAATGCAGGAGGATGTTATATACATTGGCAGAGAAAGGTATAAATTGAGGAGGATGTTCTATACAGAGAGGGACATTAATTAATTCAGGAGGATGTTCTATATATTATACAGAGAGGGGTATTAATTAATGCAGGAGGATGTTCTTTTTTTTAGCCCTTTAAATCCAGTGGCTGTGAGCGCTGAGATCGGCTGCTTGTTACATTATCTCTCAGTACAATGTATCAGGCTCAGCTGTTACAGTAACTGACTGTAACAGCGCTCAGTTTCAGTAAAACAAGGAAATAATATTGTTCTAACCTCTTATATATAAAAATATTATTTACTAGTTTTACTGAAATTCTGAGCGCTGTGATGAGCAACAGTCAGTTACTGTAACAGCTTTGCCTGACACGGGGCAGTATTACAATGTTGGTGCTAACTTAACCAGAGCTGTTGTAAACTGAAAACCTCCATAGGCTATAATGGCTCTGGGAAGCTTACAACAGCTCTGGTTAAGTTAGCACCAACTATGTAATATGGCCCACATTGTGCTGAGAGTGAGAGATACTGTAACTAGCAGCAATCTCAGCCCTCTGAGGAGCCACTACAATAGTAATTGTATCCGCTGGTTTTCGGATGAATGAAATTAGTTTTCATACTAAAGAACTGAAAACGAATTTCTTTAGCAACTAAATAAATTGCATTTTAGGACTAATCCATTAGTTCAAAACGAAATTTTGTGCTGTGCACATGTCTAGCCTAGACCCAGATAATGACTGCATAGACAACAAGCCCCCGCGCGCTTGCTTACCTATCTGTCCCCGCACACTTTCTCTCACCACAGGTACGTAGAGTGCGATACAATGGTCCCAGGTTTGCAATGCAGTACAAGTCTTCTCTTGAAGCAGGTAATGACTACGTCTCCCACAATCCCTGGTTTCACTTCCCTATTCTATTAGTTATGCTGCCACCAGTCCTCATGGACACTACACGCGTCACAGCGAGAGACGCAGGGCAAAGCAACCGCACTGTCTGCCTACCCTAGACCCGGACAGTGATTGCATAGACAACAATCCCTGCGGTCCCCAGTGACTGCAACTCACAATTTCGTATCTACCCAAGCTTAAAACAACCAGCAATACTCCAGTCTCTTAGTTAGCGTGGATCTCAGCCAGAAGCAGAGACTTAAATAGGTTATATTTATTTATGATATAGAAAAAGAGATATATATATAACAGTGCATTTGTTACAGGAAAAATTATAGATAGAATAAATCACTAGTTACACAGTACACAGCAAATAAAAGAAAGAGATTAAGCACAGAGCCTTACTTACACGTCAAATAAGCTAATTCTCTGCGACTCCTGGGGGGCTGGAGCTAGAAGCATGTACAGCATGGACAAAACCTCATGGCACAGGACACATGAACCCCCTGTGATCTGCCACCAGCACATGGAGAGCTTCAGAATTTATACACTTCCTGGTCCTTCCAAAACCCACCCACAAATGGCCCAGCCTCCTGCACTACATATCCCTGAATTCCCCTCTCCGGAGCGTGCTCAGCATGCTTCGTCATTAATCTTAATTCCCTGGTCTACCAATCATCTCCCAAAGACCACCTTCTGTGATCAGAGAATGTGATTGCTTCTTTGATATGCAGTTGGGGTGCCGCTCTCGCTGCGTCTTCTCCCTGCCATGAGCAATTGCACTTTCTGAGATCCAGGACCAGCACCTTACTTGCAATACCGCAATACAAAAAGAAAGTGGCTCGATCCTCATTTTCCTACAGAGCACCACAATTATGGAATAACCTCCCAGACGCCATCAAATCTTCCCCAGTCTAAAGTCCCTTAACACCTCCCTATTAACATACCTCAATACGGAATGCACCTGTAAACATGTAACATAATGACTTTATTTCCTACATATTTCTTTTCTGTTAATCTGTATATTTGGTTTTCTGTTAATATCTTGCATTTTATTACTTTGTATTTCTGTAACCACTCGATGTTCTTGAACCCAGGACATACTTGAAAACGAGAGAAATCTCAATGTATCCTTCCTGGAAAATCCTTTATAAATAAATAAAATAAAATAAATTGCTCCCATAGAACTATATATTTTTTATAAGTTTAACAACTACATACAAGGCATTCTTGTCATTATTATGTGAACAAATACAGGTATGGGGTGCACAATGGGAAAATGAATATGATGTCTGAGTTCTAGTTTAATAATGGAGAACCCCAATATCTCAAACACAACATGATATCCTGCACACCAATGTTCACATAAAAATCCTATTCTATATTCCCAAACTAGAAACTGAAAATAAAATGAGTATTCCCCTACAATAATATAGGACAGCAATATCTAGACCAAAATTAGCTTAGATAACTACACACATGAATGAAATATGCACATCTACATTTGCTTCAAATTTCGTTTGCTTTTGGGCTGCAGAATGTGCCTCCAAAGTTTTAGCCCTGTGGAAATACAATGGGTATAAACTCAAATATTTCTAACTTTATAATTAATTAAGAATGATTTTACAAAGACACACTGGTTTCTGACAGTGTTTTTTTGGAAAATCACTTGATAGTGAAGGGCTTAGCAGGCCACTACCACCAAAAAATGTAGGCCCCTATTACATTCTTTGCGCAGTGTGTTTTGAGTGCGCAATTGCGCATTTCTAGAAATCTAGAATAAAAAAGTTACGGAAGTTTTTTTACTTTTACTTAGTGAGAGAAATCACTAACAATCGGGGATGAGCTTTACTGAACATCCAAGTATGTCTCAGAATCATCTGCAGATATATTTGAGATGGGCCACGGCCTATTTACCTTTCTATGTCCCAGGTTAGTCAAGAGCCAACCATGTAGTAAGTTGCCATTGCTCAAAATCAACACATGGTCTAGTTAGAAGCTAAGGTTAGAAATTAGGGTTAGGGTTAGAAATTGGGGATAGAATTTCTAACGCTAGCGTCTTAACCTGATTTCTAATCCTGATTTTCGGTGGTTCGTTTGACAGGTTTAATCAAGTGAATCCTATAGGATTCAATGTAAAAAAAATCCTCGTTTATAGTTTCAGATCATTTCGTTCTGTTCTTTGTTTTGGGTCACTTTCGTCCAGTTTTTTTATCGTTTTGGATCATGTCTTTCTGTTGTTTTTCATTTCAGATCATTTTCGGAGCATTTTTGTTCTGGTTTTTGTTTTGTTTTTTTCGTTATGTTACCGCTATTCGTATTTCAGACCAATTCGTTTATTCGGACTAACAAATTTTTTGTATTTCGGAAATGCTTCCGAAATACGAATCTACTAATTTTTATCTAAATTTTGACTTGGAACGGAACGAAACGCACATGTCTACAATATAGGCCTATATGCCGACCAAACCAACTGACCAGGAAGTCTATAAGGTCTGTGTATTCTCCTGTGCCTTTTACTAACATGACTGCTATTTCATAATGCCATACAATATTATCACCAGTTAAGGAAGAGGAAATTCAGCAGATGTAGAGTAATACTAAAGAACATACATCCAGGTCTGTGGACACTTCTGACCATTCTGGACACATTTCAGAGTAACCTTCACCGCACCTTTTGTAACAGATACATACAGCAGCTTCCTTTCCTCTTTATAATCATTGGAGAAATATAAAATGAAAGCCCAGTCCTGAGTGGGATCAGTGCAGACATATTGTGGGCCATGTAAAGAGCACTATAAAGTTTTTTTTTGTATTCAAACTTTTTATTTGAAAAGTACACAATGCACAGTTAGAAACGCAATAAAGCAAGAAAACAATAAATGAATTTGAAAGGGACAACAAACAGATAGCAAAAGCAGGAAAAGCCAGTAAGTCTTCAAGAAAACACATAAGGAGTTCCAAGGAGGGGAGAGAGTAAAAAACTGAGTCCACGGTAGAGGTCACATGGCTGGGAGAACCAAGGCCAAAAAGGAGTTGACAGAGCTTAGTTAGCCCCTCTGATGGCTTACCCAGGTCAAGCCCTGTTCCCACAAACAAACAAAAAAGTGGGGAAGGGAGATACACCCTGGAACTCCATGTATGAATCTCAGAAGCAGTCCCCACAGGTGCGCAGAGAGTCATGGTCATCAAATGGTTTGGCGGGAGAGGTGGGAGAGGAAAAAGAAAAAGTAGAGGTGGGAGGGGACAACTCATCCAGCATCCAAAAAAGGTATCGGGTCTTAACTAGTAAAGTGCTGCAGGGCAGGTCGGGACACTCCATCCCTCCAGGCACATAGTGGGAGCGAGGGTCACGCAAAATAAGAAAAGTCAAGGCAATGTTGTAATCTCCATCCTCAGGGCCCTTCGGTGGAATTCCACTGTCTTCCGCAGCGTCAGCAAATAGGCCTCCAGGCCCATTATTGTGTCCCTGAAGTCATCTGTGGGAGGGTCTGATAATTCAAGCTGTCACCTATCCTTGCACTCACCAGCTGGTCCTACCGCTCGAACAGCTGCAAAGGCTGGGGGACGTGGGACAATCGTCACCCCTGAACCCAGCACACTGACAGTGCGTCTCAGGAGGCACAAGGGAGCAGCATGAGGAGCCCGCAGGTGAAGAAAATAGCCGCCGAATCCAGGCCGCACCAAGGAGAAGAACAGGCCAGGGTTACAACACGTTGTGGAGACCCCCCGTTTGGACCACAGGTGAGTATCCACTATCAGGAAGCCAGGGTGAGAGGAAAATTTGCCAGAAAAGACTTTAAAATCGTCTGGTTTAAAATGGCATCAGCAGAGCTCTTCAGATTTGCAGCTGCTCACCTCGGCTTCTGGTGGGTTATATGAACTATAAAGGTTTAAGCCTAAAGGAAGGTAAAGTGCATCAAAATAACCATACCGTGAAAAAAAAGAGCAGATCCAATCAGAAAGTTTACTCACTTTCCCACTTTTCAACTCCTTTGTACATGTCTAAAAGCTTTCATGTGTATGTGCTATTGGCAGCTTGAATCCTTCATCCTATTCAGCAGCTTTTTAGTGTGAGACCAAATGAAGTTACTGCGTAGTTACTGAAACCACAAAAGACAGACATTACAAGTGCAGCACATTCTTTTACTTTATGAGCCTTTCCTTTTAATTAAATGTTACTCTGATAACTTTGATGGAAGAATGGCTGGATCTATGAAACTGATCTGTGATGCCAACGGTACAAGACTAAAGGGGTTATTCAGAGAGCATTGAAATGTCACAAACATTTAGGTGCTCTCTCATTCCTTGCACTTTGGGGAATCAAATTCCCCAACCTTTGGTGAAATCAGCATTCACCGCAGGGTCGCCGATGTGCAGGGAATGAATTCTAAAATCTCCCAAAAACCTGTAAGGCGCCGATATGATTTGAAAAATCGTGTTGATCCGAAACAATGCAGAGTGTACCCGAAGATCTGCCGCAAACCCACCGAACACAGCATGACCAGCCACCGGAAAAAGACGACATGCCGATGAACGGGATAAAAAAAAAAAAGATTGATAGTGTCAAATTTCAAAAACTGTTTGCGACAAAAACTACTGGATGAAATGTCTGGAATTAAGATATACGGTCCCATGAATAATAATAATAAAAAGGTCTGTTACAGAACAAAAACACTATTTTAAAAAAAAATCTGAAAATAAATTGGCGAAAAAATGCCTAAAAAATCCAAAACAAAAGATAAATAAAGATTATTTTTTGCTGCAGATTAAAAGAATAAACAGCTTAATAGATCTTAAACAAAAATGAAAATATTTTTAACAGTGAAACCTATGGGATTCGCCTGACTAAACCTGCTGAATGAAAGCACTGAACATCAGGGTATTTCACTGACATTTCTCTGCTGTTCCGTGTTCTCTGAATAGATTAACCATTGCTTCTCTATGGGAATTTCAATGCCGCCAAACTGGCACCATATTTGCAGGCAATTCGCAGGCGAACTACCTGCTTTCAGAATAGCTGAATGGCCATGAAATTGCACCGTATGAGGAAATTCACTGCTTGGTGCAATTTTGGGGCCAGATCGGCTCTCTCTGAATAACCCCTTTACTTATTTCCTGGAAGGTTTTAAAAAGAGGAGATATTGTATGTCATGCAGCTGTAACTGTAACATAGTGGTGGGAAGAATAAGGGTATCTGTTAGGTGACAGATATCAGTTTGGGAGCAGAAAATGTATACGGATAGTTGATCAGTAATATTATGAGGGAGTTTCTAACATGTTATATTGCATGCATCCCATGTTTCTGTTTTGAAGCAGGGACAGAGTCTTCTTTTTAACCAAATCATTATTTTCTTCTAAACAGACGAAAGGGGTTTTCCGCAAAGCACCAAAATGCCATCGAAATTTTGGTGCTTTTCGCGTCGGTGCACTTCAGCGATTCCATTTCGCCAAAACGACAGTGAATTCACTGTAGGGTAAACTTAGTGCGCCAAAGATGGAGTGACCGAAGCCCTATGAAAAATTTGGCGAGTGTCATCAAAAAGTACAGAAGAACGATGACCTGGCCTTGGTGAAATCCACTGAACAGAATTTAAAAAAAGATGGAATTCTCCTATTCTTCTAATGTTTTTAAAGCAATAAAAATATATTTAAATGTGTATAAATAATAAAAAAGGTCCTTAAAAAAATAATAAAAAGGGCTGCGCGTCCAGCCGCTTGAAGCCTTGGCTGTGGAGGACGCGCTGAGAGTGTTCTCCCTTTGCAGCCGCGATCGGCCGGGAATACGGCCAATCGCTGCGGCCCCCCGGTGCGGGCTGACATCATGGATGTGAGCCCAGACTCCGGGACCCAGGCAGGCACGATAGACCTCGTCACGCCAGCGCAATGACGTCTATTACAGGCACCCCCGCCAGTACGGGAAGGTGCCTGAAGGGGAGGGGGAGGTCCTTTGGACCTCTCACACTCCCGATCAGCTTGGGGCACTGCAAAAAGTCAGACACCACTTGGAAGGGCACAGTCTGCCCTTCCAAGCGGTGGCTGCCTTTAACCCCTTGGGGGCTGGATCGCGATTCGGTACCAACAGGTTCCAGATCGCAGTCCCCTCCCGGAGCTGGCTGACATCTTGAATGTCGACCAAGCTTCCAGGATCTCCCCCTGCTTACTGGCGTGTAAGGGAGTTAACCCCTAGCTGTCACCTATGGTGGAGATAGGGGGTCCCAATGAACCCCTTATCTCTTGATCCGTGGCAGCTAGGGGTTAATGTTTGATATCATTGGAACGGCCAAACAAATTAAAAAAATAAGAAACTGTTATTTTTTTGCCGTTTTATTAATGCAGCAATATTGTTCCCATTTCAGTTATAATGTGAAAAATGATGCTGCACTAACGATTTTTTCTTTTTCTAAAAATCACATAATTTCCTCCCAAAAAATGTAACGATTCCCCATTTCTAATTTTTTTAACAAGCGTACCCCATAGAAAATATAACCGCAAAGGCTCGCATGATAAAATGTGAAAAAAACACTTAACACACACAAAATTTGGCTAACTGCCTGCTCTCTGAATACCCGAATGGCCCCGAAATGTCACCGTACGCTGAATATCAGTGTCCGGTTACATTTCGGACCTCTCTGAATAACCTTGTATGTGAATAACCCTTACATTACCTGACAGTAACTTCTAAGCAATACCTGTATGACCATTTTATCATAAAATAAATAATCCCACATTACAATTGAAATTATTTATAAAGCAACAACATACTCTGTAGTATGTAGGACAAAGCAAACTTAAATTTATCAAATAAGTTTGACACACAGAGAATGATAGGATAAGAGGCCCTGCATGTTCCCCAAACCTATTTCTGTCACCCACATATCAAAAACAATAGTGTTCTTCCTGTTATGTGGAAGGTAAGCAGCCCCATGGAACATTCTGGAAGGGGAGCATGATTTCTGGCCTGGGACAATCAAAGTGTGTGGAATATGATTGGTTCTGGCAAAATTATGCTAATTAGGTGAGTGCTACACAGCAGCGTAATGTGGGTTGTCAGCGCCTGGGGCAAGGCAAGAATTGTGTGCCCACCCCAACCTCTGGACACAGTAACACACCCTGATTCCCTACTACCAGTAGAGTATTGACCCCCTTTACCCCACAAGCACATGTATTGTATATTAACAAAATACTGATCTAATAAAAAAATGAAACACACATGCCTCCCACACTATGCCACTGCTACCAGTCACCCTGTCCCAGTATACCCTAGCATAGTTCCACTCTCATACCAGTGGCGGAACTACCAGGGTCGCAGCGGTCGCAACTGCGACCGGGCCCTGGCAATTCCACCACTTGAGGGGGCCCATTCCGCCACTTAAGGGGGCCCACTTGCTTGGGGAGAAGTTCGTTTTCGACCAGCGCAGTAGCGCACTATTTTTGGCAGCAGTCGCGATCGGCGCGATTGTTTTCATACAGGGTTATTCAGAGAGGTGAAAAGCAGGAGAATCGAAAATTCTAGGTCAAAATAGCCAAACCAGAAAAATTTTCCCTTTCATGATCTGCTATTTTGACCTAGAATTTTCCATTCTCCAGTCATTCGCCTACTTTTCACCGCTCTCTGAATAACCCTGATACAGGGCTATTCAGAAAGAGGTGAAAACCTTGAGAATGAGTGGATAATTGAATTCTAGGTCAAAATAGTCAAACCATAAAAATTCTCCCATTTATCTCACTTTCCAAATTGGCTATTTGGTCTAGATTTTTCAATGGGCTATTTGGTCTAGAATCTGTTTCTCAACTCGTTTCCTCGGCCTGGTTTGCCTGATATGTGAAGCACAGCACAGGTGATATAATATGCTGCTCAGTGTTTGCAGTATTCAGTCTGCATTTTCCCAAGGTGATCTGAAAAATCTAGCCTGTAGTGGGTCCTGAGGACTGGAGTGGAGAAACCCTGGTCTAGATTGTTCATTCTCCAGCCAATTCAAGGTTTTCACCTCTCTCTCTGAATAACCCTGATAGTGTAGCCAGCACAATGATTCAATATCGGGGATATTCAGAGAGAGGTGAAAACCTTGAGAATTGGCAGGAGAATGAACAATCTAGACCAGGGTTTCTCAACTCCAGTCCTCAGGACCCACTACAGGCTAGATTTTTCAGATCACCTTGGGAAAATGCAGACTGGATACTGCAAACAATGAGCAGCAAATTATATCACCTGTGCTTCACATATCTGGGAAACGAGTTGAGAAACACTGATTCTAGACCAAAGACCTAGAATTTTAACTTCTGTCATTCTCAAGGTTTTCACCTCTTTCTGAATAGCCCTGTATCAGAGTTATTCAGAGAGCGGTGAAAAGCAGAAGAATGACCCTGTATCAGGGCTCGAGTCGAGCGGGAACGTGCGGGAACGGCGTTCCCGCACTTCTCCCACAGCGGGAACGCTGCGGGAACGCTGCGGGAACGCAGCTTTCTGCTGTGGCCCGAGCCCGAAAGGCTGGAGCAGGCGGCCGTCGCACATTGCCGGCAGCCACGTGCTTCCTGTTAGAACGGCCCGCTGACAGGAAGTGGAGCCGCTCGCCTGGCTGTTTCATCGATCCCAGGCAAGCGGCTGCACTTCCTGTCAGCGGCCGTTCTAACAGGAAGCACGCGGCTGCCGGTCGCAGAGAGGTGAGCTGGGGGCACTATCCATGAGAGCTGGGGCATATATCCATGAGACCTGGGGCAGTATCCATGAGAGCTGGGGCATATATCCATGAGACCTGGGGCAGTATCCATGAGAGCTGGGGCATATATCCATGAGACCTGGGGGCATTATCTATGAGAGCTGGGGCATTATCCATGAGAGCTGGGGCATTATCCATGAGAGCTGGGGGCATTATCCATGAGAGCTGGGGCATTATCCATGAGAGCTGGGGCATATCCATGAGAGCTGGGGCATTATCCATGAGAGCTGGGGCATTATCCATGAGACCTGGGGGCATTATCCATGAGAGCTGGGGCATATATCCATGAGACCTGGGGCATATATCCATGAGAGCTGGGGCATTATCCATGAGAGCTGGGGCATTATCCATGAGAGCTGGGGCATTGTCCATGAGACCTGTGGCATATATCCATGAGACCTGGGGCATTATCCATGAGACCTGTGGCATATATCCATGAGACCTGGGGCATTATCCATGAGACCTGGGAGCATTATCCATGAGAGCTGGGGCATATATCCATGAGAGCTGGGGCATTATCCATGAGAGCTGGGGCATTATCCACGAGAGCTGGGGCATTATCCATGAGAGCTGGGGCATATATCCATGAGAGCTGGGGCATTATCCATGAGACCTGTGGCATATATCCATGAGACCTGGGGCATTATCCATGAGACCTGGGTGCATTATCCATGAGAGCTGGGGCATATATCCATGAGACCTGGGGCATATATCCATGAGAGCTGGGGCATTATCCATGAGAGCTGGGGCATTATCCATGAGAGCTGGGGCATTATCCATGAGACCTGGGGCATATATCCATGAGACCTGGGGCATTATCCATGAGACCTGGGGCATTATCCATGAGACCTGGGGGCAATATCCATGAGACCTGGGGGCATTATCCATGAGACCTGGGGGCAATATCCATGAGACCTGGGGGCATTATCCATGAGACCTGGGGGCATTATCCATGAGACCTGGGGGCATTATCCATGAGACCTGGGGGCAATATCCATGAGACCTGGGGCATTATCCATGAGAGCTGGGGGCATTATCCATGAGAGCTGGGGGCATTATCCATGAGAGCTGGGGCAATTATATCCATGTGAACTGGGAAAATATATCCATATAACCAGTGCTGTGTATATTATTCTGGGGTCCAGTGCTGTGTATATAATTCTGGGGGGTCTGTGCCTGGATATATATATAGATTATATATAAAACGCGTTAGTCCAGTTGCCAAAATCGCAAGTATACCTGTACGTAGTGATACCTTTCACTGATCAGTATAGTTTCCAGTTTACACTCTTGAAAGCTTGTCTTTTAAATGTAAAGTTAACCCAATAAAAATGGTATCACCGGCTCGTCCGGCTATACTCGTGATTATATATATTTTTTCTTCAGGTAATAGGGGTTGTGGAATTCGTGGGTGAGTTCCCTCACTTTTTTTCCCAGGACTTGACCCCTGCCCTGTATCAGGGCTATTCAGAAAGAGGTGAAAACCTTGGACAATGACTGGAGAAGTTAAACTTCTAGGTCAAAATAGTCAAACCAGAAAAATTCTCCCATTTATCTCACTTTCCAAATTGGCTGTTCATTTTCCTGCCAATTCTCAAGGTTTTCACCTCTCTCTGAATAACCCTGATATTTTAGGCTCAAAAAAAAAAAGTTAAGCCAACGCTTGCCCCTGGCAAAACACACAGCTCATTTGAAAGAAAGGGTGTGTAAAGAGACTGGCACTGTAAGAACACACACACACACCTCTATATGCTGCCCCTATAACAAAAGTATTAAGAGGAGCCTGGTCACATCCATTAGGTTTCCTTAAAGCACCTATACATTTTGTGTCATTCATATTATACTGAAGGGAAAGCAAGCCACTGACCCAACCTGACTTCTGCACACTGCAGGGTAGCACTTTCAGGCACTGACAGGGAGCAAAATGGAGATCCGACACTCCAGCCCAAAGCCAGTGACCCATGAAGCACATGCTGTGATCTGACAGCCCTGGTAGAAGAGGAGTTGAGAGAGTCTTGCTGGCAACTTTGCATCTGCTGAGCCCCCCACCTGTCCTGTCCCTCCCCAGGAAGCCTGGCTAGAGCTACAATACATCATACAGATTGGCAGCTAAGCACTATCTGAACATCAGCACAGAGGAAAGCCATGGCCTCTCTCCCCCCATCATTAACCCTCTCCCCATCATTAACCCTCTCCCCCCATCATTAACCCTCTCCCCCCCGTGAGGTCACTTACCTTGCAGCTGGGCAAAGAGGGCTTCCTGCTGCTGCACCCCCTCAGATCCCTCCTGGGGGGCAGATGTGTTGTGCATTCTTCAAGCCCCAGTTAGCAGACAATAACCAGCCTGGGGTATAACTGGGCATCCCCAGCTGTGGCAGAGCAGGGCACCCCTGTGCCAGGCTCCTGGACTGCAGCTCCCCATGCAGCCAGTCAGGGGTTGTCCATCATGCAATCTTTTCACAGCCTGCATTGGAGGGCTGCCTGGCCTATCATTGCCAGGAAGGGGCATGTCTAACTGCTAGACTTCCTGTCAATCAGAGGCAGTCCTCTAATGTAGGGGATTTCTGGGAATGGCTTGTGTGACGGAATGAGGTGTTATCCGTCTGCGGGTGTGCTCCAATCTGACCCCCTCTTGATGGCGTCAGGCCCGACTAACGAGTGTCACGGCACTCGGCGTCTCGAGCGGCCTGAGATGACCCTGGCGTTACTTGGCGAGATGGTGCTGCCGAATTAAGTTGACCCGTTCTGCGTAGTGGGGAGCTAGGAGACCGCAGAGTGTCTCCTGCACTGTGATTTTAGCTATGAAATGACGACACCAAACGGGGCTGTATGCTTCAAGTCAAATGCAGTTGAACTGACTCTTTACTCAAATGGGACACGCATTTAAACATCTCACACACAAAGGAGACATGCCCAGGCTTGAATGGGAACTCAATTTGCATACAATGGCATGCTTGCATCATCAGATTACACACACACACAGAGCTAATGTACACAGAAATTAGCATACAATTGAATTTCAACACAGCCTTTCACTCCTAGCAACCAAGGGGAAATATAATACTTTTAAATGCATCACACAATTACACATCTGAATCCACACTCATACAATACAGGATACATGGTAATACATCACACCAATAAAACCACATCTAGAAAAGGTATAACTGTTCATTTCAACACGCAAAACCGAAAGAGTCTCAAATAAAGAAAAAAGGTCTTTGAAATGTCCCAGGCTGTTAGTTCTGGGGCTCGCTGGTCAGAGCCCCTATGTCCGTTCCATGACATTCCTCCCCCCTTCAAACGAGTCCGACGGACCCGGTTGGACCCACACGGGTCAAATAGGGGAAGTCGGGGAGCTTGGATCTCCGGGTTCCCGGGCCAATTGCCGGGATAGACCGTTGGCATTCCCGTTCTGTGGCCCGGGCCGGTATTGGATAGAAAAGTTAAAAGGTTGGAGGGCCAGGCTCCACCGCAACAGGCGGCCGTTCTCCCCGCCACCCGGTTGAGCCACACCAGGGGGTTGTGATCCGTCATTACGGTGAAGGACCGCCCGTACACATACGGCTGGAACTTTCGCAGGACCCAAACCAAGGCCAGACATTCTTTCTCGACCGCTGCGTATCCCACCTCCTGGGGTAGGAGTTTGCGGCTGATGTAAGCCACCGGATGATCCCCCCGTCGTCCCCCACTTGGCTTAGTACGGCTCCCAGTCCGAACATCGATGCGTCTGTATGGACAATGAAGCGTTTGTTATAATTGGGAGCTGCCAAGAGGGGTGCTTGGGTTAGGGCGGTCTTCAGTTGTTGGAAGGCGGTTTCGCACTCCGGGGACCACAGGACTTGGCGGGGCAGGGTTTTCTTAGTCAGGTCAATCAGGGGTTTGGCGAGGACGCTATAGTTGGGAACGAATTTCCGGTAGTACCCTGCCGTGCCCAAGAAAGCAAGGACCTGAGTCTTGGTGATGGGGGTGGGCCACTCCAGAATGGCTTCTATCTTGGCCGGTTCTGGACTCTGGGTTCCCCGACCCACCTGGTGGCCGAGGTACTGTACCTCGGACATCCCTATCCTAGACTTCGCGGGTTTAAGGGTCAGGTTGGCGTCCCTTATCCGAGCGAATACCACTCCCAGATGGTGAAGGTGTTCCTCCCAAGTCTGGCTGTAGATGGCGATGTCGTCCAGGTACGTGCAAGCGAATTCCTGGAGGCCATCGAGGAGGCGATCGATCAACCGCTGAAAAGTGGCCGGGGCGATCTTCATCCCGAACGGCATGACCCGAAACTGGTACAGGCTGAACGGGGTGATGAAGGCCGACTTCGGGGTCACCTCCTCTGCAAGGGGAATCTGCCAGTACCCCTTGCACAGATCTACCGTGGTCAAGAAATTGCCCTGGGAGATCTGATCCAACAGCCTGTCGACTCGGGGCATGGGGTAAGCATCCGTGACAGTGCAGTCATTGATCCTCCGGTAGTCGACACAAAACCGGGTGGTACCATCCTTTTTGGGGACCAGGACTATGGGCGAGGCCCATGGACTGGCAGAGGGCTCAATAACTCCCAGCTCCAGCATCTCCCGGATTTCAGCCCACATGGATTTGCGTACTGCCTCTGGGAGTCTGTATGCCGGTTGCCGAAGGGGACGCTGGCCGGGGGTTTCCACCTGGTGCACGGCCCGGCTGGTGTAGCCAGGGAGTGCGGAGAAGAGCTCCTGGTGCTCTTGGAGCAGCTGCCTGGCCTGCTCCTGCTTATGGGGACCCAACCCTTCCCCTAGCTGCACTTGTTCCACCCCTGAGGGCCGACCGTCTATCCCGGGGAGGTCTACCAGGGGGAACTGTTCTGCCTCCTCGGTCGCAGGAGCGCAGATGGCAGATATCGTCTCGGGGCGCTCGTGGTATGCCTTCAGCATATTGACATGGAACGTCCGCTGGATCCTGGTGTCGGTACAGCTGACAACCACGTAGGTGGTCTCTCCCACTTGGGTGACCACCCGATAGGGGCCCTGCCAGGACGCCTGCAGCTTGTTCTGCCTCTGTGGTTTCAACACCAGGACCTTCTGCCCCACGAGAAACGAGCGGCTGCGGGCAGAGCGGTCGTACCATGCCTTCTGCTGGGCCTGGGCTGCCTGCATGTTCCCCTGAACCATCGCCGTGAGTTCGGTCAAGCACTCTTGGAGCTCCAGGACGTAACTCACGGTGGGGAGCCCTTCGGCTTCCTGTCCCCCTTCCCACTGCGCCCGGACTAAGTCTAGGGGACCTCACACCCGTCGCCCGTACATGAGTTCGAAGGGGGAGAACCCGGTCGACTCTTGGGGGACCTCCCGGTAGGCAAATAACAGGTGGGGTAGGTATTTCTCCCAGTCTTTCCTCTCTTGGGTGTAAGCGCGGATGAGCTGTTTCAGGGTCCCATTAAACCGCTCGCACAGCCCGTTCGTCTGCGGGTGGTATGGGGCGCTGTGAAGCGCCTTAACCCCGCACAGACGCCAGAGCTGTTGGGTTAGCTCAGCGGTGAATTGGGAGCCCTGATTAGACAAGATTTCCTGAGGAAATCCTACCCTAGAGAACACCTGTAGGAGGCCATCGGCGACGGTGTCTGCCTGAATGTAAGACAGGGCCACCGCCTTGGGGTATCGGGTGGCATAGTCCACCACGGTGAGAATATATCTCTTCCCGGTGGTGCTGGGGCGGGGTAAGGGACCAATTATGTCTACCGCCACCCGACTAAAGGGTTCTTGAATGATGGGCATGGGGTGAAGGGGGGCTTTCGGGTGGTCCCCAGTTTTCCCCGTTTTCTGGCAGGTCGAGCAGGTGCGGCAGTACTCCCGGACATCCTCACTAAGGCGAGGCCAGAAGAATGCTCGGGTTAACCGGTGTCGGGTCTTGGCCATTCCTAGATGGCCGGCGAGGGGGATGTCGTGGGCCAGTCTCAGGAGTTCCTTTCTGGGGGCCTGCGGTACTACTAGCTGTTTGTGAGGAGCCTGTGGTTTCTGAGCATCTCCCCTATTGGTGTACCGATACAGTAGCCCATCTTCCCACTCAATGCTGTCGTCCCGTCCGTCGCCGGGACCCTGGCCGGCCCGGTTGCGGTACCTTTCTAGGGTGGGGTCAGTCTGGGTCTGGTGCCGGAGGGTGGCTGGAGAGCTCCACGTGAGGGGGTGGTCCAGGGTAGGAGATGTGGGTTCGTCCGGTCGGGGGGGAGGTCTGGGAGGCTTGGGGGGTTTGGGAGGTCAGAGAGGTCTGGTTGGTCTCACCTGGGTCCCGACCGGAGTGCCTTGGTCGATCCGGTGGCTTTGTTGCCGGGTGGTCACTGGGGCGGCCGCGTCTGTGGCGTAGGCTGATACCAAGCGTCCCAGGTCGTTCCCCAGGAGGATTTCTGCCGGTAGTTGGTCGAGTAACCCCACCCGCACGGATCCCTCCCCCGACCCCCAATCCAAATGGACTCGGACGGTAGCGAGTCGGAGCACCTTGCCTCCGGCTACGCGAACAGCGATGGTGCGGTCCAGCCGGTCCTTTCGGTGAATCAGGTGAGGCCGGACAAGCGTGATGGTAGCGCCGGAGTCGTGGAGACCTTTGGCGGCCCGCACGTTAATCCATACCGCCTGTCTGTGGTGTTGGCGGTTGTCGGCGGATGCAGCCTGTACGGGATTGGCCTCATGCAGCATACCCCATTCCTCCTGTGGGTCCCAGTATGGGGATTCCTCCTGGTAACAATGAGCCGCGGGTGGGGCTCGGATGGGGCCCCGCGGAAGGGGTGGCTGGTTGGGGCAGTTCTGGCGGTAGTGACCCATCTGGCCGCACCCATAACAACGGATGGTAGCCGTGGAAGGGGCCCGGTTTGGGACCCGGGGTGCGGGCCAGCGTGTTGTTGGCTCCGGCCGGGGAGGTGGGGGTGTGGCACGGGGAGGTGGTAGGGTGGATCGGGAGGGTGGAAGTCGTTCCCCCCGTGGGACGTGCGCGTGTCCGTATACTCATCGGCCCAGGTGGCCGCTTGCTGCACCATCTGGGGCTTCTTGTCCCTCACCCACTCCCGCACGGCCGGGGCGGTGTGGTCGAAAAACTGCTTGAGAAGGAACAGCTGAGTGACTTCTCCGAGGGTTCAAGCCTTGCTTCCGGCGAACCAGGTCTTCATGTCCCGTTGCAGCCGGTGCGCCCACTCCACATGGGTAGTACCGTGGGGCGTCGGGAATTTTGGAATTTCATCCAGCTGGCTTCGGGGGTGATGGCAAAACGGGCCAGCAGGGTTTGTTTCACCTGTTCGTAGTCCCAGGCTTCTTCGTCTGGGACAGTCCTGTAGGCCTCCGCAGCCCGCCCTGTTAGTTTACACGCCAGGATCCCAACCCAAGCGGCCCGTTGAACCTTGTGTAGTTGGCACGAGCGTTCAAAGTCCTGGAGGAAACTTTCTATTTCCTCCTCTGCCTCGTTGAAGCTCTTGAAGGCCTGGAAGGGCACCTTCCGTGCCGTTGGTCTTTCCCAGTTGGGGTTTCCTCCCTGTTGGTACTGGATTTCCGCCAGCCGTATCTCATGTTGGCGCACCCGCTCCTGCTCTCCTTCATGGGTGATGTCCCGGATGAAGTTCTGGAAGGTGGCTTCTGTCGGCGCGGCTCCGCAAGTCACTGCCCGCTGCTGTACCATCCTCTGTAAGGAGTTTTTAGGGCTGGACGCCTGAGCTACGATCGGTGGTGAGGTTGCGGGCAGGTCCCTGGTCTGCTGATCCAGGGCCGCCAATTCTTCGACCAGGGCATCCTTGCTCTTTGAGCCCACGGTTCCTCCACGGTCCTCCAGCATGCCCCGCAGTGTGTCCCGTTTATAATTGGCATATGCTGCCATGATGAGGGTCTTCTGGGGGTGCAGAGAGCTATCCTCACCGCTTGCCACCAGTGTGACGGAATGAGGTGTTATCCGTCTGCGGGTGTGCTCCAATCTGACCCCCTCTTGATGGCGTCAGGCCCAACTAACGAGTGTCACTTGGACCCATTCTATTTAATATTTTTGTTAGTGATATTGCAGAAGGTATTAATGGAAAAGTATGTCTTTTTGCTGATGACACAAAGATTTGCAACAGGGTTGATGTTCCTGGAGGGATCAGCCAAATGACAAATGATTTAGGTAAACTAAAAAAATGGCCGGAGCTGTGGCAATTGAGTTTTAATGTGGATAAGTGCAAGATAATGCACCTGGGACGTAAAAACCCAAGGGCTGAATATAGAATATTTGATACAGTCCTAACCTCAACATCTGAGGAAAAGGATTTAGGGGTTATTATTTCAGAGGATCTAAAGGTAAGTAGTCAATGTAATAGAGCAGCAGGAAATGCTAGCAGAATGCTTGGTTGTGTAGGGAGAGGTATTAGCAGTAGGAAAAGGGAAGTGCTCATGCCACTGTACAGAGCACTGGTGAGACCTCACTTGGAGTACTGTGTGCAGTACTGGAGACCGTATCTCCAGAAGGATATAGACATCTTAGAGAGAGTTCAGAGAAGGGCTACTAAAATGGTGTACGGCTTGAGGGAGAAAAGTTACCAGGAAAGGCTTAATGATCTTAACATGTACAGCTTGGAAAAAAGACGAGACAGAGGAGATATGATAGAAACATTTAAATACGTAAAGGGAATCCACAAGGTAGAGGAAGGGAGTATATTTAAAAGGAAACAAAGTAGCAAAACAAGAGGACATAGTCTTAGATTAGAGGGGCAAAGGTTTAAAAGTAACATCAGGAAGCATTATTTTACTGAGAGGGTGGTGGATACATGGAACAGTCTTCCAGTTGAAGTGGTAGAGGCCAAAACAGTAATTGAATTTAAGCAAGCATGGGATAGGCATAAGGCTATCCTAAACAAAAGATAAATCCAAGTAAAGTATCCATGTAATTGGGCAGACTAGATGGGCCGAAAGGTTCTTATCTGCCGACATTTTTCTATGTTTTCTATGTTTTTCTATGTCACGGCACTCGGCGTCTCGAGCGGCCTGAGATGACCCTGGCATTACTTGGCGAGATGGTGCTGCCGAATTAAGTTGACCCGTTCTGCGTAGTGGGGAGCTAGGAGACCGCAGAGTGTCTCCTGCACTGTGATTTTAGCTATGAAATGACGACACCAAACGGGGCTGTATGCTTCAAGTCAAACGCAGTTGAACTGACTCTTTACTCAAATGGGACACGCATTTAAACATCTCACACACAAAGGAGACATGACCAGGCTTGAATGGGAACTCAATTTGCATACAATGGCATGCTTGCATCATCAGATTACACACACACACAGAGCTAATGTACACAGAAATTAGCATACAATTGAATTTCAACACAGCCTTTCACTCCTAGCAACCAAGGGGAAATATAATACCTTTAAATGCATCACACAATTACACATCTGAATCCACACTCATACAATACAGGATACATGGTAATACATCACATCAATAAAACCACATCTAGAAAAGGTATAACTGTTCATTTCAACACGCAAAACCGAAATAGTCTCAAATAAAGAAAAAGGTCTTTGAAATGTCCCAGGCTGTTAGTTCTGGGGCTCGCTGGTCAGAGCCCCTATGTCCGTTCCATGACAGCTTGGACCAATGGTGCTTTCCCATTGGTCCAAGCTTTCCCATGCTCTATCAGTGCCTGTCAGTCTGTGCGGCACTAATGAGCAGTGATCTCTGACGTGTGCTGCACACATCTTGAGCAGTTTACTCAATTAGTGCAGTGGGGAAACGTCCTGCTATGCAAATTGCGTAGGCTGGGAAAACTAATGCCTGCAGAGGCAGAGGATGGAGCTGACAGCAGGGGAGCAGGTGAGTTTGTTTTTAGTTTATTAATTTATCACTTAATGGCAGGTGCGGCTGTGCCTCACTTGCCTCCACTGAGTGCACGTCCCTGCCGCACGTGTGTCCATGTGTGTGTGGGCGCGGCCAAGGAGACAGCGAGCGGGCCGACCTGGAATTCATGTGCGGCCTTTCTCTTCCTCGTGGCCGGAACGCTTCCTCTCCCGCCCGGCCTGTGTCTCCAGACTCCTCCAGGCTCCAGTGTCCTACAGGCTCCCGAGTCCCGCTCCTCACAGACAGTCACACTGTCTGTGTGACTGCTGACTGTCAGTCAGTCTGGCACCCGCCCATGACGTGAGTGACCCACACCCACCACCACATCGCAACAGCAGCAGACTCCAGTCCGGACCTGTGGCGTGCCCTGGCTGGGCCCCCGTGACAGTCTACTCTCGACTCTGTCTCTGAGACTGATTGTCCACTCCGTCTCCAACCACCAACGACAGTAACTCCAATTACTCCCACTGAGTCACCCACTCTGAGCCGACCCGGTCATCCACAACATCAGAGGATCATCACGCGTCGCGGATCACAGTCACACATCATTCAGCTGGAGCTGGGCCCTGGCGCCACCACCGCACCACTGCAGCAGACTCTGCCTGTGACAGTCATGCTGCTGTCTCTCCTGAGGCCACACATCAGCAGCTCGCCGTCGCCACCTGACTCTCAGGTAATTTTATGTTCAAAATCAAATTGGGGGGGTCTCAATACCAATATTGGCAGACAGCCTGGCCTGCGTTATCATGGGGGCCGCTGGGGGGGCCCCTTCCAATATGGCAGCCAGGCCTGCATTACCGTGGATGGGGCTGGCTGGGCCTGGGCCCATGACCATGAGTACCGTGGGTGGGGGCTGGGGGCCTTGAGTACTGTAGGGGGCCCTTGAGTATGGTGGCCTCAGCTCAGCCTGCGTTACGGGGGGGCTTTCAATAAGGTGGCCTCCTGGCTCCTGCATTACGGGGGGGCTGTGTCTACCATGCCAATTGCATTTCGTTTGAGATTCAGGCTGAATGATCCTGTTTGTTCTGTTTTCCGCACTTGGCTGTTACCGCACTTGGCTGTAACATTTACCGCACTTGGCTGTAACATTTACCGCACTTGGATGTAACATTTACCGCACTTGGCTGTAACATTTACTGCACTTGGCTGTAACATTTACCGCACTTGGATGTAACATTTACCGCCTGCACCGCACTTGGCTGTAACATTTACCGCACTTGGATGTAACATTTACCGCACTTGGCTGTAACATTTACCGCACTTGGCTGTAACATTTACCGCACTTGGCTGTAACATTTACCGCACTTGGCTGTAACATTTACCGCACTTGGCTGTAACATTTACCGCACTTGGATGTAACATTTACCGCACTTGGCTGTAACATTTACCGCACTTGGATGTAACATTTACCGCACTTGGCTGTAACATTTACCGCACTTGGCTGTAACATTTACCGCACTTGGATGTAACATTTACTGCACTTGGCTGTAACATTTACCGCACTTGGATGTAACATTTACCGCACTTGGATGTAACATTTACCGCACTTGGCTGTAACGTTTATACCGCACTTGGCTGATACAATTGGCAAATGAGAAGACTGGGGGTTATGAATTGAAAAGAGTGGGGAGGGTTAATGAAAAGAAGTAGGGCCATGCATGACTGATCTTTGTAAAAATGGTTGAATTTAAACATTAAATAATTTTGATTATCTCAATAGATACAACATTACCTCCTTGCCTAAAGAGCTTGTATACTATTAGCTGTCATATGCTTTATTTACAGAAATATATAATGTCGTCATCCACTCAGTCCAAGAGCAGTGCTCACAAGCGTAAAAAGGCAAAGGAAGAGCAGATGAAACTTCAAAAACTCCCTAAAATAAGCCAGTTCTTCTCCACTCCTAAAACTGTGGCTCAGAGTTCTAAGGTTAGCAGTGAGGAAACTGAAAAAAGTATTGAAGAAGAAAGTGCAAATATTGCACAAATTGGGGAGATGGCAATCATTGAGGGCACTCATTCCACCGAGTCTACACTGGAAGACGAGAACAGAGATCCACTTGAAGGCAGCAGCTCAATGCAAGACCAACCTTTAGACACCACCATCATTGACGATTCAGATCTGGCGAGCATTAGAGAATCTTCAAGTGCTGTGGGAAGTAGTGTAGAGGGTGAGAAATTTGTGACCGATAGGGGGCACTACCCAGTCACCATCACAGATACAAATATAAAAAAGTTTATTTTAGCTCATGGCCCATGTAGACCTCCAGGACCTTTCCCGCGGGATAATGATGCACAGAAAAGGTGCTTTTCTGAGCGTTATTATGAGAGAGTGACAAAAACAGGGCTTAAACTTTCTGTAATGTGGCTTTGTTACTCTCCAAAGCTTAATTCTGCGTACTGTGAGCCATGCTGGCTGTTTGCAGACCGTAAAAAGGTGGGATTTGAACCTGCATGGGCAAAAGGGATCCAGAAGTGGCAGAGGCTGTCTGCAAGAATTCAGATTCATGAATCTTCACAAACTCATATGGAAGCATGTGTAGTCTATGATCATTGGAGGTGTAATAAAACAATTGATGAGGAAAATGAAAACCAGATTAGAAGGGAAAAAAACTTTTGGAGGCAAGTCTTACACAGAATTGTTAATGTGACATTAACAATGGCAATGTGTAATCTAGCCTTTCGTGGTCACCTAGAGCGTCTGGGAGAGGTTAACAATGGGAACTTTCTCTCCATCATAGAGCTGCTGGCAGAGTATGATCCAATTTTAAAGGAACTTCTCCAGTTACCCAAAGGCACTTTAAAATATTTGAGGCCACAAATACAAAACCAATTAATAGAAATTCTATCCAAAAAAGTGCAAAATGAAATTGTGTCTGAAATACAAGAAGCACAATTTTATTCCATAATAATGGACACAACACAGGATATATCCAAAGTTGATCAAATGAGTCAGATATTTCGATATGTCTCTGTGGAAAGAGATCAGAATCTGAGAGCTTGCAGTGTCACAGTAAATGAGGCTTTCTTAGGGTTTCATGCCATTGAGGATCAGAGAGCAGCAGAGATTGAGCGTAATATTGTTGCCTGCGTAGAGAGCAAGGGCCTTGATTTATCAAAGTGTCGTGGTCAGGGTTATGATGGTGCAGCAACAATGAGTGGTGTTTATTCTGGTGTACAGGCTCGGATAGCAAAGAGGGAAAAGAATGCCCTGTATGTCCATTGTGCAGCACACAAACAAAATTTAGTGATTCAGGATGCTGTCGCTGACATAGCGGAAGTGTCCTCATTCTTTGATGTGGTACACAATTTATACACCTTCTTTGGGGAAAGTGTACGCAGATGGGCCTTTCTCTCCTCATTCACGTCTGAATCTTCTGTGACATTAAAACGGCTTTGCCCTACAAGGTGGTCTTCTAGACACGATTCTCTGCTTGCGCTGCGGTTCCGTTTTGTTGACATCATGCAGGCTTTATCAAAACTTATCCTCCTCTCATCAAAACCAAAGGAAAGAGATGATGCTGCAAATTTAAAGAAGAAAATGGAATCTTTTGAGTTTGTGTTACTCGTTGTCCTCCAAACAAAAATCTTCAGCCATGTAAATATAATTTCAAAGGTTTTGCAAACTAAAGATATGGAACTGTCCAGTGCAGTGCAGCTCATTCAGAATGCTGTGACAGCCCTTTCCACCTACAGGGATCACTTTGAGGAAGCTAAGGAAACCGCAGCGGCACTTGCAGAAAAGTGGGGAATTTCAGCAGAGTTTACAAATAAAAGAATTAAAAAAGTGAGGCGCCACTTTGATGAGCTGTGCATGGATCAAAGATTAGCTGATCCAGAGGAACGCTTCAAAACGACTGTGTTTTACAGGTGTTTGGACATTATCACAAACCAATTGTCAGACCGATTTAAGGGAATGAATGCAGTCTTTCATAGATTCAAAATAGTTCAGCCAGCCATGCTTGCCTCTGAATCCGATGAGACTGTAATATCAGAAGCAACAAAACTGCAGGAACTTTACAATGAGTATATATCAGCAGATTTTCCGGGGCAACTTCTTTCATTCCGTTTGGCACTTCAGGAAGAGGTTCGCAGTTGTTCCACTGTGAAGGACCTGGCTCATCTCCTGCTCGTTGGAAACAGTGCACTGTCTTCTACAGTCCCAGATGTTTGTGTCACACTACTTTTGTTCCTCACCCTCCCAGTAACCGTAGCAACTGCAGAAAGGTCATTCTCAAAGTTAAAACTAATCAAAAGTTATTTGCGAAACACCATGTCTCAACAAAGACTTTCTGGGCTTGCTTTATTAAGCATCAAAAATGAGAGAGCTCGAAGACTGAACATAGAAAGCATCGTAGATGACTTTGCTGAAGCCAAAGCAAGGCGTCGTAACTTCTAACGGCAGTTGTAAGTAAAGCTATATTGCGTTCTGTTACAAGTTATTAACACTGTTTCAGAGTTTTTAACAGTTAAACAAACTAACCCCGTTTAGGTTTGCACCTTGCATGATTTGTTCTGAGATATGCTCCGGTTCAGTTGAAAGCATGGCTGTTTTTGTTCAATACTACCTTCATTGAACCATACTAATTGTTGTACAACTTTTTTATTTTACAGGTTTTTATTCATTAGACATAGTTCCAGTTCTTGAAAAAGTTGATGTTTGTTATTATTGTTGGCCCTGTTGTGGACCCTTTTTTTTAAGCTTCTCTGCCGCTTCTGTGGACATTTGAGTAAGTCTGTGTGTGTGTGCATATGTACAGTCTAATATTTTCTATTTAAATTGTCATGTTCTTGTTGCCATATTGATCTTTTGCTATAACGTTGTCAAATGGATGTACAATTTCCTTGATTTATGGATTTTTCTTTATATTTTGCAGGTCATCAGAGCGACCTGGCCAGTGACCAAGTCCTATCCTGAAACTACAACTGTTAAGAATTAAGGTTAGTTGAACTAATATAAATGGTGTACTCTTTTTTATCCTGCAATAATAAAAAAAAAGTTAAAATATGGATATGTTTTGGGGGGGGGGAGCCCGGGGGGGGCCGTCATGGATTCTTGCACCGGGGCCCTCAGGTTTCTAGTTACGCCACTGTCTCATACTATACCCAGTAACCCTCTCCCAGTACCCCCACTCACTCTCTCCCTCAAGTACCCCAGTCACTCTTTCTCTCCCAGTACCCCCAGTCAGTGGTGTATTTTGGCCTAGGCCAACAAGGCCTAGGCCTAGGGTGGCACTATCCAGGGGGCGGCGGCCCGCACTGGTGGCCCCACCCCTAAAAAAAATATATATATATTTTTTTTTACTTTTGCAAAGTATTTTGCCAGGAAGGATACATTGAGATTTCACTAATTTTCAAGTATGTCCTGGGTAGGCAAGGCCTACGCTTTCACTTTCCAGGGGGCAGCAAAAAACCTCACCACTAAGTGGGTTACTCACAGAGCACCGAAATAACGCCAACATTTTGGTGTTCCGTAGTTCCCTGCACTTCGGGGAATAAAATTTCCCCACCCTGCAGTGAATTCACCATTCACCGCAGGGTCTCCAAAGTGCATGGAGTCGGCCGCTGAATGCTGCCACTGCAAACCCGTGGCCTGCTGTTTTCAAAAGAACTACTGAACGAAAATGTCTGGAATTTACATATAAGATCCTATGATTGATAATAAAAAGTTCTGTTACAGAAAAAAGAAAAACCGCTATTAAAAAAAAGGGGGTGAATTTTTGTTTTTACTGCAGATAAAAATAATAAATGGTTTATTAGATATTGCATAAAAACGGGAATATTTTTAACATTGAAACCTATGGGGTTCACCTGAATAAACCTGCTGATTGGAACCACCAAACATCAGGGCATTTCACTGCCATTTCTCTGCTGTTTGGTGTTCTCTGAATAGATTAACCATTACTTCTCTATGGGATTTGCAATGCCTTCAAACAGCACCGTACGTGCTGGCAGTTCACCAAACTTGTGTGTGAGCATATCACAGAGCAGTGGTGTACTTAGGGGAGTGGCGGAGGGCAGGCCGCCCCAGGTACCAGTGATTATTTGGGTGTCATTAGGGGGTACTAGGAGGTGCCACTGTCACTATGTGTCAGCTTTGAGCTGTGTTGTCAAACAACGAGCAGCGGAGCAGGCTGTTTGCATACAGAATAAAATCGAATAGAATAAAAATCCCCCTCTCCTCCCTCCATACCTCCTCCCCTGCCCCGCAGCAGCTCTAGGAGAGGGGAGGGGGATGTGATTTGTGTGCAGAGAGAGAAGATGACAGTAAATGGCAGGTAAAGGGGGGTATCAGCAGAATATGAAGCCCTGTCTGCTTACTGCTGTTTAAAGTGGACCTTTCCTTAACCAGCACTGCAGTGATAGAAATTTGTCATTGAGCTGCCTGGCTCCTGGTGAGGCTGCGTGCATGCAGGTCACGCGGTCCGGCCAGTCAGGTGGTACTGAGCCTCAGTACCACCTGACTGTCTGAACCACGTGACACGCACGCAGCTGCCCGCCCTTTCGTTAACACGGACTCTCACTCTATTCTGGACTGAACACCCACCGGGAAGGGAAACAAAGCCACGGTGCACCCTCTGGCAGTGGCACCCCACTGCTGACAAGATGATTCCACGCACAGGCACAGCCGCAATCCTAACGTGGCCTGGAGGGACCTCCTGCTGAGTCCGTACACAGTCCCTGCTGACTCTGCACACAGCCCTACCGCGGACAGATGCCGGTAAATATAGAATAAATAATTGCTGTGTGCTCATATTCACTCGGTTTGCTGGGAGTTTTATTGCTGTGGATTCTGATACACTCATACACACTGCACATTGCATTGCTGGGAGTTTTATTGCTGTGGATTCTGTGATACACACTACATATTACTGTGAGTTTTATTACCCTGGAGCTCTGGGATACACTCATATACACTGCACATTACTGGGAGTTTTATTGCTGTGCAGTTCTGATATGCTCATACACAGTGCCCATTTCTGTGGGTTTTATTGCTGTGCAGCTTTGTGATACGCTTCTATGCAGTGCACGTTTCTGTGATCCAGTATACTTGACATGCGTGGCTGTTCTTTGTAAAAATGCTATCTTAAACATTTCATAATTTTATTTATCTCAATAGATACATTTGAAATGGTATACAAAATATACAAGTAGGCACTTGGTATCCACTTTTAATATAAAGAGAGGAAGAGGCGGCGCTCTAAGAGGAAAAGGTGCAGTTTAAAGAGGAAGGGTGGGGATTAACCAAGAAGAGGTGTGCCCTTGATAGGAAGGGGTGCCTCAAATTTAAATTAGGGGATGCACGAGTTTAGTCAGGCCTAGGGCAGCACAAAACCTAAATACACCACTGCCCCCAGTCACTCTCTCTCTCTCCATGTACCTCCAGTCACTCTCTCTCTCTCTCTATCCAGTCATTCTATCCGTGAACCACCAGTCACTGTCTCCAGGGCTGCCAGCGGTGTGGGGCTGGCACAGGGCTTCTAGGGGGGCTGACAAGCATGATACAGGGTGTTACGTCGGATAATGCCACGCTGCTTCACGTGAATCATGTCAGCGTTAACTAGGAGTCAAGACAGTACCAGAATTTTCTGTCCTGGTCCTCCCTTCTGGAGACTGAGTGTTAAGTCACCACCGGCGCGTAAAACTGGAGGCTGCCTACGCAAGGGCCTCTCATGGACACCAATGTCTGTGAGCAGACACCTTGCTGATCCCTGCTGGAAAATATTAGTGGTTCAAATTTCTTCTGAAATTTTGCGCCCCTAAGAAAATTGCACCCAAGGTGACCGCCCTGAGGTCCCCCCACGCTGCACCACTGGTACTATATATAGAGCAGGTGGTTACCTAGCTTACTGGTGCATGTGGCTGCAAGGAGTATACTCGTTCCCGCCCTCCCGCCCTTCAATGGGTGGTCCTTTATTATTCATTTTGTCACAGCCTGGTGGTATCCCTGACCAGCAAAGGAGGAATTTTTGGATAAGTTGTCAAATATGGTGGGCTCTGGGAGAGACGTGCTCGGTTCTTGATGAAATCGGGATGAGTAACGAGCTCTGGTTTCATGCTACAACTGCCTACTGCAGGTTATTTGCAGCACGGCCAGATTTAATTAAGGTTTGCTGGTACGGGGTTACATTTATAAGTAAATTGTCATGATTTAAATAAAGCTGTGGTCAATGCCCTTTTGTCCATTATATCTTGTCAGCGTGTTTTTTTGTTGTCAGGGTTTCTCAACTCCAGTCCTTGGGACCCACTACAGGCCAGATTTTAAGGAAATTGAGCTGAATCCTGCAATCAGTGAGCAGCAAATTATATCACCTGTGCTGTGCTTCAGATATCTGGAAAACCTGGCCTGTTAGTGGGTCCTGAATGGGGATGAGCTGTTCGGTTTGATCAGTTCGGAGTTGATTCGAACTTTGGGCGTTCGCAAGTTCGCGAACCCTGAACTTTTTGGCATGTTCGGTTCAAGTATGCAAAAATTTTTTTTGGAAAAAAGTATAAAAAATGCTTAAAAAATAAAAAAAAAATCTAGAAATAAAGAGACTCTTTACTGCAGAATATTATAAGCAACGGTTTATTAGATATTGAATTAAAAACTAATGTCTACGTGCAAAGATTCTCACCTTTAAATGACCTGTGTTCTCAAACGCCGTAAACAACAGGTGTTAATTAGTGTTTGGAAATAACATGTGCTTTTAATTAGTCTGGTCTCATGAATTTGATACATTGTATGTAGACTGAGGGTGTGGTGTCTCCTGAACATTTATCAAACAACACCTGTGCTTCTGAGAAGTGTTAATTTCTCTACTAAATCTTCCTCTGATATGCTGTTTAACCCCTTAACCCTGCATTTCACTGCTGTGTGCTGAGCTAATTTTTACCGCTTTCGCTCATTATGTTTAAATGCGATTTGAAGCCACATTTTATTAAATGACCCAGACATATTAGATATTGTTCTTTCCGGTAGACTCCGCAGATTAATAATATATCATTTTTATATGTATATGTCATGTCCTGCCTGTATATTATGACAAACAATGCAATAAAAATTGACTTTTTCATCATCTGCAGTGTGTAAAGTGTTTTTTTTTCACATTTTAGCACATGAGTGTTTGAGGTTATGTTTTCTATGGGGTGCACTTGTACAAAAATTAGAAATGGGGACTTGTTACATTTTGTGGGGGGAATTATGTGATTTATAGCAAACACACGCCATAGAAAAAAAACATTAGTGCAGCATTATTGTTCACATTATAATTGAAATGTGAACAATATTGCTGCATTAATAAAAATAACACAAAAAAATACGTTTCTATTATTTTTTATATATTTTTTTTTTTACTTTATACCTCTTCATGTTGGGTATCATTCGAAAGGCCATGCTCAGGCCTTTCGATTGACACCCTCCATGACCCCCGAGCTGCCTGGAGATATCGGGGTTCAAATGAACCCCCTATCTCCACCAGGGGATTCCGGGCAGCTAGGGGTTCCCCGGCTATCTGACGTCATCACGCTATGCGTGAGGACGTCAGGCAGTGAGGGGGGACCCGTGGGTGGAGCCGCCATCCATGATGGCGGCCCCCACCGGAGCTAGGCCGCACTTCGGTGCCGCAAGGCATCTCTATACACAGCCCCATCAGCATCTCTATACACAGCCTCACAGCATCTCTATACACAACCTCACAGCATCTCTATACACAACCCCATCAGCATCACTATACATAAACAGCATCTCTATACACAACCCCATCAGCATCTCTATACACAGCATCTCTATACACAGCCACACAGCATGTCTATACACAGCCTCACAGCATCTCTATACACAACCCCATCAGCATCTCTATACACGGCATCTCTATACACAGCCCCATCAGCATCTCTATACACAGCCTCACAGCATCTCTATACACAGCCTCACAGCATCTCTATACACAACCTCACAGCATCTCTATACACAACCCCATCAGCATCACTATACATAAACAGCATCTCTATACACAACCCCATCAGCATCTCTATACACAGCATCTCTATACACAGCCACACAGCATGTCTATACACAGCCTCACAGCATCTCTATACACAACCCCATCAGCATCTCTATACACGGCATCTCTATACACAGCCCCATCAGCATCTCTATACACAGCCTCACAGCATCTCTATACACAACCTCACAGCATCTCTATACACAACCCCATCAGCATCACTAACAAAACAGCTCTCTATACACAACCCCATCAGCATCTCTATACACAGCATCTCTATACACAGCCACACAGCATGTCTATACACAGCCTCACAGCATCTCTATACACAACCCCATCAGCATCTCTATACACGGCATCTCTATACACAGCCCCATCAGCATCTCTATACACAGCCTCACAGCATCTCTATACACAGCCTCACAGCATCTCTATACACAGCCTCACAGCATCTCTATACACAACCTCACAGCATCTCTATACACAACCCCATCAGCATCTCTATACACAAACAACATCGCTATACACAACCCCATCAGCATCTCTATACACAGCATCTCTTTACACAGCCACACAGCATGTCTATACACAGCCTCACAGCATCTCTATACACAACCCCATCAGCATCTCTATACACGGCATCTCTATACACAACCCCATCAGCATCTCTAAACACAACCCCATCAGCATCTCTATACACAACCACATCAGCATCTCTAAACACAGCCTCACAGCATCTCTATACACAGCTTCACAGCATCTCTATACACAACCCCATCAGCATCTCTATACACAGCCTCACAGCAAATCTATACACAAACAGCATCTCTATACACAGCCACACAGCATCTCTATACACAGCCTCACAGCACCTCTATACACAACCCCATCAGCATCGCTATATACACAGCATCTCTATACACCAACAGCCACACAGCATCTCTATACACAGCCTCACAGCATTCTATACACAACCCCATCAGCATGTCTATACACAACCCCATCAGCATCTCTAAACACAGCCTCATAGCATCTCTATACACAGTCTCACAGCATTCTCTATAACAACCCCATCAGCATCTCTATACACAAACAGCATCTCTATACACAACCCCATCAGCATCTCTATACACAGCCTCACAGCATCTCTATATACAGCATCTCTATACACAACCCCATCAGCATCTCTAAACACAGCCTCACAGCATCTCTATACACAGCCTCACAGCATCTCTATACACAGCATCTCTATACACAACCCCTTCAGCATCTCTATACACAGACTCACAGCTTCTCTATACACAGCCTCACAGCACCTCTATACACAACCCCATCAGCATCGCTATACACAGCATCTCTATACACAGCCACACAGCATCTCTATACACAGCCTCACATCATCTCTATACACAGCCACACAGCATCTCTATACACAGCCTCACATCATCTCTATACACAACCCCATCAGCATCTCTATACACAACCTCACAGCATCTCTATACACAGCCCCACAGCATCTCTATACACAACCCCATCAGCATCTCTATACACAGCATCTCTATACACAGCTTCACAGCATCTCTATACACAACCTCACAGCAAATCTATACACAAACAGCATCTCTATACACAACCCCATCAGCATCTCTATACACAGCATCTCTATACACAGCCACACAGCATCTCTATACACAGCCTCACAGCACCTCTATACACAACCCCATCAGCATCGCTATACACAGCATCTCTATACACAGCCACACAGCATCTCTATACACAGCCTCACAGCATTTCTATACACAACCCCATCAGCATGTCTATACACAACCCCATCAGCATCTCTAAACACAGCCTCATAGCATCTCTATACACAGTCTCACAGCATCTCTATACACAACCCCATCAGCATCTCTATACACAAACAGCATCTCTATACACAACCCCATCAGCATCTCTATACACAGCCTCACAGCATCTCTATATACAGCATCTCTATACACAACCCCATCAGCATCTCTAAACACAGCCTCACAGCATCTCTATACACAGCCTCACAGCATCTCTATACACAGCATCTCTATACACAACCCCTTCAGCATCTCTATACACAGACTCACAGCATCTCTATACACAGCCTCAGAGCACCTCTATACACAACCCCATCAGCATTGCTATACACAGCATCTCTATACACAGCCACACAGCATCTCTATACACAGCCTCACATCATCTCTATACACAGCCACACAGCATCTCTATACACAGCCTCACATCATCTCTATACACAACCCCATTAGCATCTCTATACACAACCTCACAGCATCTCTATACACAGCCCCACAGCATCTCTATACACAACCCCATCAGCATCTCTATACACAGCATCTCTATACACAGCCACACAGCATCTCTTTACCCAGCCTCACAGCATCTCTATACACAACCTAACAGCATCTCTATACACAACCCCATCAGCATCTCTATACACAGCATCTCTATACACAACCCTATCAGCATCTCTAAACACAGCCTCACAGCATCTCTATACACAGCCTCACAGCATTTCTATACACAACCCCATCAGCATCTCTGTCACGGACCTGACATCTGGCGCTCCTCAGAGAGCCACAAGGAACTGACTCTGCTCCAATTTTAAAGACCATTTTTCCTTTCTTTCGATTTTGCGTTTAAATACTGTCTGGACAATCTCTGTATGTTATTACTCATGTGATTTTATGAAGTGTGGTGTATTTAAAATGTATCCTCTATTGTGTGAGTGTAGATTCAGATGTAGAAAACTGTATTTATGTGATTTGCTCCAGTCTCCATTTTGCCAGCCCAGCATGGGTCCAAAGGACGAAGGACCTCATGGCCCCAAGATGGAGGATACAGCAAACCATCTGATTTGAGGCTTTTCCAAGACCTCATCTGCCTAATCCCCTGGACAATGGGGGAGCCTGAAATGGCAAAATAGAGGATACAGCAAACCAGCTGATTGGAGGCTTTTCCAAGACCTCATCTGCCTAATCCCCTTGACAATGGGGGAGCCTGAAAGGGACCTGATAGGGAACAGGAGGCTGGGAAAGGAGCCAATCAGTGCTGGTTGTGTGGGTGGGGGAGTTTTTAATCTGTGTGTGTGAAGTTGTATAAATGACCCTGTTGAAACCCCATAAAAGCAGTTCACTGTTTTAAAGCATACAGCCGCGTCTGGTGTCTTCATTTCAGAGCTACAATCACTATTGCAGGAGACACTCAGCGGTCTCCTGCATCACCACTCAACCCAGGAACGGGATCCCAAGGCAACACCGCACCATCTCTCCAGATGCCGGACCAACGCCATTTCATCCTCCAGGCCGTTCTAGACGCCGAGTGCCGTGCCACTCGGTAGTCGGGCCGGACGCCATCAAAGGGGGGGTCAGAGAGCAGGACCGCAGGTGGACTTCCATCCCATCACACTGGTGGCACGGTGGGGATAGCTCTTTGAACCCCCAGAAAAAAGCACTCAGCATAGCAGGGTACGCCAACTACAAAAAAGACACCCTGGGGCATCCTGGAGAGCCGAGGAGGCACCCCGGGCTCAAAGAACAAAAAGGCCTTGGTCAAAGAACTGTGAGAAATGGACCAGCGAAGAGAGGACCGGGACCCCCATCCTTAAGAGACCGGTTCCAGTGAAGAGTAAGGAGGGCGATGGCCCAGGCCCAGGCGGATGCACCTGGTACCTGGCAGGACGAGCACTGGTGGAAAGATTTTGTCCGCCAGGAGATGTGGAACAAGGCCATCCAACAGGAGGAGGACTGCCCTGAAGAAGCCCTCCCCACTTATACGGAGAGGTACGAGCACCAGTGGTACTTACGGGTGCCCTTTTTGGGAGAACAGCCCTGAGAGGAATGGCTGACGGAGCTAGGCTAACTGGTCCAGAGCGAAATTATACTGGACACCAGCTACAGAGCCCTCCAGTGGTTTACGTCCCAACTAATGCCCAGCACAGCATACAGCGCCCAACAAAAGGCTTCGACTACGACGACACAGGGCTGCTGTATACAAGGATGGGCAAAGACCCCGGTTTTGGGGACGACACAGAGTGGCGGCGGGAACATCTCCTGGACCTCCGGTATGAGGAACTGGAAGACCTTGACGATGATCATGATGCAGAGGAACTGGAGTTCCTGGTTGAGCAGGAATGGGAGCTCGAAAAGGCCTACAAAAGGCTGTTCGACGACGCTCCACAGTTAGGCCGGAGCCCCATTACCTGGGACTGTCTGGCGGAAGAAGCAGGCAGTCAAAGTGACACAGACGAATTGGAGCCCGAGGCGCTCCCTTGGTTCCCCCTCATGACCGCAGCAGAAGAGGAAGCGCTGGCAACAGGGCGGAGTGCTGCTGGCCTCTGCCCAGACCCGGAGATGGAGGACACCATTCTCCCGCAAGACGACACTGTGTCAGTGTCTATCCCCCCAGCTGAAGTTCTGGCGATGGGCAGAGCGCCAATGCCCTCTGCCCACCTTTCATAATGGTCACATCGGATCCAGGAGAGGATCCCCCCAGGCTGATTTTCCCGCAGCCCATGACCCCACCAGAGATGGAGGACGTCATCCTCCCGCAAGACGACACTGTGTCAGTGTCTATCCCCTCAGCTGAAGTGCTGGCGACGGGGCAAAGCGCCGATGCCCTCTGGCCACCTTTCATAATGGTCACATCGGATCCAGGAGAGGATCCCCCCGGGCTGGTTTTCCCGCAGCCCATGACCCCACCAGAGATGGAGGATGCCATCCTCCTGCCAGAAGACACTTTGTCAGTGTCTATCCCCCCAGCTGAAGCGCTGGCGACAGGGCAGAGCGCCGCTGGCCTCTGCCCACTCCCCAAGTTGCACCAAGACGACCCGAGCAAGGATCTCCACAGGCTGCCGGCCCAGCAACGAATGACCCCACCGAGAATGGAGGACACCATTCTCCCGTCCGGAGACACGTCCCCAGCATCTACCCCTCTAGCGGAAGCGCTGGCAACAGGGCAGAGCACCGCTGGCCTCTGCCCACCTTTTTCGGTCCGCACAGAAGATTTCGGTGAGGACTCCCAGGGGCTGCCGGCCCCGCAGCCGACGACCCTACTCCGACTGGAGGAAAACTGTTTCCCGTATATTACACCCGTCCCCCCAGCAGAAGAGCTGGCAACGGGGCAGAGTGCCGCTGGCCTCTGCCCACCACCCAACTTGTGCCCAGAGGATCCAGGCAAGTTTTTCAAGAAGGTGCTACCCTCCGGACCATGGCTCCCCTGAGAATGGAGGGCGCCATTCTCCCGCAAGGAGGCACTTCCCCAGCATCCATCCCCCCAGCAGAAGCGCTGGCTACAGGGCAGAGAATTTCCAACCTCTGCCCACCACCCAACTTGTGCCCAGAGGATCCAGGCAAATTTTTTCCAGAGGGTGCTAACCTCCCTACCAATGGCTCCCCTGAGAATGGAGGACACCATTCTCCCACAAGGAGGCACTTCCCCAGCATCCACCCCCCCAGCAGAAGCGCTGGCTATGGGGCAGAGCATTTCTGACCTCTGCCCATCCTCCCAACCCTTTAGGCTGGAGGCCGCTTGCCTCACCTATTCCCCTCAATGGCTGGCCAGAGCACCAGGGGCACGTGCAGTTGGGACATGTTCCCCGGGTTATTGATACCCTGGGAGAAGGTACAGGCGGTACCTCTCCCCAACAGTGAGACACATCCCCAGGAGGGGACACCAACAAAGGATTACACCAGCGACACGCTGGGCCCCAGAGTATAGGGCACCCCTCGGACAGCGGGTCAGCCCACAAGGACAAGTGGAGAAACCCAGGGGCTCGCCTCCTACCCACAGACTACGGGCCACACAAAGACTACTCCGACAGCCCCGAGTCGACCCGTTTTGGGGTCCAACTGTGTCTGTCGGACTGTTTTGGGGGGAAAGTAATGTCACTGACCTGACATCTGGCGCTCCTCAGAGAGCCACAAGGAACTGACTCTGCTCCAATTTTAAAGACCATTTTTCCTTTCTTTCGATTTTGCGTTTAAATACTGTCTGGACAATCTCTGTATGTTATTACTCATGTGATTTTATGAAGTGTGGTGTATTTAAAATGTATCCTCTATTGTGTGAGTGTAGATTCAGATGTAGAAAACTGTATGTATGTGATTTGCTCCAGTCTCCATTTTGCCCAGCCCAGCATGGGTCCAAAGGACAAAGGACCTCATGGCCCCAAGATGGAGGATACAGCAAACCAGCTGATTGAGGCTTTTCCAAAACCTCATCTGCCTAATCCCTTGGACAATGGGGAGCCTGAAAGGGACCTGATAGGGAACAGGAGGCTGGGAAAGGAGCCAATCAGTGCTGGTTGTGTGGGTGGGGAGTTTTTAATCTGTGTGTGTGAAGTTGTATAAATGACCCTGTTGAAACCCCATAAAAGCAGTTCACTGTTTTAAAGCATACAGCCGCGTCTGGTGTCTTCATTTCAGAGCTACAATCACTATTGCAGGAGACACTCAGCGGTCTCCTGCATCACCACTCAACCCAGGAACGGGATCCCAAGGCAACACCGCACCATCTCTCCAGATGCCGGACCAACGCCATTTCATCCTCCAGGCCGTTCTAGACGCCGAGTGCCGTGCCACTCGGTAGTCGGGCCGGACGCCATCAAAGGGGGGGTCAGAGAGCAGGACCGCAGGTGGACTTCTATCCCATCACACTGGTGGCAGCGGTGGGATAGCTCTTTGAACCCCCAGAAAAAAGCACTCAGCATAGCAGGGTACGCCAACTACAAAAAAGACACCCTGCGGGGCATCCTGGAGAGCCGAGGAGGCACCCCGGGCTCAAAGAACAAAAAGGCCTTGGTCAAAGAACTGTGAGAAATGGACCAGCGAAGAGAGGAACCGGGACCCCCATCCTTAAGAGACCGGTTCCAGCGAAGAGTAAGGAGGGCGATGGCCCAGGCCCAGGCGGATGCACCTGGTACCTGGCAGGACGAGCACTGGTGGAAAGATTTTGTCCGCCAGGAGATGTGGAACAAGGCCATCCAACAGGAGGAGGACTGCCCTGAAGAAGCCCTCCCCACTTATACGGAGAGGTACGAGCACCAGTGGTACTTACGGGTGCCCTTTTTGGGAGAACAGCCCCGAGAGGAATGGCTGACGGAGCTAGGCTAACTGGTCCAGAGCGAAATTATACTGGACACCAGCTACAGAGCCCTCCAGTGGTTTACGTCCCAACTAATGCCCAGCACAGCATACAGCGGCCCAACAAAAGGCTTCGACTACGACGACACAGGGCTGCTGTATACAAGGATGGGCAAAGACCCCGGTTTTGGGGACGACACAGAGTGGCGGCGGGAACATCTCCTGGACCTCCGGTATGAGGAACTGGAAGACCTTGACGATGATCATGATGCAGAGGAACTGGAGTTCCTGGTTGAGCAGGAATGGGAGCTCGAAAAGGCCTACAAAAGGCTGTTCGACGACGCTCCACAGTTAGGCCGGAGCCCCATTACCTGGGACTGTCTGGCGGAAGAAGCAGGCAGTCAAAGTGACACAGACGAATTGGAGCCCGAGGCGCTCCCTTGGTTCCCCCTCATGACCGCAGCAGAAGAGGAAGCACTGGCAACAGGGCGGAGTGCTGCTGGCCTCTGCCCAGACCCGGAGATGGAGGACACCATTCTCCCGCAAGACGACACTGTGTCAGTGTCTATCCCCCCAGCTGAAGTTCTGGCGATGGGGCAGAGCGCCAATGCCCTCTGCCCACCTTTCATAATGGTCACATCGGATCCAGGAGAGGATCCCCCCGGGCTGGTTTTCCCGCAGCCCATGACCCCACCGAAGATGGAGGACGCCATCCTCCCGCAAGACAACACCGTGTCAGTGTCTATCCCCCCAGCTGAAGTGCTGGCGATGGGGCAGAGCGCTGATGCCCTCTGCCCACCTTTCATAATGGTCACATCGGATCCAGGAGAGGGTCCCCCCAGGCTGATTTTCCCGCAGCCCATGACCCCACCAGAGATGGAGGATCATCCTCCCGCAGACGACACTGTTCAGTGTCTATCCCCTCAGCTGAAGTGCTGGCGACGGGGCAAAGCGCCGATGCCTCTCTGGCCACCTTTCATAATGGTCACATCGGATCCAGGAGAGGATCCCCCGGGCTGGTTTTTCCGCAGCCCATGACCCCACCAGAGATGGAGGATGCCATCCTCCTGCCAGAAGACACTTTGTCAGTGTCTATCCCCCCAGCTGAAGCGCTGGCGACAGGGCAGAGCGCCGCTGGCCTCTGCCCACTCCCCAAGTTGCACCAAGACGACCCGAGCAAGGATCTCCACAGGCTGCCGGCCCAGCAACGAATGACCCCACCGAGAATGGAGGACACCATTCTCCTGTCCGGAGACACGTCCCCAGCATCTACCCCTCTAGCGGAAGCGCTGGCAACAGGGCAGAGCACCGCTGGCCTCTGCCCACCTTTTTCGGTCCGCACAGAAGATTTCGGTGAGGACTCCCAGGGGCTGCCGGCCCCGCAGCCGACGACCCTACTCCGACTGGAGGAAAACTGTTTCCCGTATATTACACCCGTCCCCCCCAGCAGAAGAGCTGGCAACGGGGCAGAGTGCCGCTGGCCTCTGCCCACCACCCAACTTGTGCCCAGAGGATCCAGGCAAGTTTTTCAAGAAGGTGCTACCCTCCGGACCCATGGCTCCCCTGAGAATGGAGGGCGCCATTCTCCCGCAAGGAGGCACTTCCCCAGCATCCATCCCCCCAGCAGAAGCGCTGGCTACAGGGCAGAGAATTTCCAACCTCTGCCCACCACCCAACTTGTGCCCAGAGGATCCAGGCAAATTTTTCCAGAGGGTGCTAACCTCCCTACCAATGGCTCCCCTGAGAATGGAGGACACCATTCTCCCACAAGGAGGCACTTCCCCAGCATCCACCCCCCCAGCAGAAGCGCTGGCTATGGGGCAGAGCATTTCTGACCTCTGCCCATCCTCCCAACCCTTTAGGCTGGAGGCCGCTTGCCTCACCTATTCCCCTCAATGGCTGGCCAGAGCACCAGGGGCACGTGCAGTTGGGACATGTTCCCCGGGTTATTGATACCCTGGGAGAAGGTACAGGCGGTACCTCTCCCCAACAGTGAGACACTTCCCCAGGAGGGGACACCGACAAAGGATTACACCAGCGACACGCTGGGCCCCAGAGTATAGGGCACCCCTCGGACAGCGGGTCAGCCCACAAGGACAAGTGGAGAAACCCAGGGGCTCGCCTAGTACCCACAGACTACGGGCCACACAAAGACTACTCCGACAGCCCCGAGTCGACCCGTTTGTGGGTCCAACTGTGTCTGTCGGACTGTTTTGGGGGGAAAGTAATGTCACTGACCTGACATCTGGCGCTCCTCAGAGAGCCACAAGGAACTGACTCTGCTCCAATTTTAAAGACCATTTTTCCTTTCTTTCGATTTTGCGTTTAAATACTGTCTGGACAATCTCTGTATGTTATTACTCATGTGATTTTATGAAGTGTGGTGTATTTAAAATTTATCCTCTATTGTGTGAGTGTAGATTCAGATGTAGAAAACTGTATGTATGTGATTTGCTCCAGTCTCCATTTTGCCCAGCCCAGCATGGGTCCAAAGGACAAAGGACCTCATGGCCCCAAGATGGAGGATACAGCAAACCAGCTGATTTGAGGCTTTTCCAAGACCTCATCTGCCTAATCCCTTGGACAATGGGGGAGCCTGAAAGGGACCTGATAGGGAACAGGAGGCTGGGAAAGGAGCCAATCAGTGCTGGTTGTGTGGGTGGGGGAGTTTTTAATCTGTGTGTGTGAAGTTGTATAAATGACCCTGTTGAAACCCCATAAAAGCAGTTCACTGTTTTAAAGCATACAGCCGCGTCTGGTGTCTTCATTTCAGAGCTACAATCACTATTGCAGGAGACACTCAGCGGTCTCCTGCATCACCACTCAACCCAGGAACGGGATCCCCAAGGCAACACCGCACGATCTCTCCAGATGCCGGACCAACGCCATTTCATCCTCCAGGCCGCTCGAGACACCGAGTGCCATGCCACTCGGTAGTCGGGTCGGACGCCATCAAAGGGGGGATCAGATAGAGCAGGACCGCAGGCGGACTTCTATCCCGTCACAATCTCTATACACAAACAGCATCTCTATACACAACCCCATCAGCATCTCTATACACAACATCTCTATACACAATCCCATCAGCATCTCTAAACACAGCCTCACAGCATCTCTATACACAGCCTCACAGCATCTCTATACACAACCCCATCAGCATCTCTATACACAACCCCATCAGCATCTCTAAACACAGCCTCACAGCATCTCTATACACAGCCTGACAGCATCTCTATACACAACCCCATCAGCATCTCTATACACAGCCTGACAGCATCTCTATACACAACGCCATCAGCATCTCTATACACAACCCCATCAGCATCTCTATACACAGCCTCACAGCATCTCCATACACAGAATCTCTATACACAACCCCTTCAGCATCTCTATACATAGCCTCACAGCATCTCTATACACAACCCCATCAGCATCTCTATACACAGCATCTCTATACACAGCCACACAGCATCTCTATACACAGCCTCACAGCATCTCTATACACAACCCCATCAGCATCTCTATACACAACCTCACAGCATCTCTATACACAACCTCACAGCATCTCTGTGAACCTTCAAATGAACCCCCTATCTCCACCAGGAGATTCCAGGCAGCTAGGGGTTCCCCGGCTATCTGACGTCATCACACTATGCATGAGGATGTCAGGCAGTGAGGGGGGACCTGGGGGTGGAGCCGCGCATGGCGCGATGACGTCATTTACGTCGGGAGGAGCTTGACTTCAGCGTCTGAGGACGCTGAAGTCTGAACGCTGCGGGACCCCGGACAGAGAGGTGAGTATCTCCGCCGGGGGTCCAGCAAAGCTGATGACGTGTGGGACACGTCCTCCTCAGCATACAGCGGGAGTAACTGAGGACGTGTCCCACACGTCGCCAGCAGTGAAGGGGTTAAAAACATCCTTGTTTCCTGTCCCCCAGGGCACTACCCGGACATTGTTTTTAAATGTTTCTATACATCCTACAAATCCGCCACTTCTCGGGCAGGTTATGGGGACCTCCTAGGCACGATATGTGAAGGAATTTTTCATTTTTATTTTTATATTTCAAATTTTTTTATTTTGCAACAAGTCATCAATATAATAGACATAGAAAGCATAGAACATATAGTAAAGCCAATGATACAAAGGCCACGCAGGGCCATGGCAAGGAAAAAATTGTGCAAGGAATCAAGTCATCAAGTAGGATCAACAGAACACAATAAAAAAGACATAAGCAAGTGCATCCGATATGAACAAGACACATAACATCAGAGGGGGTATAAAGGAGAAAGGGAGCGAAGTAAAACAAAACATGTCAGGCGTTCCAAGCCAAAAAGTGTTCTGCAAGGTGGAGAGCATCCGGAGATCCAGGAGAGAGAAAATAATAACAAAAAATAAAAAAAATAATAATAAAAACAAAAAGAAAATTTAAGGACCTGCCTATTAGGTCGTGGTGTTCCCGGCGCGCCCTGGCAACCGCAAGGATACCAGGGGCCAAGGAAGGGGCCACGAGGCCGGGAGACCTGGGGCCAGAAGGATGGCTAGAGCCTAGGTCACCATCCTAACGGCTCGCCCAGGTTGCAACCCGATGTCCCAAAAAAAAAAAAAAAAAAAAAGGGGATAAGAGCTCCCGATGCTCCACCAGAAAGATGGCTATTAGTCCCAAAAAGTCAGCAGTGAAGTCCACTCTTTCGCTCAAAATAATAAAACGGAGAAGGGGGGGAAAGAAAGGGAGGGGGCCAAAATAGGAAAACAAAAGTCGGGGGCACCCCAAATCTAATGCGGGGTGGTGTCAGCAAGGGGATGGTTACAGGTTTCCAGTCCGAGATCAGCAACTTATGAACACCGCAGGGTGGGGGGGGACACGTCTCAGCCAGTGTCCAGAAACAAAGGGACACCCAGGGCTCCACCACAGCAAACTCCCGTGACCAGCGCCCCGTAGGTGCCGCCAAGGATCCCCGATGTCACCGGAGATGATGCACCGCCGAGACACCATGTCGAGCTGCAACAGCGGAGAGGGGTTACCTCCATTGAAGAGGTCGCCTCAGCAGTGAAAGGGGGCCTTCCACGTAACGGAGCCCGCTGCAGGACCACCGCATCAGAATGGCCGCCGTTCTCAACCGGCAGGGACAGCCAGCAGACATCCTGCAACTCCGACGCCGCCAAGGAAGGCCGAATGTCGAAAGGCCTCACCGGACCCACACCATCAACGGGCCGGTCGCCAACTGCCGATGCAAATAGGCCATCCAGCGGATCCACCTCGCCCCCGCCAGGGAGGGGGAGAAGACTCTCCGGATCACCAGAGTCGCTGCTGTGCCCAACAGCACAAGCATCACAGGATCTCACTTCCACTGGTTCCACGTCAGGCTGCGCAGCGGCCACCGGCACCAGAATAGCATCACACCTCCATCCAGCTTCACGTACATCGAGGGACCACAGCTCACGGAACTCCGCCATCATAGCCACCAGCATCCCCCGCATGAGCGGCAGCAAGTCAGGGTGGGACATCGTCGCGAGGAAGCAAGGCAGTCTTCAGGATAGAAGCAGGTGAGACACAGCAGTGTAGCCCAAAGAAAAGACCGTCTAGCGAGCAGCACCTCTCAGAGGGACAGGGTTGGAGTCCAAACCGCTGCAGCAGGCTGTAAAAATGGCCGCCGGGGGAAGGCCGCACTCAGGCCCGAAGCTCAAAACCAGCACAGAATTCGGCAGAGGACCCAACAACTCAGAGTGGTACCTGCTCCCCTACTCCAGGAAGTGGGGAGACCCAAACAAAAGTCGTTAACCCGACGGGGAGATGCAAAATCTGGGGTTAAATAGGAGGTCAGCTACAGAGCTCAGCAATGTGCATCCACTCCCGTCGGTAGTCAGCTCCGCCCCCCCCCCCCGTTTTTATTTTTAACCCTTATTTCATGGAAAAACTCACTGTCCCTTTAAAAACTTTTTTTTTTTACTTTTTGTCCTTGTTTCCTGTCCCCCAGGGCACTACCCAGACCTCCATACACCTTTTATGGCAAATATCTAGCATATATGCCCTCTTGGAGGGCACTCTAAAAATCGAATTTTGAGTCCCATTGACTTGTATTGAGTTTGTGTTCAAGTTCGAATTCGAACTTTTGAAAAGTTCGAGTTCGAATGCGAACCGAACTCGGGGGTGTTTGGCTCATCCCTAGTCCTGAAGAGTTGAGAAACACTGATTTGGGGCATGGGCATTTGGGGATCCAGGTCTAAGCAGTCATGAGATTTCATCCTAGTTTCCCACCCAGACCCTCTAACATCTCTGTTGCTTCTCTTCAGTCTTTAAATTCCATTCTGCTTCTCCAGTACAGTCATCTGGACACTGGATAGTTACATATGAGTTTGTACACGTGTGTATATGTCAAAGTTGCTACTACTATATAAGTGGCTGCACAAATGTGTTTGCGACAGTAATAACCATACAATGCCCCCTTTCCCATTCTGTGAACTTGACTCTTTGAGTGGCATCTCCAAATATTTAATCATGTTGAACAATATTGTTTACTTTAATACATATTCAAATTTGTCTGTTTTAGACTTTTGACCTAAAGTCTTCAGTTCCCATGTCTATTCTCCATATAAGGCTGGGGTCAAACGAATACATTATTCGCAGCGAACGTCAAAAAGTGCGTCCGAACGCATTGACGTACTTTTTCACAGAATGCGCAAAAACGGTCAGACGACGCGCATTTTCGTGCGTGATTTTTTACGAATCGTCAATAAAACACTTTTTGCGTCTGGACGTTATGTAGGCTGGACATTAGCAGAGTCTAACATCTCCTAATCACGCACACACGCCGCTATGTCGCCGCAGCGCACTCTGTACGTCAGTACTAGCGGTTCTGCGTTTTTGAAAAAATGCGTTCATTTTCCACTTGCGTTGCGCGGCCGGACTTTCATGCGGCCGTACTTCGTATATTGGCTGTCATTGCGCGTCATTTGCTGCTACTGAGCCGTGATTAAGTGCACCTAAACGCACGTTAAAATTGCGCTGGTCTGACCCCAGCCTTAATGTCAGCCCACTTAAGTCATTTACATTAGATTAAAAAATTGTTAGTTATCCTGAAAAAAAAAAAGAACATTCACTGGTAGTATACACGTCTCAAGTTCAAGTGAATCTAAATTTAATCTGGGCTTTGAGTCTTTTCACAGAACTCAAGGCACATTCTCATGTACAAGAAATGCTGCCGTAAATAAGAAATAAATGAGTGCTACATAGACATGACTCATGCTAATTGCAGATATGCTGACTTCATTTCCATTTCCAGATATCTACTTATAAGAGTGATGCTATGTCTCCCTCCCACGAGGAAAATAGCTCAGTTTACGATTTTGGATTTGGAAGGAAGAGTTCCATTGAGAATCATCAGGAAGGTACTGGTAGGCTTTGTTATCATTTGTAAGTAAACTTAAATGAATGTATTCACTGTTTTTCATTTCCTAAAATATTTCATATCATTTTGTTATTTTTAGTTTTAAAGCCAATTCTTTTAGTTAGTTCTAGCAACATTTAGCATTCATAACGCACTCATAAGGAGTAATAGATGGTGGTTTAATGGTGAGATAAGTCCTTTGAAATTTGAGGTAAAAGAATATACCACACATCATTCCCTAATTAATTTTTTTATGATAGAGTTTGGGCAACGCTTATCTGGAATTGTAAAATCCAAAAGACTCCAAAATCCAGAATTTTTAGGATCTTCCGGATTTTAGTTATATTAATCTCCCTGACCCTTTCAGACAGGTCCTGCTGCTCGTCGATGCGGCACAGCTTGGCACATGCTGGGAGACTCTGTGCAGCTCCAGTGTGTGACACGATGGACAGAGAAACCATGACTCAAAAAGGGCTCCCAGCTTGTGTACATGGTGTTGCTGCAGCAGAAAGGGGATCATGGCTCCCGTACCACGTCTCCCTGCTTCTCAGACTTTGGATTCTCCCAGATTCCGAAATCCGGATGAAGTTGAAATCCAGAATTCATGGGTTCCCTAGCATTCCAACTAAAGGATGCTCAGCCTGTATTAGTATGAACGCACATGCTTTTGAATATCAAATAGGTCACAATGGGGGAAATATTGGGAAAACATTTAAAATGTGATTCAGAATTGGGTTTGCTAGGACTGTAAGAATCAATTTGTTCACTAACATACATTGGTTTTGGCCATGACATCACAACATCATCTTTTTTCCTCTGTGAAAACCGTATGAGGTGCGCTGAGCCGCTTGCACACACAGCACCGCAGGAGAGAGGAGACGCTTCAATGGGTTTAATTTGCAGATTTATAAACAAGTTACAAGGAGTATAAAAGTATCGATTAATTATTTTACTATCAGGACTATTCACTAAAAAGTGAAACTCAGGAGAATTCACAGAAGAACAATCTAGACCAAATAGCAAATTTGGAAAGTGAGATAAATGGGAGAATTTTTATGGTTTGGCTATTTTGACCTAGAATTTTCACTTCTCCAGTCATTCTTCTGAGATTCACCTTTTAGTGAATAGGCCTGTATATGATATCATGATATTTCTTTATTTATTTGCAAAGTATTTTACCATGAAGGATACATTGAGATTTCTCTTGTTTTCAAGTATGTCCTGAGTTCAAGAACATTAAAATTTTACAGTCGTCACAGAAATACAAAGTAATAATGTGCAAGAGACTAAAAAACAACAATTAACACAGAAAATAAATATGTAAGTATTAGTGTGTCCCTTATGTTTTCACACATTACGTTTAAACTGTATATTGTTATGATATTACAAAGATGTTGGGATGGGATTTAATGGCTTGGATTGGTTTGGTTGCAAAAGGGTGTTTGTTCCCACTGCAACCCAAGGACCACAACCTGTCAGCCTTCTCCTGCCCTCGTGCATTTGAACAAAATATCTAGGTTTGAGAATTATACAGTACAGAACATGCATCTTTTTTCCATACATGGATGGAAAATACAACAAAAACAGAAATGTGCTCTTTCCCAAGGTTATAAGTGAATAAGCAAATGGTGGTATACAACCTTTTAGATCTCTAAAGCGTCTCCTCCAAACGACGTACAGTAAACAAAACAGAAAAATGGGGATAGAGATCTAGAAGGAACAGGAATGGTACATAGTATAATACTGTAAAAACAGTTGCAGTCACACGAAGCCTCTGTTAAAATCTCACTCACAAGATGTGGCGGGTATCAATGCATATAGCGTTATCTTTGATTAGCCCGAAATGCTATCCTGCGATCTCACCAGATTCCGTGTCACTCCACTGCTTCTTAGATGGATGCCAGGGCTGCACTTAGCAAGGAAATTCCACTTAGGAAAAAATTCACAGAGAAGGTTCAGCCAGACAGCAGAGATAAGGTGCAAAAAAGGATTTATTGGACCAGTTTAAAAAATCCAACGCGTTTCGTCAGCCATAGAGGCTAACTTCATCAGGGATAAGATACACAACACTCCCCCCCTCTTTTATAGTCCCCCCCTGTGTCCCAGACATCTCTTCTCTCTTCAATTTTCATGTGACCTTCTTCCTGAAGTCCACCATTTTGGTGCAGGCACATCTCTATTCAAACGACCTTCTTCCTGGTAGCCTCCATCTTGGTGCAGGCTTAGTCCTGTTCCACTTCCTGTGGCCATTTCTTCCAATTTTCTTATACTTCTAAATTCCGCTTATATTGCGGTTAGAGTGTGATGGCATGTTGCAAGGGGGGGGGAACAGAAAGAGGGGGTATTTAATACAGATAAAATAACTTTATTTATAAAAACACGATAAAAAAGATACAGACAACTAGCAGTGATCAAAAATAAACTAATAAAAAGGAGTTAATCCCAAATCCATTCTAACAGATAGGGAGGATTAAGATGTGAATAAACCAACGATGATTAAATACAGTTAATAACATCTATTTCTTTATTAAGACCCCCATCTAACCAGGTGCCCATTTTATAAATCCAGCGACTTTCTTTTTTAGCTAGGGCTCTAACAAAATCTCCCCCCTCCAATTAGGTCTCACTAATTCTATACCACACCATTTAAAATTAGAGAATGTAAATAAAGGGCAATTGTTACAGTGATCTGCAACACTGTGTTCTTTTTTGTGTCTAATACTATTAAAGTGCTCCAATATCCTAATTTTTAATTCTCTAATGGTCCTACCGATATACTGTAACCCACAGCCACATTCGAGAAGATAAATAACTCCTTTGCTTCTACAGTTAATAAATTGTTTAATGTCAAACATTTCTTTGGATACCGTACTAGTGAAGCTATTACATTTCCTACCTAAATTCATACATGCTTTACATCTTCCGCATTTGAAAAAACCTGTCTCTTTTTTTATGAACATCTTATCATTCTGTTCTTTTTTCTTTTCAGGCAACAGAGTCGGGGCTAGAATATTTTTTAAATTTGAGGCCTTCTTAAAAGTTTCCAGTAGGAAAGCAGAGAAATATAGAAGAGACTGCCAAGACTATAGGGAAGGTAAAAACAAAATAGTCAATAGACTAGGGAATGGTTCCAATAATTTTAGGAATAAATTCAGAAATAGAAAGGAATCATTAAGAAAACCCAGGAGGGACATTCCCGACCATTACCATAGAAATGATAAAAGGACTTTTGATAATGAAGGAGCTAAACCCAAATACCCAAATAGATATAAAAAAGAATGGAACAGAGGACAAGGGAACTATCTTAGAGACCCCTTAGATAAAGGTCGAAGTGAGGCCCCAAAAAGTAGAGAGGATGTGGGAAGTTGGACCCAAGTGGGAACAAGGGTCCCTAATAAAACCTTTTCAGATATGGGAAAGATGCTTCCTCCGGTTCAAAAAAACTGGGAGACCACCAATCCCTACTCCTCCCTACAATTTTTTCCTAAGTGGAATTTCCTTGCTGAGTGCAGCCCTGGCATCCATCTAAGAAGCAGTGGAGTGACACGGAATCTGGTGAGATCGCAGGATAGCATTTCGGGCTAATCAAAGATAACGCTATATGCATTGATACCCGCCACATCTTGTGAGTGAGATTTTAACAGAGGCTTCGTGTGACTGCAACTGTTTTTACAGTATTATACTATGTACCATTCCTGTTCCTTCTAGATCTCTATCCCCATGGATGGAAAATATACACGATGTATAAACCCCTAGAGAACTCTCTCATATTACTGTTTGAAAAATAGTTTCAAGTGAATTCTACTATAAATAAATCAGCAAGGAGTGGTTTCTGAGAACTAGATAGTGTTCAGATTGTGATGTTATCTGCACCGAAAAGCCTTAATAACGTTTGTATCCCTTAACGCCTGCAGCGCTGGATATTCCTTAACAGTTTAAGCCTCTGTATGGATGTTATGTAATCCTTGCACCTAAAAAGTCAATTTCCAATGAACTTTCCAAACAATATCCGGTTTATTGAATTTTTGCAAGATGATGTCTGACCTCAAAACCTGAAATATGTTTTCACTGGACTGACTGTCTAAAAGGAAAAGCTCAGGGAAGTTGTGCAAGAATTGTATTATTATCTTGTTTCCTGTTACTGAGATACCGAACTGCTAGTGGTTAGCTTTGCAAGCTTTCGGCATATCTAGATATTCAAACGTCAGAATATTTTGATGTTTGTGTGCTGCGAAGTCACACTCTGCCTGTCCAGGAGATTCAAGGTACTGTTTACATATTAATTATACTTGTCATGGTTAGTCATCTCTTTGAACCGATTTAATAGACATATCTGTATTGCCTGGGTAGTCCTTTCTAATTTTCCTTTTTGTTAAAGTACGTTCATTATCACACAGTGTTCATACAATATAATATACAATCACATGGATATCCTGTTGGTCTTTTTTTATTTACATTCGTGAATAGTATATATGATTTATAACCCTATATCGCTGATTGTTGAAACACAAATGTGATCCTTTGACTGCCGGCGTGTTTAGAAACATAGAAACATAGAAAAATGTCGGCAGATAAGAACCTTTCGGCCCATCTAATCTGCCCAATTACATGGATACTTTACCTGGATTTATCTTTTGTTTAGGATAGCCTTATGCTTATCCCATGCCTGCTTAAATTCAATTACTGTTTTGGCCTCTACCACTTCTACTGGAAGACTGTTCCATGTATCCACCACCCTCTCAGTAAAATAATGCTTCCTGATGTTACTTTTAAACCTTTGCCCCTCTAATCTAAGACTATGTCCTCTTGTTTTGCTATTTTGTTTCATTTTAAATATACTCCCTTCCTCTACCTTGTGGATTCCCTTTACGTATTTAAATGTTTCTATCATATCTCCTCTGTCTCGTCTTTTTTCCAAGCTGTACATGTTAAGATCATTAAGCCTTTCCTGGTAACTTTTCTCCTTCAAGTCGTACACCATTTTAGTAGCCCTTCTCTGAACTCTCTCTAAGATGTCTATATCCTTCTGGAGATACGGTCTCCAGTACTGCACACAATACTCCAAGTGAGGTCTCACCAGTGTTCTGTACAGTGGCATGAGCACTTCCCTTTTCCTATTGCTAATACCTCTCCCTACACAACCAAGCATTCTGCCAACATTTCCTGCTGCTATACATCAATGGTCATTTAAGCTCTGGTTTCCTTTAGTGTGGGCGTTTGGGATTCAAAGCACAGATGTAAATTTTTTGGTATGTTTTATGCATGAAGCAGGGTTGCATTGCTGCCTGAGTTCAGTGGCAGTAGAGCACAGGATTGCTTTTTATGTGTCTTTATATTATTTATTATGCAACCTAGTAATATATGCTGCTGTCCCATCATGATTTTTTTGCCCCAAAAAGGGGATTGTTTGCAAGATGTAAAAAAGCTTTTGTCTCTGAGCAGACCAAAAGCAGGAGGATGTGTATCGGCAATAGGTTCCTATCTATAGAGCAGTGTTTCCCAAATCTGTCCTCGAGTCGGGACCCTCAACCAGACCAGATTTTGCAGATCATTTTGGGAAAATGCTGGCTAAATACTACAATCACTGAGCAGCAAATTATATCACATGTGCTGGCAAACCTGGCATGTCAGCGGGTCCTGAGGACAGGTTTGGGAAACACTGCTATAGAGGTTTGCCTTGACATTGGCAGGTGGTCTTAAAAGGTTAAAATTATACTACCACCTACATAAACTGTAAATTGATTACTTGTGCATTACAAATATTATTATTATTATTGTCATCATTTATATAGCGCCAACAGTTTCCGCAGCGCTTTACAATAACCAAAGGGAACGAAATACATATAAACGGACATAAGATGGAAACAAGAGGTGTAGAGGGCCCTGCTCATAGGAGCTTACAGTCTAGACGAATTGGGGTTGAGGAAAACAAAAGGAATTGCAAAAGATAGCAGGATCATTAGTGCCAGTGGTTTGGGAATGGTGGGGCCATACAAGCGGCTTCAATCAAGTGTGAGTAGGTGAGCAGAGAGATGAGTTGCATCAGTGATGTGGTACGTTAATCTGAAGAGATGGGTTTTGAGGGATTTTTTGAAGACCTGAAGGTCAGGGGAGAGTTTGATCGGGCGAGGCAAGTCATTCCACAAGACTGATGCTGCCCTTGAGAAGTCTTGGAGGTGAGAGTTGGCCGTGCGTGTGTAGACCGATGACAGGTGGAGATCACCTGCTGACCGGAGTTGTCTAGACGGGACGTGCTTGCGGAGTAACGAAGATATGTAGGGAGGAGTTCAGTTATTGGTCCTTTATAAAACACATGCTTCTATTTTTTTCTTTGCTTGAAGTAATTGCATGTAAAAAGGAAAAAATAAAGTAAGGTTTTGATCTCTTGTTTCCTTTTTTGTATTTTTCCATGATGCAACATTTACCAAAAGCTTTGCCTTGTGGCTCTTGTTTATTTAATCTATACTATCTAAGAATTAATGAGGTGGAAGAAGGAATGTTTAGTTAATGCGGCAGGGGATGAATTGCTCCCTAGGCTACCTGAGATAAAGGCTGGCAGCTGAATGAGATGAGACAGGGAGCTTAAAGGACTTCTCATCTACCCCTGGTGATGTCCTTTGAATACATCCCCACAGAATACAATCATTTCAGTCAGTGATCGACCAATAGACTACGTTATATGGCCAATGGCACGATTGAGGAGCAAGTGATGGAAAGATACTGGGATGGGGGCAATTTATAACACAAAATACAACGGATTCACCCAGTGACACATACAGAGCAAAATATTTTCTTAGACATACAGGAGAAAAACAATGTACATGTAAGATATCAGTAACATCAAATAAACACAATAAGGACATTTCATTTTTGGTGGTAGTGGCCCTTTAATACTGTTTTCGTAGACTAAAAACATCGGTGCTTTCGCTTGGCATGGGCATATGGGGCTCAGAGCACAGGCGACATTATTTCAGAAGTCATTTCCAGATTTGGGTGATATGTTTTCCTTTAGAAATGCTTTGGTTTAGGCATTGTGCACTTATTGATTACAACTTTAACAAAACTGGCAAATAAAAACACATGTTAAGATCACCAAAGTTTACCTTAGGGATGTGCATGGCTGAAAATTTTGTTTCGTTTAGTTCAGTTTCGTTACATTTTTAAATCATTTCGTTTTCAGAATTTCATAACTAATATCGTTTCGTATTTTGTTTTGTTTCGGATCGATTTGAAATTTCGAATCGATTCGAATTTTATATATCAATTTGATAGTTGATATCAATTCCAATTTTGGATCACTAAAAAAAAACAATTAATCAAATTTTGCTGTTAAAAGAAAAGCTAGGGTTAAATTTTAAGCTGTGTCACAGATTTAGTATTTGAGTCAAATTAAACAGTGAAACAAAATTAATTTGTTTCATAAAGTCCTTTGCTGATTATTACTTGTATTTTAAGTTAAGATCAATTTGATAGTTAATTTCAAATTTTAAGTTGATATCAATTTGATAGTTAATTTCAAATTCAATAGTTTTTTTTTTTTTGGAGAAAGGATTTTTACCAGGAAGGATACATTGAGATTTCTCTCGTTGATATCAGTTATTCAAATTTTTCTTTGATGATGATGACACAGTGTAAAACAAAATAAATTCGTTATATACCGTTTTGATTCGTTTCGAATTCGCATTGTATCGATTCGTTATTCGGAAATACTTCCGAATACGAATTATCAAATTTCGTTCCAAATTCTGAATTTTTCCGAAACGAATGCACATCTCTAGTTTACCTCAGGGATGATACCCTCAAGTGGGTATGCACCACTTACTGCAATTGGTTCTAAGGCCCTAATTGATAAAATCACACCTGTGAATTTATTTCATGTTTTATTCTGTTTTCCATCTGCGTTTGATAAGCTCTATATCTAGGGTTGTACAAATCCTTTTTCTTCTCCAGCAATATCTTTCCACTCCCCACATTGTTATAAAGTACAGTTTCTTTAGGACATCCAGGTTATAGGTGACCCTGTGTTACCTTGGTTTTCTAATTACTTCTTTTGGTAATGCCTTGCTTACTCGGTCACTCAGTTTCTGTACATTTTCTCTAGACAAAGTTGCAGGTGAACCAATTTTATAATTTTTAAAGTGTGGTTTAACAAATCTTAATAAGTCAAGTCTAGTAACATAGGAAAATTAGCAGTGTAAGCTATTTACTTATATTTTAACCTATAATAAGGTACTCTTTTTAAGATTTTGTAGATTGATCTTTTTGCTTCTTATCTGTTATATGTTAGCCCTTAATCTGGTGACAATGAGAGGTGGGAGTTTCTCCTGTTCTGTATGTAAGGCCGGAGTCAGATGAGCACACTTAGGGCGTGAGTTGCGCTCGCTACACCAGACATGTTGAAACCCTCTCGGTCGCAACACTGCAATGCGCTTTCAATGGGGCTGCAAAACGCAATCCTCCATAGGAGAATCGCCCATTACAGCGCTGAGCTCACTAGCTGCACTCAGCAAGGTGGCCACACCGGCGTCATAGTGGAAGGGATGTCCACTTTCACGGATGTTCCTTCTACTCTGAAGTGCGGTCATGTGACACTGGCCTTAATAGAAGATTGATATCAGGTAGAAGAGTCAAGAAGAAAAAGGAAGGCTATCAGGGTTATTCAAAGAAAGGTGAAAACCATGAGAATTGGCAGGAGAATGAACAATCTATACCAAATAGTCGATTATTTGAAAAGTGAGATAAATGGGAGAATTTTTCTGGTTTGGCTATTTTGACCTAGAATTTTCAATTCTCCAGTCAATTCTCCTGAGTTTCACCTTTCTTTGAATAGATATGAGAAAGTCCAGCTATAAAACTGATTCACTTCTCTGATTTTTATCTAAAAGGGTAAAGAGTCTGTTTATTTGATAAGCCATGCCAAAGACCTAAGGCGAGTCATGACTGACTATATATAGTTAGGACACGATTATTAGTTTGTTTATAAAAAGCTTTTATTGAAGCATATAAAAACAGACATTAGCAATCGGGAGAATGCAGATTGTTCATAACGTAGCAACAGAAAGATTTCCGCAAGGGGAATCATGAAAATATAAAGCACATTTGACTCCAAGGATTATTATTAGAACATCCTTTATTGAAGACAAACACGAAATTGTGAAATTGTTTTATGCCTAAATTGTCCTATTCCACACTAGCTGTAAAGCATGAATGAGCGAGTCTTTGAGTATAATATATACTAAACTGGAGGCAGCTAGTGTCATGCACTGGTACCGGGGGTGGCGCCAGGGTGATGGGTATAAAGGCGAGCCAATGTGCAGTGGCTAGGGATGAGCTGCTCGGTTCGGAGTTTGATTCAAACATCGCCCGTTCGTATGTTCGCGAACTTTGAACATTTCCGCGTGTTCACAGCATGTTCGCCACAATGCACCACAATGGACCACAATGCACTTTTCCACTGGCCTGATGCTTGTAATTGGCTACAGCCTTGCACCCGACCACAGTTTAGGTGCAAGACAGGTGCAAGACTATGCCAATCACGGCTCAGAGTCCTGATTGGGCAAATTTTGCCCAATCATGGGCTCACAGAGCTAAGTCCCGCAGAACACTATATAAGGCTTCACACAGCTTTCAGCACGTGTTTTTGAGAGGAGATTGTTGTGTTAGTGTGTGTTCTCACTGCCAGTCTGCCACCAGCTATTGGGGGGTCAGTCATTTTTACAAAATATCTGGGAATTGTTCTAATCTTTGTGTTCTCACTGCCACCAACTATTTTGGGGGTCTCATTTCTATAAAATATCTGGGAATTGTTGTAATCTGTGTGTTCTCACTGCCACCAGCAATTGTGGGGTCTCATTTCTACAAAATATCTGGGAATTGTTCTAATCTTTGTGTTCTCACTGAAACCCAAGGACTAGTACGTGGCTGGGAGGAGGAAGTACACGATACGGTCATCCTCATTGACCAGGAAGACTCGATAGCTAATGCCACCTCCAACCTACGCTGCATGGGCTCCCTTATCCTGCAAAGTCTGGTAAAGGACCCCAGGATTCATGCTATCAAGGAGAGGGATCATTACTGGTTGGCAAGCCTTCTTGATCCACGATACAAGGGTAAAGTTGCAGAGCTCATCCTGCCCGCACAGAGGGAGCACAGGATGAAAAAACTTGAGGACGCTCTAAAGCAACACTTGTGTAACACCTTTCGAGGCACTGGTAGGTTACCAAGTGATGACACAGGTGCTTCTGAGGCTGCGGATGATCAGAGGAAGAGTGGTGAAGACCGGGGCCGCTTGACTGTTGCCTTTTTAAATTGTTTTAGTCCACGACGCCCAGGGATGTCAAATGTAGGCGCCCATTGCCAGCGTCTTCACTGTATGGTGCAGGACTACCTAGGGGCAAGGGCAGACCTGGATACCTTTCCATCAGATGATCCACTGGCTTACTGGGTGTTGAGATTGGATCACTGGCCAGAACTTAGCCAATATGCTATGCAGCTACTAGATTGCCCTTCATCCAGCGTGCTTTCTGAAAGGACGTTCAGTGCCGCTGGAGGTTTTGTCACAGACAAAAGAGTGCGTCTGTCCACTGACTCTGTAGACCGGCTGACATTTATAAAAATGAATCAGTCCTGGATCAGCAGCTATCAATCCCCTGATGCTAACGTAACGGAATAGATCGGGGATCTCTTCTGCATTCACAAAACCTCCACCACTGCACTCTTCCACAATACCTCAGAGGGGTTACGGTGTGAAGGCACTAGCTGGCACCAAAGGCCCAATATTTGGGTGCACTGACACTGACGCCTATATTACCAGACCTATAATACCAGAATTTTTCGAATTACTTTCCAGGGGGCAGCAAAAAACCTCACCACTAAATGGGTTACTCACAGAGCACCGAAATGATGCCAACATTTTGGTGTTCTGTAGTTCCCTGCACTTCGGGGAATAAAATTCACCATTCACCATAGGGTCCCCAAAGTGCATGGAGTAGACCGCTGAATGCTGCCACCGCAAACCAGTGGCCTGCTGTTATCAAAAGAACTACTGAACGAAAATGTCTGGAATTTACATAAAAGATCTTATGATTGATAATAAAAAGTTCTGTTAGATAATAATGTAGCGCTCACTCCCGGAGGAGCCGCTGAAAATGAACCACGGGTCAGTCTCCCCGCACTAGGGAATAAATATACTCCAACACAGTTGTGAGTTTTTATCATTTAAATAGTTTACTAAAATCTTGAGCAGATGTTGAAACACGGTATTCACAAGAGTTATTACAATATTTTCGTATTCCGGTAAAACGCGCAGCGGAAAAGAAACGAAACACGAGGCTTCGTATTTCGGAAAATAAAATATTCGCGACCGTACATAAAAGAATGCAATTTCCCGATAGTTCAGAAAAAGGGACCCGTAGCGAAAACCCCAAACATACAATCCCTTTCGTATTACGGCAAACGCGCAGCGGAAAAAGAGAAAAATGTATTCGGAACGTATCTTTGTCTTTAACCCCCGTTCCGATTCGTAAAAGGAAATGAGTCCTGTACAAGTTAAGTTCCAGAATGTAAGAAGCGTATCTGTGTGTGTGTGGTACCCGGGTACTGTTCAACTGGCCAGTGAATTTATTAAAGGAAGGTCTTCGACTAGTCAGTTGGGGCCCTGTAAACTTTAAAGAGAAACAGCAGAGCGTCCTTTAATCATACAACAGCCTTGGAGGCCTCTCACCCATCCGATGACTGCTTTAGGCTCCGCTGACCCAGGACGTCTCTCCACCCGATTTTGACTGGGGATACTAGCGGCCCGATCCGTTGTCTGACTCCATACAGCTTATCCAGCTCACCGCCTGCTCTCCGTTCGATTCCTCCGGTCTGCAGCAATGCCTGGATTCCGGCGGGTCTTCTTCTCCTCAGCTGGGGTGATCCTCTCTGCAGCAACAGGTCTCTCTTGGTCTCTCTGGGCTCTCTCTGGGTCTCTGGCATAGGCCCTCTGGTGATCTCATACAATGCGTCTCCTCTCTTCCCTTCCCTTCCCTGGCGCGCTCTGGAACCTTCTCCACGAGGCAGAGGATGTAAGTGTCCAGTCCCCACCCACTTCCTGTCTTCTTGCAAAGCATGCCGGGCATCGTAGTCCCAATGTCCAGTATCTCTGATCGCGATAGTCTCCATCTTGTGGCCAAAAATAGGTACTGCCACAGCAAGATTTTTAGCAGAGCGCTACAATAAAGAAAAAACGCTATTTAAAAAAGGGGGGAAATTTTGCCCAAAAAAATCTGAAAAATGACTAAAAGGTACTAAAAAAAAAAAAATCAATACATAAAGACTTTTTACTGCAGATTAAAATAATAAATGGTTTATTAGATATTGCATAAAAACAGGAATATTTTTAACATTGAAACCTATGGGGTTCGCCTGAATAAACCTGCTGATTGAAACCACCGAACATCAGGGCATTTCACTGCCATTTCTCTGCTGTTCTCTGAATAGATTAACCATTACTTCTCTATGGGGATTTGCACTGCCTTCAAACAGCACCGTACTTGCTGGCAGTTCGCCAAACTTGTGTGTGAGCATATCACAGAGCAGTAGTGTACTTAGGGGAGTGGCGAGGGGCGGGCCGCCCCAGGTACCAGTGAATATTGGGGTGTCATTAGGCGGTACTAGGAGGTGCCATTGTCACTGTGTGTCAGCTTTGAGCTGTGTTTTCAAACAACGAGCAGCGGAGCAGGGCGTTTGCATATGGAATAAAATTGAATAGAATAAAAATCCCCCTCTCCTCCCTCCATAGCTCCTCTCCTGCCCCGCAGCAGCTCTAGGAAAGGGGAGGGGGATGTGATTTGTGTTCAGAGAGAGATGACAGTAAACGGCAGGTAAAGGGGGGTATCAGCAGAATATGAAGCCCTGTCTGCTTACTGATGTTTAAAGTGGACCTTTCCTTAACCAGCACTGCGGTGATAGAAATTTGTCATTGAGTTGCCTGGCTCCTGGTGAGGCTGCGTGCGTGCAGGTCACGTGGTCCGGCCAGTCCCTACCGTGGACGGAGGCCGGTAAATATAGAATAAATAATTGCTGTGTGCTCATATTCACTCGGTTTGCTGGGAGTTTTATTGCAGTGGATTCTATCCGATGCACTCATACACACCGCAATTGCATTGCTGGGGGTTTTATTGCTGTGGATTCTGATACGCTGACATACACATTGCATTGCTGTGAGTTTTATTGCTGTGAATTCTGATACGCTGACACACACCACACATTGCATTGCTGGGAGTTTTTTTGCAGTGGATTCTGATGCACTCATACACACCATACATTGCATTGCTGGGAGTTTTATTGCTGTGGATTCTGATACGCTGACACACACACCCCACATTGCATTGCTGGGAGTTTTATTGCTGTGGATTCTGATACACTCATACACACTGCACATTGCATTGCTAGAATTTTTATTGCTGTGGATTCTGATACGCTGAGACACACACCGCACATTGCATTGCTGGGAGTTTTATTGCTGTGGATTCTCAATACACTCATACACACTGCACATTGCATTGCAAGAATTTTTATTGCTGTGGATTCTGATACGCTGACACACACCAAACATTGCATTGCTGGGAGTTTTATTGCTGTGGATTCTGTGATACACACTGCATATTACTGTGAGTTTTATTGCCCTGGAGCTCTGGGATACGCTCATACACACTGCACATTTCTGTGGGTTTTATTGCTGTGCAGCTCTGTGATACGCTCATATGCAGTGCACGTTTCTGTGGATTTTATTGTTCAACCAATTAGAGCAGCTGTGATCCAGTATACTTGACATGCGTGGCTGTTCTGTGTAAAAATGCTTGAATTTAAACATTTCATAATTTTATTTATCTCAATAGATACATTTGAAATGGTATACAAAATATCCAAGTAGCCACTTGGTGTCTACTTTTAATATAAAGAGAGGAAAAGGCGGAGCTCTAAGAGGAAAAGGTGGAGCTTAAAGAGAAAGGGTGGGTATTAACCAGGAAGAGGTGTGCCCTTGACAGGAAGGGGTGCCTCAAATTTAAATTAGGGGTGCACGAGTTTAGTCAGGCCTAGGGCAGCACAAAACCTAAATACACCACTGGCACAGCCCTTTATTTAAATGAGAGTGTGACATGTGCTTTGGTGATTGACCAATTCACTGCTGGATGCTGTTATTTATTTATTTATTTATTTATTTATAAAGGATTTTACCAGGAAGGATACATTGAGATTTCTCTCGTTTTCAAGTACTGTATGTCCTGGGTTCAAGAACATGGAAGTGTTACAGTTACAGAAATACAAAGTAATACAATGCAAGATATTAAAAAAAAAAACACAAATATACAGATTAACAGAAAATAAATATGTTGGAAATATTGTCACTAGGTTACATGTTTACAGGTGCATTCTGTATTGAGGTATGTTAGTATGGAGCTCTTGAGTGACTTAAGACTGGGGGAAGATTTGATGGTGTCTGGGAGGTTATTCCATAATTGTGGTGCTCTGTAGGAAAATGAGGACCGAGCCACTGTCTTTTTGTATTGTGGTATTGCAAGTAAGGTGCTGGTCCTGGATTGGAGGTTATAGGATGAGTTAGCTGCTGGGGGAAGCAGTCTATTCAGGTAGGGTGGCAGCTTCCCAGAAATGCTCTTAAACACCAGGCTGGAAAGGTGAAGGGTGAGTTTAGACTCCAGCGATGGCCAGTTTAGCTCTTTTAACATGTCACAATGGTGGGTCATGTAGTTACATTGTAATGCAAAGTGGCAGAAGGAGTTATACAATGTAGTAAGTTTCTGAAGGTGTGTTTGCGGGGCCGCTGCATACACTACATCTCCGTAATCAATAGCCGGCATAAGCATTTGTTGTACAATCTGCTTTCTTACCGCGGGGCTCAGGCAGGATTTGTTTCTATACAGGGCACCTAGTTTGGGGTAAAGTTTAGATGAGAGTTTTTCAATGTGGGGGCCAAAGGATAGATTAGGGTCAAACCACATACCTAGATATTTGAGAGAAGTGACTGTGGTCAGCGTGCCATTTGATTTTGTCCCAACACATAGATGGGGATTTTGCAATTTGTGTAGTTTAGGTGCTGTTCCAAAGAGCATCGTTACAGTTTTGTCAGTATTTAAAAAAAGTTTGTTGTGTTTGATCCACTTTTCTACCTCTGTGAATTGTTCTTGCAGCAGGGCCTCCAGCTGTGGGAGATTTGGTTTGCTGGTATAGATTACAGTGTCGTCTGCGTACATATGTACAGTTGAGGCTTTGCAGATGTTGGGCAAATCATTTATGAATATTGTGAATAGCAGGGGGCCTAGTATTGAGCCTTGGGGTACACCGCAAGTGACTGGGAGCGGGAGGGAGGAGCTGCCAGAAATTGACACATATTGTGATCGGTCGGATACATATGATTGAAACCAGGTTAGCATGCGATCACCAATGCCAGAGTTTTTAAGTTTTTCTAACAAGATGCCATGGTCTACGGTGTCAAAGGCCTTGGCAAAATCAAGGAAGATGGCTCCAGTTAGGTTTCCTTGTTCCATCCCAGCTTGGATATCATTGCAGACTTTTAAAAGGGCGGTTGTAGTTGAGTGATTTGGACGAAATCCTGATTGATCCGGGGTTAAGTAGTTCCAATATTGATAATAATCACGTAATTGTGTGTAGACGCATTTCTCCAAGATTTTTGACATTACAGGGAGCAACGATATCGGACGGTAGTTGGATACCAAAGTACTGTAACTACTTTTATGGATAGGTACCACTCTCGCAGTCTTCCAGAGTTTGGGTATGTATCCAGTCGCCAGTGATTCATTTATTAGGGTTGCGACATTATTTACAATTGCTGGCGCACTGATTTTCAGCAGCATTGCTGGTATTTGATCAGGTCCAGACTGGTATTTCATTTTTTGCTTACGGAGAAGTTTAGTAACAACACTGACAGGCACTGGTCTAAAACTGAATTCCTGTCTGATACAGGGACTTAGCACAGTTGCAGGGGCCTGGCCTGCATGAGGCCTCTCTGATTGCTTGTCATTTCCTAGCTTGGCAATCAAAGTGGTGGCACATCCAACAAAATAATCATTAAAGGCTTTTGCTACATCTAGGGGGTGTTGCAGGGTTTGGTTGTTTACTTTGACAGCAGCTGGCTGGGAGTGGACTGGGGGTGCTTGTATGTTACTTATGGTTCTCCAAAAGTTTCTAGGGTTTGATATGTTATTGTTTAGATTTTCATTGAAGTAATGGGCTTTGGCCATTTTTGTTTGTTTTGTGCATTCATTCTGGCATTTTCGGTATTCGTAGTGATCGTTCATGGAACCAGTACTTCTGAAATTTGACCATAGTGAATCTCTAAGCTGGTACAGGTACTTTAGTGTAAGATCAGCTGTAACCCAGGGGAGATGGGTCCCTTTTACTCGCACTTTATGCAGCGGGGCATGGGAATTCCAGACTTGCAGGAGCTCAGACTGAAAGTATTCAACTGCACAGTCTAGGTCTGGGATTAGGTTTAGTGTAATGATCATGGATGATTTCTGCCATAAATTATCATATTTTAATAATAACTGATTGACATACCAAAGAAGGACCACTAGGGGCAGTGTGTAGGCTGTTTGCCATGTGTGGCACTGGCTAGCATTAAGCCAGCCTACTTTAGAGAGATCTTTTCCTATTGGTAGAGAGGTTTGTCTACTGGTGACTCCCACTGGGTATAAAAGGGATTTGGAGCCAAGAGGTAGCTCTCTTTAGCTTGAGACCTGAGACTGACCACCATGTGAAGTTTTCTGCAGCCCCCAGCTTGGGGCCTAGAGTAAGCATGCTTTCATTTCATTGCTGTATTGTTTAAGTATTGTTGTTTAGTTTAATGTACTATGAAGTATTGTTGTTTAGTTTAATGTACTGTGCCATGACTGTGTGTATATGTTAGTTTTTCTGTAGTTACTGTAAAGCAAATGATATAAAATGTGAATATAGATTGCCAAGTAAATTGTCATTCATATTGCACCAGTTTCTGTGTGGCTTTTCTTGTATATATTCGACCATATTACCCACAAGATATAAATGTTATTGTTGCAACTTAGGGCTTTAATTATTGCATATCAATTCAATAATTAATGATGCATTTAATGCCCAAAACGAAACAGTTTAGCATGTAGCAAGGGGAGCTGTTTGAGATCACTTAGGAAGGATTCAAGAATAAATTTCTTGAAAGACCTGGTGGTTATTACCTTTGGGGGACATTTCAAGGCCTTTATTTTGCGCACGCAGTACACTAGACAATGGTCACTAAAGCTATTAGCAAGAACGCCTGCCTCCTGTATTCTATCAGGAGATGAGGAGAGAATCCAGTCCAGCAAGGTATGGTTAGGGCTTTTCATATTAATGCGAGTGGGGGAGGAGATTAATTGAGTTAGCTGCAAAGTTTTAAACAGTGAGCAGTGTTTATTGTTTTTAGGATTTAGCCAATCTGTATTAAAATCGCCGAGGACCAGCAGTTCACTTTTTTGGTTTTGGGCAAGTAGGTTATTAAGGATTTGAGATATGTCAGAGAGGGAGTGCACTGGAGAGCTCGGTGGACGATAGAACCCAGCAACAATGATTGATTTACTGAATGGAATCTCAATTATACCAGAGAGGAAATCAAAGGTGACAGGAGAGCTAGAAGTCTGTAAGGGGGTGAACTTTATGGACTCCTCAACATAAATAACAATTCCCCCTCCTCTCTTTGCTCTGTATTTTCTATAACATGAATACCCCTGTATTGATATGGCAGAGTCTGGTACTTTTGGGGTTAACCATGACTCTGTGAGCACAATGATTTTGGGTTTGTAATAGCAACACCAAGCCTGAAGCTCATCCAATTTAGGGAGTAAACTTCGGATGTTACAGTGCACAAATGAGAGGCCTTTTTTAGTGGGGAGACTATAGGTTGTGTCACCTATAGGACCAGGGTTAGTTTCCACATCGTTTGCCAGGGAAAGTAGCAGAATAAATAGGAATTTGGACAGAGTTTTCTTTTGGTAATGTGGTTGCAGAGTTTTAAATCTTTGTGTGGGGGTAGGAGGGCTGGATTTTAACACTCTCCACCAGCACTCAGTTGATAGGTTAAAAGAACTGAGCAGGCTGTGGTGTATTGGCACTGGTTTTCCATCCTGGGGCAATTGGAAAGGTGTATAGAAGGAGAGAGTAGTTTTAGAGAGAAGGGATGATAAAGAAAAGAGAAGCAATAGTGGGATAAACATTATAGTGAAAGGTGTTGGAGGTGAGTAAACAGGAAATAGAGAGGTACCAGAGTAAATGGTGTAGGTTGCTGCGATATCACATGATCAATTAGTTGGGTATATATAATGAAAACCATGGGGAGGGTGGGTGGGAGCAAAGTCCAGCTGGATGAGGGTAATGAGCAGCTCTCTGCAAGGGCCTGCTACCAACTCTGAGTTTGGGGTGTGTGCTGAAAGAGAAATCAAGATTGCAAATAGCATCACATTGGGTTGAAGTTGTCCAGGAACTTAGGGGGGAGTTTGTAGGGGGCAATAAAAGTTAAGGTTCGTTGAACAGGACATTGGGCAGAATAGCAGGCTTAGAGCAAATGGGTAGAAAATTTTGAAAAAGGGAGTGGAATGCAGAATGCAGATAGCATTGCAACAATTCAAATATATATATAAAGATACACTTGTGTGCTATAATACATATACGTGTATATATATATATACATATACAGTTGTGTTCAAAATTATTCAACCCCCAATGCTGTAAAGGGTTTTAGGGAATTTAGTGTACATTTGTAATTGTATTCAGAATGAAATCCTACAAGGACTTTTTAAAGACCCATATGGAACTAAAATGACATCAATTGGTTTTGTAATACAGTAGTAAATGTTTATTTTCTGAATTCTTCATTGACACAATTATTCAACCCCTTAAAGACTACCACTCTGAAGAACAGAGGTTCATTCAAGTGTTTTCAATCAGGTATTGAAAACACCTGTGGATGTCACGGAGCAGCAATAAAGCATAATAAGCACCAATTAGGCAGCTTTAAAATGACTGTGATACTCAGCTCCTTCTAGACATTTACTGGTGTGGTTACGAACATGGTGAAGTCAAGAGAATGGTCCAGGAAGACAAGAGAAGAGGTGATTACTCTTCACAGGAAGGGCAATGGCTATAAGAAGATTGCAAAGATGTTAAACATACCAAGAGAGACCATAGGAAGCATCATTCGCAAATTCAAGGCAAAGGGCACTGTTGAAACGCTACCTGGTCGTGGCAGAAAGAAGATGCTGACTTTGACTGCTGTGCGCTACCTGAAGCGTAGAGTGGAGAAAAGTCCCCGTGTGACTGCTGAGGAACTGAGAAAAGATTTGTCAGATGTAGGTACTGAAGTGTCAGCTCAGACAATACGGCACACACTGCGTAATGAAGGCCTCCATGCCAGAACTCCCAGGCGCACCCCCTTGCTGTCTCCAAAGAATAAGAAGAGTCGACTGCAGTATGCCAAAAGTCATGTGGACAAACCACAGAAGTTTTGGGATAGTGTTCTGTGGATTGATGAAACAAAATTAGAACTGTTTGGGCCCATGGATCAACGCTATGTTTGGAGGAGGAAGAACAAGGCCTATGAAGAAAAGAACACCTTGCCTACTGTGAAGCATGGCGGGGAGTCAATCATGCTTTGGGGCTCTTTTGCTTCTGCAGGTACAGGGAAGCTTCAGCGTGTGCAAGGTACCATGAATTCTCTTCAGTACCAGGAGATATTGGATGACAATGTGATGCAGTCCGTCACAAACCTGAGGCTTGGGAGACGTTGGACCTTTCAACAGGACAATGATCCCAAGCATACCTCCAAGTCCACTAGAGCATGGTTGCAGATTAAAGGCTGGAACATTTTGGAGTGGCCATCGCAGTCACCTGACTTAAATCCGATTGAGAACCTCTGGTGGGACTTAAAGAAAGCAGTTGCAGTGCGCAAGCCTAAGAATGTGACTGAACTGGAGGCTTTTGCCCATGATGAATGGGCGAAGATACCCGTAGATCGCTGCAAGACACTTGTGTCAAGCTATGCTTCACGTTTAAAAGCTGTTATAACTGTAAAAGGATGTTGTACTAAGTTCTAAGATTGAATGTCACTTGGGGGTTGAATAAAACTGATAATGATGTGAGCACAGAAAAGACATTTGTGGTTATTTCATTATAAATGTTATGTTATATTTGTCTGACCTACACGTGCCTCTTTGATTTAATTGTAAGCAAGATGACTGAATGATCAAAATCAATGTCAAACTGGCCAAAACACTCAATTTCAGTGGGGGTTGAATAATTTTGAACACAACTGTATATATATACACACACACGTATATGTATCACACATATACAGTGATATTACAAAGTAAACATAATATACATCAAAAGAAAATGCATTAGGCTATGTGAGACGCAGAATTGTAAGATCACCTTCAGTGAATGAAGCCTCTAAGCAAGATGCCTCATTGTGGTGAGTCCAGCTGGATGAGGGTAATGAGCTGCTCTCTGCAAGGGCCTGCTACCAACCCTGACTGAGTTTGGGGTGTGTGCTTCAGTGAATGAAGCCTCTAAGCAAGATGCCTCATTGTGGTGAGTCCAGCTGGATGAGGGTAATGAGCTGCTCTCTGCAAGGGCCTGCTACCAACCCTGACTGAGTTTGGGGTGTGTGCTTCAGTGAATGAAGCCTCTAAGCAAGATGCCTCATTGTGGTGAGTCCAGCTGGATGAGGGTAATGAGCTGCTCTCTGCAAGGGCCTGCTACCAACCCTGACTGAGTTTGGGTTGTGTTATTAGAGAATACAGGTTCAGGGGTGGAACAGACGTGTGCTACGGGAAGGGGGGGTTTTCCAGGATGGCTGCAGCCATGGGTCATGACAACTAGAGAATAACAGGAAATTCCAAGGTTGCTTGTTATTCTCACCAGCAGAGAATAAAGTACTAAATTTACCGGCTCCAAAAAAGCAGAGGTTGTGTTCCAATCTAGCCAGTAAACTAATTATTTTACAACTGAGCCACAAGGTTATTGTAAATTACTTTGTAATGTATAGCACTCATTAATTTACAGCCAGAATGAGAAGAACAAGTTATTGTAACCCCGCTTGTTCCTCTCCTCATCTGTAGCCGCTATTTCTGTAAAAGAAGAAAAAAAAATACCAGCTCTCAGAACCCAGTGTTCACTGACTTTCCACTGTGTAGTTAAGAGAGTTAACAAAATATTTGTGCTTTGTTGTCCCCAAGGACAAAAAAGGACTCCATACATTCCTTATAAACATCAGTATCTGCCTTCCTTTTCCAGTCCCTTATATCAGCCAAGAATACCAGAATTATTTGTGTTTTACAAACATAATTGTTAAAACAGACGATTTTAAGATTTTGAAATACGTTGCTATGAAATGATATGGTCACTCCCGATGACAAAACTCCCAGTTTCTACATTCCTCTAGTTGTTACAAATTCCTGGTAATGGGTTACTTAATATTTTCCAGTAAGCAGCAATTATATCAGTTTGAGCAAACCTTTGCTTATAATAATTAAGATTTTTTTTTAAAAAAATCTATTAAAATAATGTCTATTTTTTTGCTTCTGTTCTTGGGTTTAAGCGGGTCGCTAAGTGTTTGTGGATCAGGAGTTATAGGGTCTCATGTTGAAAAGGGATTTATTGTTGGGTAACGATGTTAAGAGGTGAAGTTGGTGGTTGCTGGTAGGGGTGTTGTAGGAGGTAGAGGATCGTATTTAGTATCTCAAAAATATTACTATATTTCAGCACATAAAAGACTTCAGCAGATGAGACGCTATTAGAACATGTTAGATGTTAGGGAATCAGAAGATAACGAGATATTACGGAGTTATTGGAGTTAGGTTAGTGGGCTGGAGCTTCAAAGGTTATTGCAATTATTGGGTGTTTAGTGTTAAAATACTCGGTTGTTAGTGGGTGATATGTGTTGGGAGATTATTTGTTATTGGGTTATAAACAGGGGTCAAGTCCTGGGAAAAAAAGTGAGGGAACTAACCCACGAATTCCACAACCCCCATTACCTTAAGAAAATATATATATATATCACGAGTATAGCCGGACGAGCCGGTGATACCATTTTTATTGGGTTAACTTTACATTTAAAAGACAAGCTTTCAAGAGTGTAAACTGGAAACTATACTGATCAGTGACAGGTATCACTACGTACAGGTATACTCGTGATTGTGGCAACTGAACTAACGCATTTTATATATAATATATATATATCCAGGCGCAGACCCCCCAGAATAATATACACAGCACTGTGCCCCCAGAATAACATACACAGCACTGAGCCCCCAGAATAACATACACAGCGCTGAGCCCCCAGAATAACATACACAGCGCTGAGCCCCCAGAATAATATACACAGTGCTGAGCCCCCAGAATAACATACACAGCGCTGAGCCCCCAGAATAATATACACAGCACTGTGCCCCCAGAATAACATACACAGCACTGAGCCCCCAGAATAAGATACACAGCGCTGAGCCCCCAGAATAATATACACAGCACTGTGCCCCCAGAATAACATACACAGCACTGAGCCCCCAGAATAACATACACAGCGCTGAGCCCCCAGAATAACATACACAGCGCTGAGCCCCCAGAATAATATACACAGCACTGTGCCCCCAGAATAACATACACAGCGCTGAGCCCCCAGAATAATATACACAGCGCTGAGCCCCCAGAATAACATACACAACACTGAGCCCCCAGAATAATATACACAGCACTGAGCCCCCAGAATAATATACACAGCACTGAGCCCCAAGAATAATGTACACACCACTGAGCCTCCAGAATAATATACCCAGCACTGAACCCCCAGAATAACATACACAACACTGAGCCCCCAGAATAACATACACAGCACTGAGCCCCCAGAATAAAATACACAGCACTGAGCCTCCAGGATAATATACACAGCACTGAGCCTCCAGGATAATATACACAGCACTGAGCCCCAACAATAATATAATAACATGCACAGCACAGAGCCCCCATAATAATATACACCTCACTGAACCCCAAGAATAATATACACAGCACTGAACCCCAAGAATAATATGCACAGCACTGGTTATATGGATATATTTTCCCCAGTTCACATGGATATAATTGCCCCAGCTCTCATGGATATAATTGCCCCCAGCTCTCAAGGATAATGCCCCAGGTCTGATGGATAATGCCCCAGGTCTCATGGATATTGCCCCCAGGTCTCATGGATAATGCCCCAGGTCTCATGGATAATGCCCCAGCTCTCATGGATAATGCCCCAGGTGTCATGGATAATGCCCCCTGCTCTCATGGATAATGCCCCAACTCTCATGGATAATGCCCCCAGGTCTCATGGATATTACCCCCTGGTCTCATAGATACTGCCCCCTGGTCTCATGGATATTGCCCCCAGGTCTCATGGATATTACCCCCTGGTCTCATGGATATTGCCCCCTGGTCTCATGGATATTGCCCCCAGGTCTCATGGATACTGCCCCCTGGTCTCATGGATATTACCCCTGGTCTCATGGATATTGCCCCTGGTCTCATGGATACTTCCCCAGGTCTCATGGATACTGCCCCCAGCCCAGCTCACCTCTGCTGCTGCTGCCGCACATTGCCGGTGGCCACGTGTTTCCTGCTTCAGCGGCCGCTGACAGGAAGTGCAGCCGCTCGCCTGGGATCTATGAAACAGCCAGGCGAGCGGCTCCACTTCCGGTCACCGGCCGTTATAATAGGAAGCACGCGGCCGCCGGCAATGTGCGGCGGCCGCCTGCTAAAGCGTTAGGGCTCGGGCCACAGCGGGAACACTGCATTCCCGCAGCGTCCCCGCTGTGGGAGAAGTGCGGGAACCCCGTTCCCGCGCGTTCCCGCTCGACTCGAGCCCTGGTTATAAATTCTATAAGGACGTAAGTTTTAATGGATCGTAGGAGTTTTGGGTGTTTATAAGCACTTGTGGTTCATTGGACCGAGTATCAATGGAGAGTAGCAGATTGTTGAAAGGTGTTATTAGCAGTGCTACTTGGTAACTTACGTAGAGGGTCATAGCTGATAAGGGGCGTTAAAGTGAAAATGTCATGGGAGAAATGTTTTTTGCCCATTTGGCAGGGCATGCCTTCCTTTATTTAGATCAGCTTTTTTTGCTGATTTATATAATACTAGCTTTTGCCCGCGGCTTCGCTCGCGAGGATTTTGGAATTTGTTAACAAAAATTAAAAGAAACATGAGTTTTTTTGTTCAAATTGTACAAAATATAATTTACAGGTTGATGTCTTAAAGTAATAAGTAATGTTTATTGCAGACGTTAGTCAGGACCTATTGGCTACAAAACAAAGTTGTTTCATTCATATGCGTCCATTTTTGTTTGTGTTGTACTGTAGATACAAACAGACAACGAGACAGACAATTTTTTTTTAATTATTTTGTTTTTTTGTATCTGAGACCTAGAAAATAAAACGATTTGAATACTTCTTTGTAAACTACATTAGTGGTTCTTCTTTCAGGTGCTCGGATCACCAGAGAGTTAGGTGAGCACACTCTGGAACAGGCAACGTAAAACTGCCCATGTGAAAAGCAGTCTTCTCTTAGGTCAATCCCCACTACCTTCAAAGTCTGCCACAGAGACTTGTTGATGGTCATCGCAAAACAAACCTTTAGGGGGAACTGAAGTCTTTTGAAATGAAACGGATATTCTGAAGGTATAAGAGATATTCGTGGTATGAAACCGACTCCCCCTTCGCAGAGCCAGTTAGCACCATAGCCTGAATCACATTTCTGTGGAGTGCTTTTACTTTTACCTTAAGTGGGTTTTTCTGAAACTGGTAAAACACATGTTTGTTTTCACGAAGCTTGTAAACACAACATTTCCCACCTGTAACATCTTTGGTTTTTGAAATATAGGTATACTGATAAAAGTATTCAACCCCCCTTTTTGCCCCCTCTCACTGGATTGTTGGAAAATGGTAAAATACTTGTTTTTTTGTTTTTCAAGACAAATCTAAATACCAATTTTCACGACTGTAACATCTTCTGTTTTTGAAATATGGGTATCCTGTTTAAAAGTATTCAACCCCCTTTTTTTCAACCCCCACATGGGATTTTTGGAAAATGGTATAACACCTGTTTTTTATTTTTCTAGAAGATTGTAAATACCAAATTTCACACCTGTAACATCTTTGGTTTTTGAAATATAGGTATACTGATAAAAGTAGTCAGACCCCTTTCCCCGAACCCCCCTTAATTGGATTTATGGAAAATGGCAAAACACATGTTTGTTTTTTTCACGAAGATTGTAAATACCAAATTTCACACCTGCAACATCTTTGGTTTTTGAAATATAGGTATACTGATAAAAGTATTCACACACACCTTTTTTTCCCCTCCCACTGGATTGTTGGAAAATGGTAAAATACTTGTTTTTTTGTTTTTCAAGACAAATCTAAATACCAATTTTTAAATTTTCACATCTGTAACATCTTCTGCTTTTGAAATATAGGAATCCTGTTTAAAAGTATTCACACACCCCAATTTTTCACCCCCACTTGGGTTTTTGGAAAATGGTAAAACACGTGTTTTTTTTATTTTTCAAGAAGATTGTAAATACCAAATTTCACACCTGTAACATCTTTGGTTCTTGAAATATAGATATTCTGATAAAAGTATTCAACCCCCCTTTTTGCCCCCCCAAGGAATTTTCAGAAAATGGTAAAATATGTGTTTTTTTATTTTTCAAGACGAATCTAAATACAGATTTTCACATCTGTAACATCTTCTGTTTTTGAGCTATAGGTATCCTGTTTAAAATATTCAACCCCCTTTTTCACCCCCTTAGGGGCGGAGTTTCCAAAAACTCTTCCTTACTGGCTGCCTATGTCATAAAAACAGTGCACCTTCAAAATTTCACGTTCCTAGGTTAAGCGGTTTCTGCTGGGCATTGATGAGTCAGTCAGTCAGACAGGACTTTCGCGTTTATATATATACAGTCAGGTTCAGAAATATTGGGACATCGACACAATTCTAACATCTTTGGCTCTATACACCACCACAATGGGGTTGGAATGAAACAAACACAATGTGGCACATTGTGCAAACTGCTGTAAGTCCAACCTGAGTTGAATGTACATACCATCAAATTAAAGCTGACAGTCTGCAGTTACAGCACATTGTGTTTGTTTCATTCCAACTCTATTGTGGTGGTGTATAGAGCCAAAGATGTTAGAATTGTGTTGATGTCCCAATATTTCTGGACCTGACTGTAGATATAACAAACTGAGATATTCCATTTTTAAGACGCCGTCCCCTCTGTCCCCCACGTGATTGCAAGTGAAACAGCAACATACTGTGATCAGGAAGACAGCTGTGTGCAGCGTGACATCCTACAGGACCACCCTATGCTCGCTGTGAGTGCTCCACTGTCTGCAGGTCATGATCTGAGTGTCAGCCAGCGCATTACACTGACTGTGCAGGGGACTGTCCTGGAGGACGACTTTCTGTTCGCAGCGCTCCCTCCCTCTGGCAACTAGGTGTGGGAGAGAACTTTAAAGGGACACTAAAACAAAAAAAATTTAATGTTCTTACTGTGTTTATTTTATGTTGCTGATATCTTACATGTGCTTTGTTTTTCTCTTGTATGTTTAGTTAAGAAAACATTTTACTCTGTATGTGTCACTGGGTACATCCGTTTTCTGATCTCTTGTGTCGTAAATGCCACCCTTCCCCATCTTTTCTAGTGATGGCCGAACACCCCCGTGTTCAGTTCGCATTCGAACTCGAACATTTGAAAAAGTTCGAACGCGAACACGATTAGTACGCAATGCAAGTCAATGGGGCTCAAAAGTTCGAAAATTAAGGTCCCCTCCAGAGGGGCATATATGCAAGATATTGGTCATAAAAGTTGTATGGGGGTCCGGGTACTGCCTTGGGGGACAGGAAACAATGAAAAACAAATTTAAAAAAACAAAAAATGTTTTTAACCATTTCACTGCTGAGTGCTGAGCAATTTCACCGCTGTGCGCTGAGCTCATATTTACTGCTCATGTTTAAACGCGACTTGAAGCCATGGGAAATGTTTGAGCAACAACGAGTGGGAAAAATTACGAGCTTAACGCAAACGCTAACGCTCACTTGCGTGAGCATTAACGTTTGCTGCGGTGTTCACCGCATATTACAATCCAAACACAAACGGGTTAAGTTACCAAATTTGTAAGAAGAATAATTAATGCAGCATATGAATCCGCACACTGCCGGGCAGCACCTTTACAGTATAATTAATGCAGCATATGAATCCTCATACTGCCGGGCAGCACCTTTACAGTATAATTAATGCAGCATATGAATCCTCACACTGCCGGGCAGCACCTCCATAGTATACTACCTGTCCTCACTAATCACCAAATACACCCCAGCCCGCTCCCTAAGGTCAAACAGTGACCTGTGCCTAGCTTCTCCCCGCATCACCTCTTCCCATGATAGACTGCAGGATTTCTCACGCGCAGCCCCCACTCTCTGGACCGCTCTCCCTCGTACTGTCAGACTTTCCCCTAACTTCTCTTCCTTCAAACGCTCCCTTAAAACATTCCTATTTAGGGAAGCCTACCACCCAACTCACTGACGCAACCATCAATCACTCTCACCTTACAGTCCTCTCCTCCTGTTTCCAATCCCAACCCTCCTAGATTGTGAGTTCCTACGGGAATAGGGCCCTCATCTCCTCCTGTACTGTTTGTCAAATGTTGTTCAATGTATTGTAACCCTGTCTATACTGTGCTTATTGTACAGCGCTGCGGAATATGCTGGCGCTTTATAAATAAAGAATAATAATAATAATAATAATTAATGCAGCATATGAATCCGCACACTGCCGGGCAGCACCTTTACAGTATAATTAATGCAGCATATGAATCCTCACACTGCCGGGCAGCACCTTTACAATATAATTAATGCAGCATATTAATCCTCACACTGCCGAGCAGCACCTCTACAGTATAATTAATGCAGCATATTAATCCGCACACTGCCGGACAGCACCTTTACAGTATAATTAATGCAGCATATGAATCCTCACACTGCCGGGCAGAACCTTTACAGTATAATTAATGCAGCATATGAATCCTCACACTGCCGGGCAGCAGCTTTACAGTATAATAATGCAGCATAAGATTCCGCGCACTGCCGGCAGCACATCTACAGTCTGACGCTAGCTGTAACCGGCCCACTATGTGCAGCTTCTGAGAAGATACGCTATTAGTGTAGCGGGGAACCCGGCTGCGCATTTTGCATCGCTCCCTCTACACTAATAGCGTATCTTCTCAGAAGCTGCACACAGCGCGCCAGTGTATGCAGCTTCTAACAGCGTGGGAGACGGGAGGCTACGCTTGTTGGTGGATCCAGTAATCAGGTGTTTACTAGAAAGAAAAAAAAAAGGTTTATTTTATGTTCCCGGGGACATTTAAAAATGTCCATGGATTTTATTTTTTTTAAAAAGTGTCGCCTTACCTTAGCCTGGTGGTCAGTGGGCGCTCCCTGGATCCTGGTTGCGGGGGGGGGGGATCTGCCTTGGCCGCAGGTGCAGTGGCTTCCTCCCTGCGCCGCCTCTCTGCCACATGCACCCGGCTGGGCAGCCCGCACAGTCGCAGCTCTGTCATCTGGTAGCCGCTCGCTCCTCAAGGTGGTCCTTGGGAGGCCTCGGCGGGCAGCCCTTTACAGTGCCTGATTAGAGGGCTGTGTCTGCCTCATGTTTTAGCAACAAGGTGTGGGAAATGTTGAATCCCATAGGCTTCAATGTTAAAAATATTCCCGTTTTAATTCAGTATCTAATAAACCGTTGCTTATAATCTTCTGCAGTAAAGAGTGTCTTTATTGTTAGATTTTTTAGTATTTTTTAAGGATTTTTTTAAAAAAAAAATTGAACTTTTTGCGAACGTCATGAAAAGTTCGCAGTTCGCGAGCTTTCGAACAGTAGATGTTCCGAAAGCTCAATTCGAACTGGCAGCCCATCCCTAATCTTTACATCACTTGCTTCTCACTGACACAAATCATTGCATTGTGCGGGATGTATTCAAAGGGCACTGCCGGGAGGTAGCTTCTTGCTCTCTTTCTTTTTTTTTTATTGTAACAAAATTTTTATTGAAAATGAAAGGGTGCCATAGACAAGGATTAAACATCAATGATACAATATAAGATGCATGCATCTGTATTCTTTCAGTATTTTTTACAACCTATAGGTGCGGTCAGTTGGCATGTTTGAGAACCTTCAGGTAAATACAGAACAACTATCTGATGGATTAGGAAGCAGAGGTGAAAAAAGGGGGGGGTGTAAGGGAGGTTTGGGGGGATAAAAAAAGGGGGAGGGGGATTTCCCAGGAGTCATGGTGGGCGAGGGATCCACGTCCCTTGGAGTTGCGAGGTTCATTCCATTAAGCTGCAATCCTCAAATACTAGTGTACAGCTTTGTATCTCTTGCATACCACCACTACTACTCAAGTCCCGCAGTCTCAGGTAGTGAGAGGGCCACCCGTGGGAGGGCAGGCGGCTGGCCAGTAAAACCATCGGTGTAGATGTTTGTCTGTGGTGCCTGCCGCTCGGTGGAGAAGATCTTCGATGTTGCGGAGTTCGTGTAGTTCCTGTACCCATTCCTTAATGGAGGGGGCAGTAGACGATTTCCAATGTCGGGGAATAACAGCTTTGGCAACGTTCAAAAGTCTGATGTCCAGTGAGTTTGCATAATCCCCCACCAACAGGACCGTATGGTGCAGAAGCATCGGGGCAGGTGAAAAGTCAGGGGGCATAGTGGAAACCTTACAGATGGTGTTATGTACTGTGCGCCAGAAAGGTTGGAGTTGCGGGCAGGACCACCACATGTGTAGCATGTTGGCATGGAGAGCATGACATTTCCAGTAGGAGCCATCCGTTCGTGTGTCGTAGTGGACGATCAGCGCAGGAGGTTTATACCATCTCGATAGTAGTTTATAGGCCGTTTCCTGCGTTCTGCTGGCTATGGAGCATTTTGTGGCAAGGGTGGTAATTCTATCCCACTCGTCGTCAGTGAAGGGCCGCTGAAGGTCAGCCTCCCATCTGGCCCTGTATGGGGGCTCAGTGCAGGTCAGATCCCTGAGCAGGCCATAGAGGAGGGATATACCATGGGGCAGGGCGCAGGGGCGTTGTATCAGCATTTGAAAAGGGGTAAGGGGTCGTGTAAATGCGGACGGCTGTGCCAAGGTACGCAAGTACGTGGTCAGGCGGTGCAGATGAAATCGTGTGAGGAATGAGTGTGGGTGAGGCAGTGGGATATCTGCTGGAAGTTTGAATGCCTCTCCGTCAATGTACAGTGAGGCACGGATCTGCTGTGTCCCTTCCTGGGCGGGGCGGACATATCTGGAGTATACAGGTAAGCGGTCGACAGGGAGGAGGGGGGAGGGCCATGGAGCAATTGTCGTGGAACGTTGGAGGGATTTCCAGATTTTAAGGGTAGCAGAGATGGTGGGGTGTGAGGAGGTCTCGCATTTCGCGTTAGTGCCCAGAAGCCACGGGAGTGAGGCTAGGTCATTTCCAATGAGGTCCCCTTCTAGGGGTATCCAGAGCTTTTGGGAGGGGTTGTTCGACCATTCGGAGATGCGGAGTAAATGTGTAGCTTGATAATATTGCTTAAGGTTGGGTAGGGCCAGGCCACCCTTGAGTTTTGAGGCAGTCAAACGGCCAAATTTAAGTCGGGGTTGGCGATTGTTCCACACATACGTGATAAAGATCGACTGCAGGGAGCTGAAGAGCAGTCTAGGTATGGTGATCGGTAAAGTCTGGAAGAGGTACAGTATGCGGGGGAGGATATTCATTTTTAGGACATTAATGCGGCCAAACCAGGTGACATGGGGGAAGGCCCAGGACGCCAGGTCTGAGGAAATGGATTGCAACAATGGGAGGAAGTTCGTTGAGTACAGTGTAGACAAGTCCGAAGTCAGTTGGACGCCTAAGTACTTAATCGCAGAGTTGTGCCATCTAAACGGGAATGCCGCCTGCAGCTGTGCGCGTGTTGAAAGTGGGATGTTCACCCCAAGGATCTCAGATTTTGTCATATTGATTTTGTAGTGACTATACGAGGCTGTATTCGCATAGGAGCGCTGTAAGGGATGGTAGGGTCATCAGGGGTTGGCTAATGAAAAACAGCAGGTCGTCTGCGTACGCGGCAACCTTGTGGTGTTGCAGACCCACCTTCACACCGTGTATTGAGGTATCAGTCCTGACTGCTTGTAAAAGAGGTTCTAGGGAGAGGGCAAACAGCATCGGGGAAAGGGGGCATCCCTGCCGTGTTCCGTTCTGGATAGGGAACGAGGGGGAGAGGATGCTATTCAGATTAATTCTAGCCGAAGTGCAGGAGTAGAGGGCACCGATCCATGCCATAAGATTGGGGCCAATGCCCATGCAGCGCAGTGTTTGAAAGAGGAAGGTCCACCGTACTAGGTCGAACGCCTTCTCGGCGTCTGTGGAGAGCAGGAGCGTGGGTTCGGATTTGGGATGGGAGGCCGAGTGTATCAGGTTGAGCGCTCGCACAGTGTTATCCCTTGCTTCCCTGCCCGGCACAAACCCCGCCTGGTCGGGGTGTACCAGCCCAGGGACATAGCAGGCCAATCTCAAGGCAATGGCTTTTGCAAACAGTTTGATATCTTGGTTAAGCAGCGATATGGGGCGGTAATTTGCGCAGACCTCTGGGTCTTTTCCCGGCTTCGGGATAAGGGTGATAGTGGCCGCTAGCGTTTGCGGTGGCAGGGAGTGTGGCCTCTGAGTCAGTGTATTGAAAGCAGCGAGCCACGCTGGGGCAAGGGAGGGAAAAAATACTTTATAGTACCGTAGGAAAAACCCGTCCGGTCCCGGGGTTTTGCCTGTCGGTGTTTTTTTGACTGTTTGCGACAGTTCTTCTATAGTGAAAGGCGATTCCAGGGCTGTTCGCTGAAGTAGGGACAATTTAGTGTGGACATTTTTGCGTATGAATTGGAACATTAAAGAGTGAGTGGGGTACTACCCTCCTCCTGAGGGAGGTTGAGTAAGTGATGGAAATGGTCCTGAAGCAGCGCTATCATGTCCCGGGGTAGCGTAACGTGAGATCCCTGGGGTGTGCAGAGTTTGGAGATATACAGTTTATGTCTGTGGGATCTGAGGGCGCGGGCCAGTAACCTCCCGCACTTGTTGCCATGTTCGTGGAAGAGTCTGCGAGTTGCTAAAAAAGCTTTCTGGGCTTTAACATTTAATAGGGAATGAAGTTCAGTCCGAAGCTCCAGAAGGGAGGTGTAACTCGCGTCGTCTATGTGATGTTTATGTGCCTGTTCTAGGACATGGATGCGTTGAAGGAGGGATTCAAGTGTGGCTGTGTACGCTTTCTTTTTCTGCGAGCCTTGTTGTATGAGGTATTCCCTCACCACCGCTTTGTGAGCCTCCCAAATGATCTGAGGTGTGGACTGTGGGGGGGCGTTTTCTGTAAAATGATTGCGCAGCAACTGAGTGAGTTCCTCTTTGATCAGTGGGTCGGCAATAAGAGTCTCGTTGAGGCGCCAAAGCCGTTCTCTGGGCCGTAATAGGGGCGAGTGGAGAGTGATTATCACTGGGTTATGATCAGACCATGTCAAGGGGCCTATAGTCACTGATTCTAGGAGGCGGAGGTGCCCGAAGGGGAGGAAGACACTATGAGGTGAGGTGAGCTAAAGTGTGTGTAATCCCTGGTGGTAGGGTGCAGTGTGCGCCAGCAGTCAACCAGTCGGTGAGCGTGTAAGGAGGCTCGCGCATGCTGAAGCACTGCATGCGGGATACTTGAATCCCCCCTGGAGGTGTCGAGGCAGACGTCCAAAGGGAGATTGAGGTCTCCTCCCAATACTAGTATCCTGAAAGTCTGCTAAAATCGTCAGAATGGAATGGAGCGTGTGATGTTGTTTCCGGTTCGGGAGGTATATGGAGGCAAATGTGTATGGTTGGTCGCCTATTGTACCCTTGACAAAGGTGTAACGCCCGTCCGTGTCAAGTTTCGTATCGGTGACATTAAGTGGGACGTCTCTAGATAGTAGAACCGCCGTGCCACAAACCTTACCGGCCGTGGAGTTGCTAAAGAACCCCAGAGGAAATTTCTGGCTGCTAAGATGTGGGGCTCCGTCGTGAGGGAAGTGGGTCTCTTGAATGAGGACCACATCAGCGTGGTATGAGCGGAATTCCCTGAGGGCTGAGTGCCTTTTCTCTGGGATATTTAACCCTTTGGCGTTGATGGTAAGGACTTTGAGGGGGCGGGGGAGTGACGCCATGAGAGTTCTCGGTGGGGGGTTGTTAGCGTCTGAGAGAATGGATGACTCGAGAAGAGGGAGATGGGTGGGTGGAAGGGGGGGCGGAGGGGAGGGTCAGGTCAATGAGGTTGTGCCAAGTGTAATCTAGTCCTTCCGCACAGGCGACGGAGGGTAGTTACACTACAAAGGGGGCCTATGGCCCAAAGGCACTATCTCGGGGGAGGTAGTAACGAGCGCCGAGCGATGGCGTCTCTAGGTTCCGTAAACAAGATAATAGTAATCTATAAACAGTATAACTGAACAATAAACAATTTAAACAGCGTGTCGGATTCGCCGCTTGCCTGCCGGCTCCGACCGAGTGTGTGAGCCTGCGAAGGGCTGGGAGTCAGGGACCGCAGGTTCCGCAGCTTTCCCGCCAGTGGCTACAGTCTTTTCTTGCGACGCCTCTGGGCTAGGCCAAGTCCAGGTGTGATAGCTCCCACCACTGCTGCAGCCAGTGCGGTTCGAGCCCAGAGCTACGTGGTAAAAGATAAAGGATACATGCCCTTGTAGTGAAGACCAGTAGTGCGTCGGTGCGTCGGATTCAGGCGGGAGGCGAGGGTCAGGGCCCGGGTATAAAGTAGGTACTCCGGTGAGGTGCCAAGCCGTCGAGTCGGTGTCTCGGGCTATCTTCCGTACTGGCTGGCTGGTAATGATATGTGAGGCAGGACAGGCCGTAGTAGGAGGCACAGAGTGTCGTCAGTTGTTTTGCGGTCTGTGCGAAGTCTGCGATGAGGATTGGGACGTTGAGCGTTGACGGCGACGCGGTCTTTGCTGCAGCGCAGGTGGTCCCAGCGGGAGGGAGTACATCTCCGTGAGATCCGGCCAAGTCAGTAGAGTGTCCGGCGGGAGAGAGAGGGCTTCCAGGAAGGCAGGTAGCTCCGAGCCAGTGCGAAGTGCGATGGGTCCGTGCTGAGAGCGGACCTGTATCCAAAATGGGAAGAGACATTTATATTGGAGGTTTTGTGTCTGGAGGACCAAGGTAAGTGGCTTCAGGAGGCACCGTGACTGCAACGTGGCGGGCGACAGGTCCTGAAACAGGGAGACGCTGGCGTCTGCGAATACAATAGAGCGCGTCTCGCGTGCGGCCGCCATGATGTCTTCTTTGACCATGTGCCGGAGTAAGCAGCATATTACATCTCTGGGTGGTGCATCGGGTGGGCCACGGGGGCGCAAGGCACGGTGGCATCTTTCGAACTCAATGTCCGTCGAGGGATCTCTGTCCAGCAGTTCGTTAAACAGTCGAGTGAGCGTGTGGCGCAAATCTGCAGGAGAATTTTCACTTTCAGGGAGGCCCCTAACTCTAATGTTATTTCTTCGGCCTCTATTCTCAAGGTCTTCCACGTGTCTGGCCAGGGCCTGTACAGCATCGTGCTGTGTTGCTAGTGCCGAGTCATGTGTAGCCGAGATTTTTTGCTGGCGGGCCTGGGACACCTCCACCTGCGTGATCCTATCCTGTAAGCCATTTAGGTTGTCGCGCAGGCCCCTGATTTCTGCGAGCAGCGAAGTCTGTAAACCGGCCGTCGAGGTCGCCAGGTCTTCCCTGGTGGGGAGGGAGCGGAGGAGCATATGTAGGTCTGGCGAGGGATCCCAGCGCTCACCTGAATGCCCCGATTCCGATCTGTTTGGAGAGCTGGGGGTCGAGGCATCGCGTGCAGCCGCCATCTTGGATTCCACCGCCGGGTCTGCGGCCTCCTTGTTAGGGGCCAAAAATTGTCGGATGGAGCCCGGGCGAGCGTCGGTCATGGTCTCCGGCGGTCCAGGGGTATGTGGAGGCTTGCGGGGTTTGACCATCCTGAGTGGATGGTGTGCTGTGAGGTCGGAGTCGGCTTTGGCTGCGGAGCTCTCCGATCACGCGGCCATTTCGCTCGGCGGTCAGGACACGCCCCTTCTTGCTCTCTTTCAAGTCCCTGCAGTGATAAGAAGGGAATGGAGGTGGCTACATGGACTGGTTGGCCCAGGGCTGAGCAGGGCAGTACAAGCCCCAGTAACGTTTAGAGTAAAATAGACATAAAAGGGACCTTAAGTAAATTTCTGACTAACAGGGTAATTCAAAGAGATCCGAATTGCTTGAGAAAGGTAACGAACGCTGAAAATCAGCGTTCGGTAACCTTTCTTGGCCATTCGGCTATCCAGAGAGCAGGCAATTCGCCAAATCCTGGTGAATTGCCTGCACATACGGTGCCTGTTCGGTGCCTGTTCGAGGGCAGTGAAATCCCCATAAAAAAGCACTGCTTCGACTATTAAGAGAACACAAACCAGCAGTGAAAGGTTCCCTAAATGCCCTGCCATTCGGTGGTTTAATTCAGCAAGTTTATTCAGGAGAATCCCATAGGCTTCAATGTTAAAAAAATTCCCATTTTAATTCAATATCTAATAAACTGTTCATTATAAAATTCTGCAGTAAAGAGTCTCTTTATTTCTAAATTTTTTAGGATATTTTAAGCATTTTTCAGATTATTTTTTTTTTAAAAAAAGTTCTCTTTTCTCTGTAACAGCCCTTTTTATTATCATTCCCTGGACCTCATATGCAAATTTCAGACATTTTTACTCAGTAGTTTCTTTGCAAACATTGTTTCACTTTCAAACATTCATACAAACTGTTTTCCTAATTTATTCACTGCCCTCTGTCTGCGGTCTCGGCTTTTTCCGGCGGCTTCGCTGCGTGTGATCGGCTCCTGCTCGGGTTTTTCCGGCGTCTTCGATGGGTTAATCCAGATGTTTTTGCGGGTTTTCAGTGTGCATTCGGCAGGTTTTGCGGTTAGTTTTCGTCGGGTTTGCGGTAACTTTTCCCTGCAATTCGGGGACCCTGTGGTGCTTAGTGAATACACCGCAGGGTCACCGAAATGGGATCGGCAAAAGGAACCGAATTGAAGAGAACGAAAAGTCACCGAACGTGCGGTGACTTTTCGAATCTCTTTGAATTACCCTGTAAGAGTGTTAGGGTTTAAAGTAGGTAATGCAGGCTGTATCTATATCATGTATCACCATGGTTTTGTTTAGCCATCAGTTGAAGGAAATATAAATATACTGAACTGAAGGATTTTGTTTATAGGAATAACCAAAAATCACATAAATATAAGAAATAACAAACAAACTGGTTATTTTCTGCACAAATTATAGGTTTATTTAGCCAAATTGTTATCGATTACAACAATCTTGCAATGAAACGTTCATATGACTGAAACCAGGAAAAGCAAGAGCTGATGTACAAGATTATGAACATTTCAACACGTATTTAGTCATTGTTTTAAAAATAAACAGATATTCATGAAGATAGCTACAAGTCTCCTCGCTTAAAAGATATTGTGACGGAACAGCCGTCAACTTCAATTTATTAGCCCATAAAAAGTTAAAAGTTTGTTTGTTCAAGGTCAAATTTCGTTTATACAATTTATGTCTGTATGATCCCTGGGTGTATTGTGTTTCCCCTCGCAAATTCCCCGCACCAAACGCGTCTGCAATCCCTCACAATTTAATAACACCCAAATTGCCCAGTTTTCATTCCCCCAGGTGTAGAATTCGTTAGTAAAATTTGTGCCTGTATGTTTATGGTTGTTTATTAGGTTCATTGCCAAATCTGCCTTGCCCAGCCATCATAGTTTATCTGCCCAGCGAAACCCTGCTGCAGCTGCCGCCGGCCGAAAACCAAGCACAGCCGACATGCCTTGCACCCTGCACTGCTCAGCCCCTGTTCCTGCCACCGGAGTGGCACCTGCCACCAGCAGAGGGGCCCTGGGAACATGGTGCCACTGTGGGGTGAGTTCTAAAGACCAGCGCCACCGAGATCACCCCCCAATCAGGACTGGACTCAGGTCAGGTTTCCCAGCCACAGAGGAGATCCGGCGCCGGAGTCAGAGCTCGCACTCCAGGGGGTGGAATTTCCCAGGCGGGAGCAGCCCAGGGCGGGCCAGACAGTGTGGCACCAAGAGCTGGGACCATGTTAAACATAAAATAAGGGCTCAGGCTAGAGGCAGTGGCAGAACTGGCGCCGGGGCGAGCATGGGAGAGAACAATGGGACTGTACCATATAAATGGACCGTGTATGTGCTGTTTTACAATAATCCAACTTGCTTAACCTATACTGCGTCTCGACGAGTATTTGGGAAGGGTGCTATCTGCTAGGTATTTCCTCCTGGCTGACTCGATATATTCCAGCAAGGAACCTGACGCCGGCTCGCTACCGCTGCTCACTGCAGAGCAACCCCGGCACCTAAGGCAGATTTACTCCCTCCGAGTAGCGGCGTCCGTCACATTGGTGGCAGAGCGGTGGGATCTCTGAGACCAGCCCAGCAGGGGGAGATATACCCGCTTGCTTGACCCTGGTCTCGGACACCGCAACTCGTAGAGAGCCTGGAGCAGCTCGACCCATGAGGGGATTCTGAGACCAGTCCAGCAGGGGGAGATATAGCCGCTGGCTTGACCCCGGTCTCAGATACCCAGGTTTCCCCAGCTAGAGGCAGTGAGAACAGTATGGCCCAGCGCTACAGCAGCCTAAAAAGGACCACGCTGAAGGAGTTGCTGGAGGCAAGAGGAAAAGCGGCCAGTGGCAAATCAAAGGCGATCATCATCGTGGAACTGATGGAAGATGATCGGGTAAGCATGGCCCCCTCTATAACTTCAGAAACCTCAGAGTGGCGGCGGGAGGTACAGTGGCGGCTTGCCCTGTATGGAACAACCCTCCAGCAGACATAAGTGCTGGCATCCTGGCTAGCACGGATCAACTCCGGCAGGCCGAGATACAACACCCGTCCGGTGGGTTGACCGCATCCCGAGGCAGCACAGGGCCCCTCAAGCAGAAGATTCCCTATGCAGCCTTCAAGATGTTCCCAGAGGGGAGCGAAGACATTGACGGGTTCTTGCAGGACTTTGAGAGACAATGTGTGCTGCAGAACATGGCTGGCAAGGACTGGGTACCCATTCTGGCCTGCAAGTTAACCGGAAGAGCGGCAGAAGCATACCTGGCAGTAACGGATGAGTACTGCATAATTTATGAGCGAGTCAAAGAACATCTCCTAGCCCACTATGCTCTCACCCCAGAGGCATACCGTGTGAGATTCCGGGGCCTTTGGAAGGGAACCGCTGACTCTTATGCCGAATGGGGCCACCGCATGCAGCAAGCCATCAGCAGCTGGGTCCACGGGTGCCAGCCGACCAGTCCTGACCAAATCATTCAGCTGATTCTACTGGAGCAATTCTACAACTATTCACCCCCAGAGGTCCGCGACTGGGTCCGAGATCGGAGGTTCCTCACGCTACCAGAGGCCACCCACCTGGCTGACGAATACATTGATGCCAGGTGAGAAACCATCAACCCGACCAAACCACCTCTTTGGATCAACCCCGCTCTGGCGACACGGCCAACACCTCCAGAGCGAGCACCCCGATACCAATCACCCCCACAGCCCCAACATACTGGCCCGCGATGCTATGGCTGCAATCAGCTGGGACATATTCGGGATCTCTGCCCCCTGAATTGGAGCCGACCCCCACCAACTCGCCCAACCTACTCCCCGGCCAGAGCCTCTGCATTCTGCTGCCAGCATGATCCGGCACCCAAGACCTTTACCTCCGGAGAAGAGGACTTTGGACTTCTCCATGAGGCCAACCCCGTACAGGCAGCCACCCAGGACAACCACCAGCACCATCGGCAGATGGTCCACATCAACGGCCAGCCAGCCCAAGGACTACGGGACACTGGGGCCACCCTTACGTTGGCTCAGCCCCACCTCATCCACCCCGCAGCCACTACAGGCTATTCTGTAGCCGTCCGAGTGGCCGGCGGCCACATATACTGGATCCCCACAGCTCGCGTCCACCTAGATTGGGGCACCGGAGCCCGGGACGTGGAGGTAGGATTCATGCGAGACTTACCAATTGAGATCTTACTGGGCAATGACCTCGGTCTGCCCACCTCTGCATTTGAGGAAACCCAAAATGAGGAAGCATACCCTGTCACCACCCGACAACAGGCTCGGAAGGCTCCTCACCCAAGCTCCGAAGGGACTCCGGTAAGAACCACCAGCCCCGACCTTAACCCAGACAACTGCCCCACACTAACTTGGGATTCCCCGGGCGACTTTGCCAGGGAAACCTTTGCAGACATTACCCTTACCCCTTACAGACAGCAGGCGAGCCGGAACCCGGGGGATAGCGGAGATAAGCTTTGAAAGGGACCAGGGGAAGTTGTATAGGATCTCCAGGGGAGCAGGCCCAGATACCCATTCGACAGCTGGTAGTGCTGACGAAATATCGGCATGATCTCTTAAAGATCGGGCACGATATTCCTCTAGCAGGCCATCTGGGACACAGGCGGACCTTGCATTGCCTGACCCAGAGCTTCTTCTGGTCTGGTCTATCTGGCGATGTGAGGGATTACTGCCAGACCTGCGAGATAAGCCAGAGAGTAGGGAAGCGATGGGACAGAGCTAAGGCCACTCTGAGACCCCTACCCATAGTGGGAGAGCCATTTAGGAGGGTGTCGGTAGATCTGATAGGGCCTTTAGCGGTGCCTAGCACTACGGGGAAGAAATACATCCTAACCGTAGTTGACTACGCGACCCGGTAAACCGAAGCCATAGCCCTACGGAATATCCAGGCAGAGACTGTAGTTGGTGCTCTGCTCCAGATATTCTCAAGGGTTGGATTTCCACAGGAAATCCTGTCCGACCAGGGCACGCAGTTCACGGCTGAGGTTACCCAGCAGCTCTGGAAGCTGTGCAGGATTAAACCCCTGTACAGCTTCCCGTACCATCCGCAGACCAAGGGGCTCTGCAGGCGTTTTAATGGGACCTTAAAACAGCTCCTCTGCACTTTCACCATGTCCCATAAGGACAGGGAACGTCACATACCCCACCTCCTCTTTGTGTACCGGGAGGTCCCCCAGGAAGCCACCGGCTTCTCTCCCTTTGAGCTGCTGTACGGCCGGAGGGTCCGAGGCGCATTGGACCTGCTCCGGGAGCATTGGGAGGGTACTCTGTCTGAAGAAGGGACATCGGTCATAGACTATGTACTCGAGTTCAGGGATCGGCTGCAAAGATTGACCGCCCTGGTCCGGGACAATCTCAAAGCCGCACAGACTAGGCAGAAGAGGTGGTATGACCGGTTGGCCAGGGACCGCACCTTCCAGCTAGGGCAGAAAGTGTTAGCTCTCCGACCGGTCAAACAGAATAAGCTCCAGGCAGCCTGGCAGGGACCATACAAAATTATAGAAAAGCTCTGCGATACCACCTTCATAGCAGCCAGCTGTTCCAATGAAAAGATCCAACGAACCTTTCATGTGAACATGATGAAGCCATGTCATGAGAGGGAAGAGGCAGTAGCCGCGATCTGCGCTCTGGATGTGGGGGACCTTGAGGGTCTCCCCCTACCGGTGCTGCCAGGGGATCCTAGAGCCAAAGGAGGGGTAACTGATGTTCGGCTTGGCGAGGGACTTAGTTCACGCCACAGAGAACAGGCTCAGCAGTTGCTCCAGGAGCACCAAGACTTGTTCTCGTCCCGCCCCGGCTACACTACTGTAGCGCTGCATCGGGTTGATACCCAAGGTCAAGCCCCCTTGAGGCAGACGGCATACCGCATCCCGGATGCAGTAAAGGACGGGTTGAAACAGGAGATCCGAGAGATGCTGGATCTCAGGGTGGTAGAACCATCAGAGAGCCCGTGGGCATCTCCGGTGGTCCTAGTCCCCAAAAAGGATGGCACTACCAGGTTCTGTGTTGACTACAGGAGGTTGAATGAGCACACGGTCACCGACGCCGAGCTCCTCGACCGCATTGCCCAGGGGAACTTCCTCACCACCATTGACTTGTGTAATGGCTATTGGCAGATTCCCCTTGCCGCGGAAGATGTGCCAAAATCTGCATTCATTACTCCCTTTGGTCTGTTCCAATTTCGGGTCATGCCATTTGGGATGAAGAATGCCCCGGCCACCTTTCAACGCATGGTGGATCGGCTGCTGGACGGAATGCAGGACTTTACGAGTGCCTACCTAGACGATATTGCCATCTTTAGCAATACCTGGGAGGAACACCTAGTCCACTTGAGAACCGTACTGGACCGCATAAGCGAGGCAGGGCTGACCATCAAACCCGACAAGTGCCACTTAGGGATGTCAGAGGTCCAGTACCTAGGGCATTGGGTAGGTTGCGGGAAGCAGCGTCCGGAACCAGACAAAAATGAAGCTGTTGCCCAGTGGCCTACCCCCGCACCAAAACCCAGGTACTAGCCTTTTTAGGGACAGCAGGTTACTACCGATGCTTTGTACCCAATTACAGCGCCATTGCCAAACCCCTGACCGACCTTACCTGCAAAAACCTTCCCCGGCAAGTCCTTTGGTCCCCGGAGTGTGAGGGAGCCTTCCAACAGTTAAAACGGGCATTGATGGAGGCACCCGTACTAGCCGCTCCCGATCCATCTAAACGTTTTGTCGTTCACACAGATGCCTCCATGTTTGGATTGGGAGCGGTGCTGAGTCAAGTTGGAGAGGATGGACGTGACCACCCTGTTGCTTATATCAGCCAGAAGCTATTACCCAGGGAGGTTGCCTACGCGGCCATCGAGAAGGAATGTTTAGCCCTTGTATGGGCACTTAAGAAACTTCAGCCCTACCTATACGGGCGCTCCTTCACCGTCCTCACGGATCATAACCCCCTGGTATGGCTGAACCGGGTGGCCGGAGATAATGGCTGACTTCTGCGGTGGAGCCTCACACTGCAGCCTTTTAATTTTTCCATTCAGTATCGGCCTGGAAAGCACGATGCCAATGCAGACGGTCTATCTCGCCAGACCGAACATGAAACGTGAGCACTGACTTTCATAGACATCCCCAGGCAGACGTCGGACACGACTAAGGGTCTCACCAGGTCTGCCATCTTTGGACTCGGGGGAGCTGTGTGACAGAACAGCCGTCACCTTCAATTTATTAGCCCATAAAAAGTTAAAAGTTCATTTGTTCAAGGTCAAATTTAGTTTATACAATTTATGTCTGTATGATCCCTGGGTGTATTGTGCTTCCCCTCGCAAATTCCCCGCACCAAACGCGTCTGCAATCCCTCACAATTTAATAACACCCAAATTGCCCAGTTTTCGTTCCCCCAAATGTAAAATTCGTTAGTACAATTTGTGCCCGTATGTTTATGGTTGTTTATTAGGTTCATTGCCAAATCTGCCTTGCCCAGCCATCATAGTTTATCTGCCCAGCGCAACCCTGCTGCAGCTGCCGCCGGCCGAAAACCAAGCAGAGCCGACATGCCTTGCACCCTGCACCGCTCAGCCCCTGTTCCTGCCACCAAAGTGCTTTTTGGGCAGAGGGGCCCTGGGAACATGGTGCCACTGTGGGGTGAGTTCTAGAGACCAGCGCCACCGAGATCACCTCCCAATTAGCCACTGGACTCAGGTCGGGTTTCCCAGCCGCAGAGGAGATCCGGCGCCGGAGTCAGAGCTCGCACTCCAGGGGGTGTAGCCAGAGTAGTAACCAGCAGCTGGGAAGTTCAAAATTCCTGGCTGCTGGTGACATTGGGTGGGGTGGAGGAGGAAACTGGGAGGGTAAGTGGGGGAGATTTATAATTAGGGGAGAGTAGGCATGTGCCTACAGGCACCTGCCACACGGTGGCGCCTTGCCCTGTAAAAAAAAAATAAAGTTAAAAAATATATTCCAATTTACAATTAGTTAGTCCCCTGTGTCTCTGGAACCCTACAGACTAGAGAATTGTTTCCCAAACCTGTCCACAAGACCCACTGACATGTCATGTTTGCCAGATATGTGAAGCACAGCACAGGTGATATGATTTGATTTCAGTATTTAGTCAGCATTTCCCCAAGGTGATCTGCAAAATTTGATCTGGTTGAGGGTCCTGAGGACAGCTTTGGGAAACACTAGGCTTGAGGGACATATACGATTAAGGCCGGCGTCAGACGAACGCAATGATCACGTCCGTGTTGCCGCACAGTTTAATGTCCGTTGTAGCATAGAATCATGAGAAAAAGAGACCCTACGTGCACACCAAACTGCGCACACACAACGCACATGGCAAACGGACGCATGTTAGGCAAGAATATAAAACCACTAGACGGACGCACAGAGTGCGCCACGTCCGAGTAGCGTTCTGTGTGAGTAATGATGAGATGTCAGAAGCAGCGTATTTGCCACGTTCAGCACCTTGATGCACAAAATGGCTTTTCATATCAAATATATATATATATATATAACAAAAACGGACCTTGTGGTGTCTACAGTATCTTCCATCAGTATGTCTGTCCTTTATGCACGCACGCAGAGTGTGCTCTGACTACGTTCTTCTGACATTAGCCTTAGGGCTTTCCAATGTTACCAAACATGACCAGGTTACAATTTGAGCAGTGATGCTGCACTAAATCGCCTTCTCATTTCCCAGAGTAGCAGCAAGTGTAGAGGTGATGGCACAACGCAGTTTCATCGACAACCTAAGCCATGGCACTGCAGTAAGGAGATACAGGGGGATTTTGGAACCATGTGTAAACTGATTTTTATACCACACAAGGGGCTTCATTACAATTATCGTGCTAAAACGCAGACGCAAAGGAGAAAAACCTGCGCCCGCAGGTTTCTCCTTTGCGCCCCCGTTTTAACGCAATATTACAATGCAGACGCTTAAAAAGCTGCCTGCATTGTTATCGGGCGCTAAGCCCCGGGATGCATGTGGCAGCACTAAGCACTGCCGCGTGCATCCTCTCCATGGAGTCCATAGGACTCCATTAAGGCAGACCCTGGCGTTTACATGACCTGCCGGAACTTGCCTCGCGGCTACCGGCTGGGTGGAGTAGAGGTAACATCACTGCTCTGCGTGGAGAGAGCCTGTGGAGACATGAGCTTGATTCCAGCAAGAACACCTCTCCAGTAAGTGTCCTTGGGCAAAACACTTAACGGTAGATACTCGCCACCCAGGACATACTTGAAAACGAGAGAAATATCAATGTATCCTTCCTGGTAAAATACTTTCTCAAAAAAAAAAAGTACTGTTGCAAGGAGAGCATGGATCCTTTGGACACCTGAATCGCCATTCGTTACACCCCACAACTTCAATTTGTGATTGGAAAGGTCAGAGTCTGGCCTTTCTAATGATACCAAATGTGCCCATGTAAAAAAAAAAGCTGACATCAAAATAACCCCTCTCCTTTTTGGTGTAAAACAAGTATTGACCTCCTATTTAGAAATTTACAAAAACATAGCAGCATCAAAAAGTGAATTGGTATAAAAGTCACGTCTTGAAACAGACCCTCAGCTACAGCTGTATTTTGATGCCAGAATTTTGGTTGCTATAGGCCGAAATGGAGCATAATTTTCCATAGCTAGGGTTAGAAATATGGGTTAGGCTTAGAAAGTAAGGTTAACAGGGTTATCCAAAGAGATCCGAATTGCTTGAGAAAGGTAACCGAATGCTGAAAATCAGCGTTCGGTTACCTTTCCTGGCCATTCGGCTATCCAGAGAGCAGGCAATTCGCCAAATCCTGGCGAATTGCCTGCACATACGGTGCCTGTTCGGTGCCTGTTCGAGGGCAGTGAAATCCCCATGAAAAAGCACTGCTTCGGCTATTCAGAGAACACAAACCAGCAGTGAAAGGTTCCCCTAATGTCCTGCCATTCGGTGGTTTCATTCGGCAAATTTATTCAGGAGAATCCCATAGACTTCAATGTTAAAAATATTCCCGTTTTAATTCAATATCTAATAAACCGTTCATTATAAAATTCTGCAGCAAAAAGTCTCTTTATTTATAGATTTTTTAGGATACTTTAAGCATTTTTCAGATTTTTTTTTTTTTTTAAAAAAGTCCGATTTTTTTTTTTTTTTTTTTTCAGTTAACTTATTTTTTTTGTAACAGCCCTCTTTATGATCATTCCCTGGACCTCCTGTGAAAATTTCAGACATTTTCGCTCAGTAGTTTCTTTGCAAACAGCGTTTCTTTTTCCCAGATTCATACAAATGGTTTTTCTAATTTATTCACTGCCTCCTCTACGTCACAGCTGCTTCGGCTCTGTGTGATTTGGCTCATGTTCGGCTCCTGTTCGGCTCCTGTTCGGCTTCTTCGAAGGTTAATCCAGATGTTTTTGCTTGTTTTCAGCATGCATTCGGTTAGTTTTCGTCAGGTTTTCGGCAGCTTTTCCCTGCAATTCGGGGGCCCTGTGCTGTTTGCTGAATACACCGCAGGGTCACCGAAATGCAATCGGCAAAAGGAACCGAATTGAAGAGAACGAAAAGTCACCGAACGTGCGGTGACTTTTCGAATCTCTTTGGATAACCCTGTAAGATAATATTTGCGCTTGTTTAACACAAGCCCTAACATTCTGCTCCATGTTTGATTCATTTTTAGACAGCAAATTCTGTCCCTTCTTTTGACATAGTGCAAACAGAAACTGTTTTTCAGTGCTTTTTTTGTTTCCCTTAAAACAAAAGGTAAAACGTTTCAGCACTTTTTTTATTGGGAGGTAGGGGCGGTCCAGATTTCTGTGCCTACTGGCTATTGAGATGTAAATCCGACCCTGCCCTTAATACCCACTAAATCTAAGACATCCTATTTACAACTATTACTAACCCCTAATGTTCCATATCCTATAATAAAATGTATGGGGATCCGGCCGAAGTTATAATTTAAAGGGGCATGGCCACACATTCTCTCTTATACCCTTCACTTGAGAGCACAATTTAGGTATTCGAAGAGGTTTAATGAGATGGGGTTAAGCAGGGCCAGATTTACATTTAGGCAGAGTAGGCATGTGCCTATAGGTGCCTGCCACAAGAGGACGCCTTGCTCTGAAATAAAGAAAGCTAAAAGAGTAACAAAAATATATAATTTACAATTATTTAGACCCCTGTACTGTATCTCTGGAGCTCTGCAGGCTAGAGGGACACATAAGGTATCAACTGAAAGGCCAGATTATGGCCTTCCCAATGATATCAAGCATGACCAGGTTTATGTAAATATATAAGAATAAAAAAATTATATATATATTTTTTCTCTTTTTTTTCTAATGCGCTCTACTATTATAAAGTGAACAGTGATGCGGCACTAACTCATCTTCTAATTTCCCACACTGCCTGTATGTGAGGAGGTGATGGCACAAAGCATTGGTTCATCAAAAACCAAGACTGCAGCACTTCAGTGACGAGAGACGGGGATTTTGGAAAATCTCTGATTATTACACAGCACAAGGTCAAGTGAGGTGTCATTGAAAAGGTCAAAGTCTGGCCTTTCCAATGATAACAAACATGATCATGTAATGTGTATAAATAAAAAATTGAAAACATTAAATACAAAATGTTCTTTTTTCTTTGTTCTCTGGCAGTGTCATTATGTGCTTTTACTTATAAAACAAACAGCACCACTCAATTAAGTCACCTTCTCATTTTCCTCGCTGGGAACAAATATGGAGATGATGGTAAAATGCGTTATTGCACATTGGTTAATCTGAAACACACGTTTTTGCTTCATTTTAAGACAACAGATTCTGCCCCTTCTTTTGATTTGATCGCAGCGAGAAACAGTTTTTTCAGTTTTTAAAAAAAAATTATGTTTTTTTTTTGCTTCCACCAAAACAAAAGTTAAGAAAGTAGCTTTAGCGCTTTTTTGGGGATGGAGGGAGGGGGGCGCTTCAGATTTCTGATTTTCTTACAGGGTCCTGAGAAAAAATGGTCGGAGTTGTGGCAATTGAGATTTAATGTGGATAAGTGCAAGATAATGCACCTGGGACGTAAAAACCCAAGGGCTGAATATAGAATATTTGATACAGTCCTAACCTCAACATCTGAGGAAAGGGATTTAGGGGTCATTATTTCAGAGGATCTAAGGGTAAGTAGTCAATGTAATAGAGCAGCAGGAAATGCTAGCAGAATGCTTGGTTGTGTAGGGAGAGGTATTAGCAGTAGGAAAAGGGAAGTGCTCATGCCACTGTACAGAGCACTGGTGAGACCTCACTTGGAGTACTGTGTGCAGTACTGGAGACAGTTATCTCCAGAAGGATATAGACATCTTAGAGAGAGTTCAGAGAAGGGCTACTAAAATGGTGTACGGCTTGAAGGAGAAAAGTTACCAGGAAAGGCTTAATGATCTTAACATGTACAGCTTGGAAAAAAGACGAGACAGAGGAGATATGATAGAAACATTTAAATACGTAAAGGGAATCCACAAGGTAGAGGAAGGGAGTATATTTAAAAGGAAACAAAATAGCAAAACAAGAGGACATAGTCTTAGATTAGAGGGGCAAAGGTTTAAAAGTAACATCAAGAAGCATTATTTTACTGAGAGGGTGGTGGATACATGGAACAGCCTTCCAGTAGAAGTGGTAGAGGCCAAAACAGTAATTGAATTTAAGCAGGCATGGGATAGGCATAAGGCTATCCTAAACAAAAGATAAATCCAGGTAAAGTATCCATGTAATTGGGCAGACTAGATGGGCCGAAAGGTTCTTATCTGCCAACATTTTTCTATGTTTCTATGTTCTAAATAAATTCAGCCCTGGGGTAAGCTATAATAAGGAGGCACAGGTAAAGGAGAACATACAGATAACTACAGTAAGGTTTAATAGGTACTTACATTTCATATACTGTTGACTGAAAACATATATTACTCAGCTACAGGTTTTCCTATCTCACATTTAGGGGGTTGTTCAAATGAAAAATCCAAACAGCCACAGTAGAAGCTTCAGAGTGAAGATACTATCAGGGTTATTCAAAGAGCAGAACTGGCTCCGAAATTGGACCGAACAGTGAATTTCCCCGTATGGTGTAATATCGTGGCCATTCGGCGATTCAAAAAGCTGTCAGTTCGCCCAATATTTGCGAAATTTCCAGCGAAATACGGTGACCTACAACAGCAGGGAAATCCCCATAGATAGCAATGGTTAATCTATTCAGAGAAAGAACACCGAACAACAGCGAAATGTCAGTGAAATGCCCTGATTTTCGGTGGTTTCATTTGACAGTTTTAATCAGGCGAATCTCATAGGTTTCAATGTAAAAAAAATCCCTGTTTCTATTAAATATTTATTCAACAGTTTATTCTTTTCACTTGCAGCAAAAAGTCTCTGTATTTATTTATTTTTAAGGATTTGTTTGGCATTTTTTGGGATTTGTTTGGTTAAATTTTTGGTTTCCTAATTTATTTTAAAGCAGCGAGGCTATTTTCTCCATAGGTTTCAATGTGAAACTAAAACTAATAGACTCTTCAGCACAATCATATAATTTTTTGATTTTTTTTTCTTTTAGAATTTCACTGCAAATATCAAGTGAAGTTGATGTGAAATGGTGCAGTCTCTATCTTTTTCTCTACTTGTTAGCCTGTTCCTAACCCAATGCCTTCATGAAATAAAGGGTACCATAACAGGTAAGTAAAGAGTTCTGAACAATTATTATTATTATTATTCTTTATTTATAAAGTGCCAGCACATTCCGCAGCTCTGTACAATAGGCACAGTATAGACAGGGTTACAATACAATACATTGAACAACATTTGACAAACAGTACAGGAGGAGATGAGGCCCTATTCCCGTAGGAACTCACAATCTAGTAGACATGTGCACAGCACAAAATTTCGTTTGGAACTAATGGATTAGTCCTAAAATGCAATTTATTTAGTTGCTAAAGAAATTCGTTTTCAGTTCTTTAGTATGAAAACTAATTTCATTCCATCCGAAAACCAGTGGATACAATTACTATTGTAGTGGCTCCTCAGAGGGCTAAGATCGCTGCTTGTTACAGTATCTCTCACTCTCAGCACAATGTGTCAGGCAAAGCTGTTACAGTAACTGACTGCTGCGCATCACAGTTCTCAGAGTTTCAGTAAAACTAGTAAAATATTTTTATATATAAGAGGTTAGAAAAATATTAATTCCTTGTTTTACTGAAACTCTGAGCGCTGTTACAGTCAGTTACTGTAACAGCTGAGCCTGATACATTGTACTGAGAGATAATATAACAAGCAGCCGATCTCAGCGCTCACAGCCACTAGATTTAAAGGGCTAAAAAAAAAAAGGCTCCTCTCTGTATAATGTATACAACATCCACCTGCACTAATTAATGCCCCTCTCTGTATAGAACATCCTACTGCATTGGCATGTGGAGTGTGCAGAACTTCGGAATGCAATGCTTATCCAGCACAGTAGAGGGAACTTTTACTTAAACTTTGTATCTCTGTGGGGGAGACACAGGAATATAAAAGCAAGGGAGAGGGAAAATATTAATGTAAATCAGTCTGAAAGCTCAGAGAAGAGATGACTGGTGCAAATTTATTTTTATAATAAAATAAAGCACTTTAAATCCAGGGAAAACATTCAAATAAATCACACTGAAGGCTCATAATGACAGAGTAACTGTGAGAGCTGGATAATAAATGTATCAGACGTAAGAAAAATATAACAAGCAGCACTGGGAGAGAAGGACTTTATATAAAATGTGTATTATAGATGAAAAAGGGGGATAGTGCTCCTGGATAATATAAAATGTATCAGACCTAAGCCCCTATTATGCAGAGCGGGAGGGGAGATAACACACATTTTATAAAGTCCCTCTCTTCCCCCAGCGCTGCTTGTTATAAAGAGGTTTTTACTATCCAGTCCTCCTCTGTCATTAGCTTTCAGTGTGATTTATTTGACTGTTTTCCTTCTCCAGATGCTTTTATCATCTGGTCTGCCTCATAGACATGCAAGGGTTAAGTAAAGGTTTCCTCTCCTGTGCTGGCTGTCTGTGCTGCGAGTGAGTATTCTGGAGCTCTATCACTGTCAGATTTTTGGGTAGGGGTCGGGAAGGATTACACATACAAACCTTTTCTGTAGCTTTGCGATGTTGCGCTCTTCATTATTGGTCTCTTTCACTCAATGTAATATCACAAAAAGGACTGAAACTAAAATGTAGTGCATTTTATTTTAGTTTCTTTTGTTTTTTGTTCTGAGCAGTTTCGTATCTCTTGAGTCAAACTAAAACTAAATAATCCCAAAATTCGGACTAAATCGTTTTAGTACTAAAACGAATGCACATGTCTACAATCTAGGAGGGTTGGGGTTGGAAACAGGAGGAGAGGACTGCAAGGTGAGAGTGATTGATGGTTGCGTCAGTGAGTTGGGTGGTAGGCTTCCCTAAATAGGAACGTTTTAAGGGAGTGTTTGAAGGAAGAGAAGTTAGGGGAAAGTCTGACAGTACGAGGGAGAGCGTTCCAGAGAGTGTGGGCTGCGCGTGAGAAATCCTGCAGTCTATCATGGGAAGAGGTGATGCGGGGAGAAGCTAGGCGCAGGTCATTGTTTGACCTTAGGGAGCGGGCTGGGGTGTATTTGGTGATTAGTGAGGACAGGTAGTGGGGAGCTGAGTTAGTGAGGGTTTTGTAGGTAAGGATAAGGATTTTGAACTTAATTCTGCAGTGGATGGGGAGCCAGTGAAGGGACTCGCAGAGGGGAGCGGCAGAGACAGAGCGGCGGGTGAGGTGAATTAGCCTGGCGGAGGCGTTCAGGATGGATTGTAGGGGGGAGAGGCGAGACAGAGGGAGGCCAGATAAGAGATTATTGCAATAGTCGAGTCGGGAGATTACCAGGGCGTGTATGAGTTGTTTTGTGGTGACAGCGGTAAGAAATGGCCAAATTCTGGAAATATTACGCAGTTGGTATCGGCAGGACTAGGAAAGAGACTTGATGTGGGGGATGAAGGAAAGAGCAGAGTCAAGTGTAACTCCAAGACAGCGAACTTGGTTTGATGGGGAGATGGTGATACCCTCCACCGTGATAGAGAAGTCAGGAGGTGGTGAGGTATTGGAGGGAGGAATAAGTAGGAGCTCAGTCTTTGTTGATCTTTAGGTGGTGGGAGGCCATCCAGGAGGAGATGCCAGATAAACAGTCACTGACTTTTGAAAGGACAGGGGGAGAGAGATCAGGGGTAGAGAGGTAGATCTGAGTGTCATCAGCGTAGAGGTTGTAATTAAAGCCAAAGCTGTTGATGATTTTGCCCAGGGAGGAGGTGTAGATGGAAAAGAGCAGAGGACCAAGGACAGAGCCTTGTGGTACACCAACAGATAGAAGCAATGAAGAGGAGGAGTTACCAGCAAAGGACACACAGAAGGACCTGTTGGATAAATAGGAGTCAACCCAAGCGAGTGCAGTGTCACCGAGACCCAGAGAGTTGAGGGTCTGTAGAAGGAGGGGGTGGTCAACAGTGTCAAAAGCAGCCGAGAGGTCAAGCAGGATGAAAATAGAATAGTGGCCGTGTTTTTTAGCAGTTAGGAGGTCGTTGGTGACTTTGGTGAGGGCAGTTTCAGTTGAGTGTAGGGGACGGAAGCCAGATTGCAGGGGGTCAAGTAGGGAATTGGAGGACAGGAAGAGGGAGAGGCGGTTGAAGACTAGTTTTTCTAAGAGCTTAGAGGTAAAGGGAAGCAGGGATACAGGGCGGTAGTTGGATGGAGAGTTGGGATCGAGGGATGGTTTCTTTAGTAAAGGGGTAACTCGCGCGTGTTTGAAGGCGGATGGAAAGGAGCCAGTGGAGAGAGATAGGTTGAAGATGTGTGTGAGAGCAGGGGTAAGGGAGGAGAGGGGAGGAATTAGATGTGATGGAATGGGGTCGAGCGGGCACGTGGTGAGATGCGAGGAGGACAATAAGGAATTGACTTCCTCCTCAGTGGCTGGGAGGAAACGGCAGAGGGTGGCAGAGGGGACCTCTGGGAGTGGAGGTGGCAGATAACTATCTTGTGTTGGGATGTTGCTTCTGATAGTTAGAATTTTACTGAGGAAGTAGTCTGCCAGGTCTTGAGCGCTGAAGGCAGCTGAGGGGGGAGGTGCAGGTGGGTAGAGGAGGGTGTTGAAGGTGGACCAGAGCCGTTTAGGGTTGGAGGGCAGCATAGATATAAGAGATGACAAGAAGGATTGTTTGGCCAAGTGGAGGGCAGAGGTGTATGACCGGAGAATAAACTTGAAGTGAACAAAATCAGCTTCAGAGCGGGATTTCCTCCAGGCACGCTCGGCAGTGCGGGAGCATCTTTGCAGGTAGCAAGTCTGGAGGGTGTGCCAGGGCTGAAGTTGGCAGCGTGGGGCCTTACAGAGTCGAAGAGGAGCAAGAGTGTCTAGAGCAGAGATAAGAGTAGTGTTATAGTGATTAGTGGCAGCATCAGGGCAGGTGAAGGATGAGGTGTGAGGGAGGTGGTGAAGTAGATTGGAGAATTGATGGGGGTCCACAGCATGTAGATTTCTGCGAGTGTGTGTGTGGGGTGGGGGAGCAGGGTGTTTAGGAAGTCCAGATAGGTTGAAAGAGAGAAGGTGGTGGTCAGAGATGGGGAAAGGGCAACAGTTGAACTCAGAAATGGAGCAGAGGTTGGAAAAGACAAGGTCAATAGCGTGACCATCGCGGTGGGTAGAGAGGAGGGAGGATTGTGTGAGTCCAAGGGAGGACGTGAGTGAAAGAACAATATTAAAGCTCGGAGCATGTGTTTTGTATTAGTAATTGAGGAGAAATTTAAGTATTCGAGACATACAGCATAGTGGCTTGAGTGCTCTGCATAATTTTAACATGTCCTATTCCATCCACCACTCAAGCTCTGTTTCTTATATTTTGTATGGGAGATTTAACCCGTTAAAGACACAGGATGTACTATTACGGCCTGCATTAAGCGGGCTTTAACGCCACAGGACAGAATAGTACATCCTGCATGTCTGCAGCCCGCCTCCCAATCATACTCACCTCTCCCAGGGTTCCAAAGCTGGTCTGACTTCCATGAAGTCAGATCAGCATTTTTATGCCCTCCCAGCGCACTGATGTCATAACGTTACTGAACCCCCATATCTCCTGATCTGTGGCAGCTAGAGGGTCATGTTTAATATCATCGGAAAGGCCAGAACATGCCCTTTTCAATGATACCAAACATTACCATGCTAAATAAAAATGATAAAATAAAAAAATACATTTAAAAAAATAAAAACTCTAGATTAAGCCCTGTCTGGGCGAAACGCGTTGAGTTATGCCTCCTTGTTGTTTTTAACAGTTATTTCTGGTTTTTCTTGTGGTCTGTCCCATTATGGTATATGCTGGGTCTCCTTCCAGTGGTCCTCTGACATTGGTTATGTAGGTGGCTCGAACCACCGAGGTATAGGTAGTGACCACTCTCCTATTTGTGTATGCCCTTTTGGTAACTGTTATTTGAGGTGATACCTCCTTCTCCTCCTTTGCAGATTGACCACTCTTTCTATTCTATTATCTGTTTGTTGGTTTGTGACTTTTTTAATCATTAAAGTTAACCCCCCTTATTGCCACTCCTGTTGCACTCCGTGTAAATTTTGTCTTTAGTGGCTTGAGTGCTCTGCATAATTTTATGACAGCTTTTTGGCCACAATATGGCACTATAAGGGCAATTTCGGAGCCAGTTCGGCTCTTTGAATAACTCTGAAAGTATCTTCGCTCTGAAGCTTCTACTGTGGCTGTTTGGATTTTTCATTTGAACAACCCCCTATAAGGATGTGTGCCTGCGCGGGCGCACGCCCTACAGCGGCATTCTCCAGCGATCAGCGGCATGTGCCGTTTCGGAAGTCCACCATCTTGCCGGCTGGAAGCAGGAGGAGCACGAAGCGACGCACCACGAGGAATCTCAGGTGAGTCTGGTGTCCTTCCCAGCATGACGGTCCGGTCAAGGAGCGGGCCGGGGAGCGGGGCATTACACGGGTTCCCAGTTCTAATTTTTTAACAAGCATACCCATAGAATATATAACCGCAAAGGCTTGGATGATAAAATAATAATGATATATTATGAGTCTGCTTAAAAAAAAGATATATAGTTTGTCTGGGTTGTACAATAAAATACGACTTCAAATCTCGTTTAAACAGGATCAGCAAAAACGGTCAAAATGAGCTCAGCACACTTTTGCTTTTCGAACAGTGCCGGACTTGTAAAATTGCCCCTGTCCTTAAGGCGTTAATGTGGAGCCTGCAGACGAAGAACAAGCTTTTCCAACCTAGTTCATCCGTCTTCAGTACCTGACGTTATTCAATATCCTGCAGAGTTTGAGCGTGACCGCATCTGCCTCCTGGAGCTGATAACAGCAGTTGCGCTCAGCACTGCTGCCTTTACCATCGTGCAGCCCGAAAGTATTGCAGCTCGAGCTGCTGACAAAGTAGCTCTGTTTGAATATAAGAAAAAACAAGCGGACAGGCGCCAACAACTTGTACCGCCACCAACAACCAACGCCAACCAGGTTTTTAGTGGTTTCCCCCAAACCAGTGAAAATAACAGAAATAGTGGTACGTATCTGGTGGCGCGATGATGGTAGCTGAATGGTAGGTGGTGGTTCTCTTAGTTCGTATAGAGCATATGGAAAAGATAATAAACAATATATAGTGCAGATGGTACTAACACATAGAGATGCAAATATTGAAATGTGGTGTTGCACTCACAAATCAAAGAGCCCAGACACTGGCTCTAAGTGGATCGAGGCTTTTGGGTGTCTTTTACTTCTCCGTCTTTTAAGGCGACCCACACCTTATATTGGATGGAATGCAGCTCATGCGAAGTGGATATGGAAAAAAGCAAAACAACCTCCTTGTGCAGATCTTCTGAAGGGTTCTATCAATGTGGCAACTGCCCAGCGTGCAAAAAGTTGAAGTTGAAGAAGAGTATCATCTCGGAATTTTATGGGACTGCCGCCTGGATCCTCCCTTCAGTACTAAGCTCTCTGCTATGAACAAAGACTCCTCTCCCAGGGAACTTCCCTGGGAGAGGAGCCTTTGTTCATAGCAGAGAGCTTAGTACTGAAGGGAGGATCCAGGCGGCAGTCCCATAAAATTCCGAGATGATACTCTTCTTCAACTTCAACTTTTTGCACGCTGGGCAGTTGCCACATTGATAGAACCCTTCAGAAGATCTGCACAAGGAGGTTGTTTTGCTTTTTTCCATATCCACTTCGCATGAGCTGCATTCCATCCAATATAAGGTGTGGGTCGCCTTAAAAGACGGAGAAGTAAAAGATACCCAAAAGCCTCGATCCACTTAGAGCCAGTGTCTGGGCTCTTTGATTTGTGAGTGCAACACCACATTTCAATATTTGCATCTCTATGTGTTAGTACCATCTGCACTATATATTGTTTATTATCTTTTCCATATGCTCTATACGAACTAAGAGAACCACCACCTACCATTCAGCGACCATCATCGCTCCACCAGATACGTACCACTATTTCTGTTTGAATATAGTTGGTAAAGTTAAGCCAGAAATGGAAAACAGTAAGTGCACAAGTTTTCCATTTGCATCTCAAATTTAGCGTCTTGGTTGGAAACGGGTCTGAAATGTTTTAAGCCTTCAGTTAGAAGTTACTATAAAAAGAAAATGTAAAACGGGGAAAAATCTGTCTAATTCTATAAGTTATATTTTTGGAAAACAAATTCTGATAACACACATTTTAAAAAAAGGCTATGCATAAATTAACTACATTGAGTCGGAACACAAAAGACCGTAAAAAGCGATTTACTTTTTCTGGAATGTTAGTACAGTCTGGGCAATCTAATAATTTTGTTTTGGTTTGTTTATATATACCTTGTGTCTGTATTAGGCAAAAGGCTATTCTCTATGTACCCAGGACCCGATTTCAATCAATCCATTAAGCAAAGGGCACCAGCCTAAAGAGTAACAGCTTGAGACGCTATTCCAACCAAGCCACAAGCTTTGCTTGCAGCTTGGATGTTGTGTAGGTTACTGTAAATTAGACACATGCTATTCATTTTGAATTGATTCGGAATTTGGCTAAATAAACAGAAATTCACAAATTTGTATAAATCCAAATTGATGTTATTTAAAACCTCTCCGTATAAAAATATTCCCAATTGATACAAACAGATCCAAATATTATCAGCTACATCTGATTATAATTAGATCTATTCAAATTAATTTGGTATATTAAAAGTAATTCAAAGAAATGCGAACCCTAACTCTAGCGGAGAAAGTATTACAGTCTAGCAGGATTGTGTCTAGGTTGAAGTAGAGGGGAGGGTCGATGCAATCCTAAAGGTTCTCACATATACCAATCCAAAAGGCTTGACAATGGGACAGTCCCACGAAATATATAGAAAATGCTAGGGGATAAGATGAGAATAAGTACATTTCTAACATCAGGCACCAAATACAAAAAACATTGTGTACAGTAATGTGAACATATGGCAGTACAGAAAAATAAGCTTTTAGGCACTTTCCTGTCATTTTATTAGGAATGAGCCGAACACCCGAGTTCGGTTCGCATTCGAACTCGAACTTTTCAAAAGTTCGAATTCGAACTCGAACACGAACTCAATACAAGTCAATGGGACTCAAAGTTTGATTTTTAGAGTGCCCTCCAAGAGGGCATATATGCTAGATATTTGCCATAAAAGGTGTATGGGGGTCCGGGTAGTGCCCTGGGGGACAGGAAACAAGGACAAAAAGTTTTAAAAAAAGTTTTTAAAGGGATATTGAGTTTTCCATGCAATAAGGGTTAAAAATAAAAACGAAAAATTCCTTCAAATATCGTGCCTAGGAGGTCCCCATAACCTGCCCATGAAGTGGCAGATTTCTAGGATGTATAGAAACATTTAAAAACAATGTCTGGGTCCGGGTAGTGCCCTGGGAGACAGGAAACAAGGACAAAAAGTTTTAAAAAATACATTTTTAACCTCTTCACTGCTGACGACGTGCGGGACACGTCCTCAGTTACTCCCGTTGTATGCTGAGGAGGACATGTCCCACACGTCATCAGCTTTGCACTTCAAACCAGAGCCTGGACTTGCGGAGATACTCACCTCTCTGTCCGGGGTCCCGCGGCGTTCTGACTTCAGCGTCCTCAGACGCTAAAGTCAAGCTCCTCCCGACTTAAATGACGTCATCGCACCATGCGCGATGACGTCATTTCCAGGCGACCCCCCGGCAATGCTGGGAGATCGCCTGGAAGGGAGGGGGGATCCGTTCGGATCCCTCCCGATCGGGAGGTCCCACAAAAAAAAGCCAGGCAACACTTAAAAGGGGAGAGTCTGAAAATGAGGATCGAGACACTTTCTTTTTGTATTGTGGTATTGCAAGTAGGAATGAGCATTCGGTTCAGATCTGTTCGGAGTTCGAATCGAACATCGGCTGTTCGAAAGTTTGCAAACTTCTAAATTTTGGGACGTTCGCCAAAAGTTGGAAAAAAAAATTTGGGATGTATTATATATATTGTCACTAAAATGCAACATTATAAAAACATCTTTGTTACAGAAAAGTATCAATGTCATTAAAAGTTTTATAATGCAAGAATATTGCTAAAACCTTATTATAAACCTTATTATAAATAAATTTTTTAAAAAATTATTATAAAAAATTATAAAAAATTGAACAAATCGAAATCAACATTGAGACCTAACGGAACAAAAGTTTTCAAATTGTATGCTGTTCTCATCTCCTCCTGTCCCATTATTTGAATGTTATTACCTTCTCTCCAGTATTTATCAATTCTTTTAATGCCCAAGAATTTTAACCCCTTTGGATCTGAATTATGGCATTTAAGGAAATGTGCAGAGACAAAATGTTGCATATAACCGTTTCTAATATTACGAATATGCTCGTCTATACGTTTATGTAGAGGTCTTGCTGTGCATCCTACATACTGTAGTCCGCACGGGCATTCTAGCAAATAAATAATATTGTTAGTTTTGCAAGTAATTAACCTGTTGATAGTGTATTCGACCTTAGTAATATTAGACATATAATTCTTGATACATTTCCCACTAGTTGGAATATTGGAATTTTTACAAGATTGGCAATTTTTACAATAAAAGAAACCCTTTTCTTGCTGTAGCCATCCTGCTTTTCTGTTATCTTTTATATAACTTTGTACCAGAGTTTGTTTTAAACTTGGGGCGCCTCTGATGCTAATTGTAGGTCTTTCACTCAGAATACCCCTCAAATCATCATCTTCTCTCAAAAGATACCAGAATTTATTAATGTTTTTTTTAATGTCCATATGTGCACTATCAAAGTCAAAAATCATCCTTGTTACAGGGGTATCTCTCTTTTTAGTGTGATTTGTTTCCATTAAAAGAGTAGGTCTATCGATCTTCTTCACCTCCTGTAAAGCTTCTCTTAAAATTGTCTCTGGGCATTATTTCTCTTTAAAGTCAGTTAGAAGTTACGCTGATTCTTTCAAAAAATATTCATTGTCGGTACAGTTTCTCTTTAGCCTCATCAGTTGTCCCTTAGGAATATTAGTGAGCCAAGGAGAAAAATGTCCACTGAAATAGTGGATATAACTATTGATATCTATTGGCTTGAAAAAGGTGCACGTTTTGATGGTATCATTCTCTATGTAAATCTTCAAATCTAAAAAAACCACCTCTTTCTGGCTATAGTTAAAATCCAGATGAATATTAGCATCATTCTCATTCAAAATGGCTAAAAAGTCCTGTAAGGAAGCCTCATCACCCATCCAAATAAAAATAACATCATCGATGTAACGGCAATAGGTAACGAGACCCACACCCAGAAATCTATCCAAAAATGTCTCTTCCCAAAATGCCATAAAAAGATTGGCATAACTGGGTGCGAATCTCGTTCCCATCACCATTCCCGCTACTTGAATATAAAAATCCTGGTCGAACCAAAAATAATTATTGTGCAAAATCCATTTGATACTGGCCACTATAAAATCTCTCTGTTCCACAGGAATTTTTCCATCCATCTCTAGAAATTTAGATGTTGCTTGTAGACCTTTAGGATGTTGTATAATGGTATATAAGGAGGCGACGTCCCCTGTGACTAACCAAAAATCTTCCTGCCATTGTTGTTGCATAAGGATATTTATTATATCCTTAGTGTCTTAGATATGCCCTAGTATTCTTCACTATAGGTTGTAGAAGGGTATCTACATACTCTGACAATCTCGAGGAAATAGATCCTATGCCGGAAATTATGGGGCGACCGGGAGGATTTTCTCTATTTTTATGCAATTTCAGCAGAAAGAATCCCCTGGACCTATCAGGAAGGGGGAACATGACTGATGGCTGGTGCCTGTCAATCAAGTAAAGATCTGGATAGGCATTGGTGGAGGTTGGCAACAATGTTTCTCTTACCTGGTGTCACGGTTCCAGGATCCCACCACGCAGTACTTAACACCCCACACTCCACAGAGCCCAGAAGCTACCAACAGTGTAGCTGTGAATGATCCCTATCTGTCTGGTCCTTAGAATTGGCCAGGTAAACTAGCTAGACAGAAAAGGGTTAACAATACGGAGAGGAGTCAGCCGAGCCAGAATCAGGAATACAGAGTTCAGAATGGTCAAATGGAATAGCCGGGTCGGTATCAGAGCAGTAGCGTAGTACAAGCAAATAGTCTAGGGCAACAGAAGGCAGAATGGTCAGAACACAAGCAGAGGTCAGTAACAGGTTAAATCAATATAGCAGTCAGGTACAAGAAGCTCAGAATGGATAACCACGATCTGGCAACTTCTGAAACTAACTGAGGGTTTTTAAAGACCTTCACCAGACCACGCCCCCCACTCAAGCCACACCTCATGCAATCACCTCCCTGCCTGTCTCCATTTAAACTGGGCAGTGGTCAGCGAGCAGCATCAGACTTGCTGTCCTCAAGCACACAGGTAGGGCTGGAAGCCCACAACGTTACAGTACCCCCCTCTCCATGAGCAGACGCCGGATGCTCAAAAGAGGACAACAAGAAAAATGACAAGAAAAAGTCAATGGGTCTTGTAGATACGTAGAGCCCTCTCATACACCTCTCGGTCCTCAAGGCATATAATAGCACCGTTAGAGGCTCGGAAACATCCAGCAGGGACAGGACTCGACTCTCGAGCTTGCGGGCCTGAGGTACAGACCTCTTGGGAGCCAAAGCTGGGTCCAGGTTGGAAGGCAGTGGCACCAGTCCTTTTGCGTCTCCTACCCCTGGTACAGGACGCGGAATGGACAGCAACAGTGTCCTCTCTGCACTGCGGCAACACGAACACGGCACCAGTGGTACGGATCTGTGGGTCAGGGACCTTGGCACGGCTCTGCGGCGACTGGACTGGAACCACTGGGCTCAAAGACACTGGGACAGCTGGGCTCGAAGACGCCGGGACAGCTGGGCTCGGTGGGGCAGCGCCCTTGGTGTGGACCGGTTGGGTAGCACCCTTGGCAAGGACAGGAGGAGCAGCGCCTTTAGCACGACTCTGTGGTGACTTGGACATGGCAGCAACAGCACGGCTCTGCGGCGACTCGGACATGGCGGCAGCAGCCAGCTCGGGTGAGCGTGGCTTGGCAACAGCCGGCTCGGGTGAGCGTGGCTTGGCAACAGCCGGCTCGGGTGAGCGTGGCTTGGCAACAGCCGGCTCGGGTGAGCGTGGCTTGGCAGCTACCGGCTCGGGTGAGCGTGGCTTGGCAGCTACCAGCTCGGGTGAGCGTGGCTTGGCAGCTACCAGCTCGGGTGAGCGTGGCTTGGCAGCTACCGGCTCAGGTGAGCGTGGCTTGGCAGCTACCGGCTCGGGTGAGCGTGGCTTGGCAGCTACCGGCTCGGGTGAGCGTGGCTTGGCAGCTACCGGCTCGGGTGAGCGTGGCTTGGCAGCTACCGGCTCGGGTGAGCGTGGTTTGGCAGCTACCGGCTCGGCAACAATCTTGATCTCACAGTGCTTTGCAACCACCTTGGCTTGGCACTGTGGAGCGGTGACCTCGGCTTGGCACTGTCTCTTGAACTGCTGTGCAGTGGACTGGCTCTCAAACTGGTTAACGGTGGACCAGATCTCGCACTGCGAGGCAGTAGACTTGATTTGTTCGTGCTGCAGGGCAGCACTCTTGACTGGAATTGCTAGCTTAGGCACAGTAGACATGGACAGGACTTGAAGCTGACAAACAGCAGACTCAGATTCTTTGTGCTGCTGAGCAGCCACCTTAGATTGTTCATGCTGCAGGGCAGCACTCTTGACTTCCCACTGCTGGGCATTACACCTGGTCTCTCCCTGTTGGGCAGTGGATTTTGGAGCCTGGTAAGGCTGGAACATGGAGGGTAACTTCTGGGGGCACAATTGACAGTCCATTCTTTTATGCAGGAAAGAACCGCAATAAAAGCATAAGCCCTGAGTCTTCCTCCATACCCTTTCCTCCAGGGTCAGGGGTCCTCTGGAACCTTTAACTGGAACTGGAACAGGCTCCTTTGGGAAGACGTCCCTAGGAGGTTGCAGCAACCTTGCATACAGGATATCCAGGTGCTGAGTAATGAGCTTGTTAGCCCCTCTCAGGATATCCAGCACCTCTAGAATTACTGCTTGCTCACTATGTACTGGCTGCCTCATTATGTGTACCTGGGATGTCTGAACGACAGGGGGCACAGGTATAGCAGGCGGGGGTGCAACCCCAACTGGTTCCAGGTGTGCAGTACGATTCAGGATAGTTTGTAAGGCAATGGCAAACTGATCCATCCTATGATCCTGCTCATCCTGTCTGGATACAAAGGTAGCCAAGTGCTGTGTTAAATCTGCGGGATCCATATAGGCCAGATCGTAATGTCACGGTTCCAGGATCCCACCACGCAGTACTTAACACCCCACACTCCACAGAGCCCAGAAGCTACCAACAGTGTAGCTGTGAATGATCCCTATCTGTCTGGTCCTTAGAATTGGCCAGGTAAACTAGCTAGACAGAAAAGGGTTAACAATACGGAGAGGAGTCAGCCGAGCCAGAATCAGGAATACAGAGTTCAGAATGGTCAAATGGAATAGCCGGGTCGGTATCAGAGCAGTAGCGTAGTACAAGCAAATAGTCTAGGGCAACAGAAGGCAGAATGGTCAGAACACAAGCAGAGGTCAGTAACAGGTTAAATCAATATAGCAGTCAGGTACAAGAAGCTCAGGATGGATAACCACGATCTGGCAACTTCTGAAACTAACTGAGGGTTTTTAAAGACCTTCACCAGACCACGCCCCCCACTCAAGCCACACCTCATGCAATCACCTCCCTGCCTGTCTCCATTTAAACCGGGCAGTGTTCAGCGAGCAGCATCAGACTTGCTGTCCTCAAGCACACAGGTAGGGCTGGAAGCCCACAACGTTACACCTGGCTTTATATTCATCTGTTCGGGGAGTGTTCTGTCTCTTGTTTCCTGACAGCGTGAGAGGTGCAGTAAAAAGATTCAGGGCTACCTGGGGATAGAGAAAAAAAAGGGGAAAATTGTTTTATTATGGCGGCTACTTCTTTGGAGAGTTTGATGGAGCAGTTGAGAGAACATGCTGCAGCCCGGGGTGCTTCTTTGCAAGACCTAATGGTGGATGCCATGGCGTCGTCCCATGAGAGGTCCCCTGAAGAGAGAGTTGAAACGCGATAGTGGAGAATGGAGAGGTGTTCGAAACCCCCAGCGCGGTTGAGCCCAAGTCCCTGTCAGGTATATTACACAGAAAAGAAAGGAATTTAAAATGGATGCCTGTAGCCATTTTGGTTTTAACCCTTTCGCTGCTGAGGCTTTTCACACCTCTGTGCTGAGGTCATTTTTACCGGTTTTGCTCATCATGTTTAAATGTGTTTTGAAGGCTTATTTTAGTATATTACCCAGACATATTATATATCGTTCTTTCCGTCAGACTCGGTAGATTCATAATATGTCATTATTATATGTATACGTTATGTCATGTCTGTATATTATAACAAAAAATGCAATAAAATATGTATTTTCAATAATTTACAACGTGTAAAGTGTTTTTTTTCACATTTTAACATGCGAGCAATTGCGGTTATATTTTGTATGGGGTGCGCTTGTTAAAAAAATTAGAGATGGGGTCTCGTTACATTTTTTTTTGGGGAAAATTACGTGATTTTTAACAAACGCACCGCATACAAAAATCGTTAGTGCAGCATCATTGTTAACATTATAATTGAAATGGGAACAATATTGCTGCATTAACGAACCAAAAAAAAGAAAAAAAAATGTTTATTTTTTTTTTTTATAATTTTTTTTTAAAATATATTTTTATTTTTAATTTTCATTTTCATTTTTTTTAAAAAAAAACTTTTTTCACTTTCATGTTTGGTATCGTTGGAACGGCCATGCTCTGGCCGATCCAACCATACCAAACATTAACCCCTAACTGCCACGGATCGGGAGATAGGGAGTTCATTGGAACTCCCTATCTCCAACGTTGGTGGCAGTTAGGGGTTAACTCTAGGACTGGCGTCATCGTGCTACGCACGATGACGCCAGTCCTCAGGGGGAGTTCCTGGAGGCTTGGCCGACATCCAAGATGTCGGCCAGCTCCGGGGAAAGGATCGCGAACCGGATGATTCGCGATCCAGCTCCCCAGGGGTTAATGCCAGGCACCATTTGGAAGGGCAGGCTGTGCCCTTCCAAATGGTGCCTGGGTTAACCCCTGCAATGCCGCCGATCGGGAGGGAGAGAGGTCCGAAGGACCTCCCCCCCTCCCTTTCAGGCGCCTCCTCCGCACATGCGGGGGGGGCGCCTGAATTAGGTGTCATCGCGCTGCCGCGATGACACCTAATTCCGGCGGCTGCGGTTCCGGATGCCGGGCTGACATCGAGGATGTCAGCCCGCACCGGGGGGGCCAGCGATCGGCCGGAACCCGGCCGAACGCTGACCCCAATGGGAGGACGCGCTCAGCTCGTCCTCCGCACAGCAGCGGTAATGCGGAGGACGCGCTGAGCGCGTCCTCCGCATTGAAGTGGTTAAAGACATTTTTTTTTCTTTAAAATTTTCTCTAGGTTTAGAAATGAACGAGATTTTTTTTTACAGAGTTCATTCCTGGGTGAAGTCTTTTATATTTTTTTTAAGAAGTGCCAGACATGAAGTAACCTAGAATGAATGTTTTCGTGAGATAATACTAGGTTTAAGTGCTAAGACGTGTCATAATTAAATTTATTGGTCTGTCTTAAGTTTCTAAAACAAAAGATATTTTGTCTCTTGGGTATAGGAATAAGAGTTAATATTTTCTAATATAGATTTATATTCACAAAATATATGTTTATAATCAAGGTATATTTTATTATATTAACAGTAGGAAATATATATTCCAATAAATATTGTAGAGAGTATATAATTGGTAAATAATAAAATTTACTAAAGAATAGATTCTGTTGAGTTAGCCAGGAAAGAATTTAGCTGATGGGACTCTGAGTAAGTAACTAAAAGGGAGTAGGGATATAAATCAAAGATATAGAGGCGGGGAAGAGTTTCAGGTTCTAGAGAAACAGTAAGTCCCAATTGAAAAAGCACAGTCTAAGAACAGACCACTGATAAAAGTGCTATCTTAAGATAAACGCTAAAAAGGTGCAAAATGCAATCAAAAGTGATTGCCCCTTTTTTTCTCCAGTTATGGACAGATGAAGGTACGTGAGCTGCCGAAACGCGTATCCACCATTCTTCTTTTTTCCTCCCTCCCCCCCCCATTTTAGATCTTTTCAATAAACCACGTATTTTAATTTCAAAAATTCGTGGATTTGGCTTTTTTATGGTCTGTATTGTACCTTGTACCTGATACCTCACCCCTATTTTTCCATCTACTTACCTGAGCCAGTGAAGATTGCTAAAGAGGTGACGGTGCCCACCGACTAAGGAGCACTGCATGCCATTAAGCTGAGCCTGGAACAAGGCTCCAACATCGGTGAGTGGGACCAATCCTTCTTTATTATATACACTCAGCTACCATTCAAGTTGCGCTATGAGTACCTTGTCTCTCTATATTCGAGGTGAACAAGAAAATTAAAAAGAAGGGAAGAGGCCACTCTATATTTGGCCCAGTGCACTTCAAACCAGAGCCTGGACTACATAGGCTCTGGAAAGTGTAAGTGTTCATTTTTCCTGCATATTTCCAGAATCAACAAATCCAGACAATATTGCACTATTATTCTCTCTCTCTCTTTTTTTTCCCTCTTATCCTGAGAACGTGGAATTCACTAGAACGTGGAATTCACGTGGAATCCACTAGGACATCAAGGATAAGATTCGTCTTCCCTCTCTTTCTGAGGATTTCCATACATGGACGCAAAGAGTGGGAGACATACACAGTCCTAAGCAAGCCCTTTTTTTCTCACTCACATACAGACTGTCTTTATATCTATAGACTTTTGCACTATTTTTGAGCACCATTGTCCAATCAAATTTTTTTTTACTTATCTGTGCTGTTTGAATTGCACTTTATATTTGCACTTTTGCACAAGAAGTACGTGTTTTTATGAATTTATTTTTATGAACTGTTTTTTATGAACGAATTTCTAAGATTCACCCTATTGGAATTGTTGCACTTTTTCACAGTACGCTTTTGACGTGCACAACGTTTTAGCCGTTATTTGCACTATATGCACTTTTGATTGCATTTTGCACCTTTTTAGCGTTTATCTTAAGATAGCACTTTTATCAGTGGTCTGTTCTTAGACTGTGCTTTTTCAATTGGGACTTACTGTTTCTCTAGAACCTGAAACTCTTCCCCGCCTCTATATCAACACAGAATATTTACGTATACCAATTTCCCTTGCGCCACTGGAGTAACCCCTTTTCCATTTCGTATCTCCAACACATTTCAGTCGAGGTTTTGTGTCCCTCTCAGTAGGCTGCATCTTTACCTAAATTATCATTCTATCCAATCTAGCGCCTCCTCCGTACCACATTTTTTCATATAAATCAAAGATGACAGATGGAGACACTGTGTCTAGTGACTGAGAGAGAGGTCTTTGTTGAGTCAGATTGATCTTTTAACCCGAGATAAGAAAATTAAAAAGAAAAGGGGGAATTAATTAAGAAGTGCAATACTGCCCTCTAGAGGATAGTAAATATTATAATTCATATTACCAAAGATATTGTGTGACGTCAAATTGGCTATAATAAGTGGCAATGTTGGTTACAAGTCAGTCGGAGATTCCAGCAGACAGACTCACACCGCAATGCATTCAGACTCACCCTGCCATGCATTACACATGACACACTGAAGTCGGAGATTCCAGCAGTCAGACTCACACTGCAATGCATTAGACCACGATGCAGGCAAATCCCAAGACATGAGGCAATCAAGATTCTCACTAAATTTCTGACTCTCACCAACTCTCTAACTCACATGCATTGATTATCTGATATCGATAATTTTCACACATTCCAAAAATTACTACATCAGGAATTCCAAGGCAGACTTATCAACATCCAAATTGGACAGGTAATGTATGAAATAAGGAATTAATGTAAAAATATATTTGTAGAGATTCTTGCAACGTAGACTGAGACTTCTCGGATACGGTTAAATCCAAATTCTAAGTAATTTCTATTCTGCAGATAGAAATATGAAGAAGTGGATATAAGGATTTATTCCTAAAAGAAATGTTGTAAGATTGATACCTATATATATATTGAATTTGGAAATTACTGTTATTAAAATTAATGGGCAAGAAATTATAGAACTACAAAATAAAAAGCAAAAGATTAGAAGTTTAATTCTTGAGATTAGGGGAGGATTCACTAAATAGGTTTTTATTACTTATAATTAAATTAGCTCATCTTTTGTTGATCCATGTAGCATAGATATATATATATATCTATAAGAGCTGGCTGGTTAAACATTGTTTGCTGGGAAATGCATGTTGTATTAAGCAGAAATGTTTATTAACCATTTGTGTATTAGTTAGTAACTGATAAGGTAAATGATATTAATCATATATGCAGTTACTAATCGGAGATACATATATTGTGAAGCTAGTTTTTATATGCTGATGGATTGTGGTTTATAAATTTTTGTTTATGATATGAGATTTGAAACTTTTTTGTATACGTAATAAATATATATATGTTTTTATCCGATTATTGATTATTGTATTTTTTAAAGCAAAACACAGACAATTAAAAGAATTCAGGATAATTTCTAAGAAATATAGACAATTGATATTTGTGTCTCGTATAAGTTTCTTATGAAATAATAATCCCTGATATATTGGAGGCAACTGCCGAGGTAGGTCCAGTAAGTCCAATATAGACATATTGGAGGCTTGGCTGATAAGTCCAATATAAATATAAACGTGTTGTAGTCACGTGCAGAGATTATATCCGACATCCCCCGAGGATTCGTGGAAGGAGAAGAAAGGGAGAAGTTTTAGCCGCAAATGATCCTGGTTCCCCTTCCTCTGATGGTTCTATTGTTATGGATACCCCGCAGAGGGCCCCCGTGCTGGGTTGAGACGGCGGGTGAGTGCGGTGCAGCGTATGTTGGCTTCCCCGGTTGTTGCAGGTCATCAGGACGAGGGTGAAAGGGAAGAAGAGGAGGTGCGCACCCAACAAGATGGCCGACGGCTGCAGAGATCCAGGAGCCCACGTGCGCAGCAGGCGCTTCCGGTGGAGAGAGAAGGTAGAGCGTTCACTTCCGCTCCCAGGCCCCCTCCTGCTCGGCGCAGGCCGGCCGCGTCACGGCCGGCGCGTCGGGCACGCCAACAAAATGGCGGCGCCTGTCGGAAGAGCGCTGAAACGCGGCAGGGAGCCAATTCGGATCGGAGGGGAGGCAAGAATTCGGCGGCAGTGGCTGGGAGGAGATCAGCGCTGCTATCCAGGCCCTCTGGAGAAATTGTGGTGAGACTGGGGAGTCCTGATCGGCGCTCTCAGGCTGGGAGTGGCCAGATTCCTGGTGCTGGTGGGAGACAAGAGGTGCCGGGTCGTGCGGGAAGAAGTGGAACAGTTCAATCGTCACTGGAGCCTGAGGTCCCAGTGGTTGCTGAGGGTCCATCTCTCCTATTGGCTGCACGTGAGTCTGACCTGGGGTCGGTTGTGGGCTCGCCGAGTGTTGCAGGTGGCAGGGAGACCACCTGTGCTGGTTCATTACCGATGGGGTTAATGGAGACCCTGGTCGCGGCTGTTCGGCGCTGGCAGGACGAGTCGGTGGCTGGTGCTAATGTGATTGCCGGGGCATGGTATAGCACAAGGAGTGGGGCAGCTGGGGATGCTTGGAGCTGGCGGTGCGAACGTGCCTGGATTGGTGGGAGCGCTAGGATCGGTGGTCAGCGGGAGCTTGGAGGCTTCAGGGGCTCACGGCGTTGGGAGTTCGGGGGTCTCTGTGCTGGCTCCGGCAAGTGCGCTGGCGGTGAATGCTGGTGGGTTATTAGCGTCTGCCTCAACGGTTTCGGCTGCACCCTCCCTAGTGGGAGTTCCGGGCGCGGAGGCGACGGTCCTCAATACGGCTGGTGGCGGGTGTCCGGGGCTATCTGCGGGGTCAGTTTTGGTGGCGGCGGCTCCGACGGGAAGCTATATGGGTCTTGTGAGTTATCTCCTCCAATGGGTCTTCAAGTAACTAGTGAGATACGGGAAAAAATTTGGAAGGGCGAGTATGTGGAGGTGCTCACATTGATCTCAATGGATAGGGAAACGGTAGACCGCCCAAGGCGGCCTGATCCTTTTGTGGAAGAAAAAGAAAAAGACAAATTGAAGACACTGCCTCCAACGTTTGGTAATTGGCTTCAAGGGTTTTTAGCCTACTGTGCGATTCTATGTGAAAAGTTTCCAGAGCGCAGCATGGCTTTATTCGCTTACATTGATTTGATATGGGGAGCGTATAAAATCTATGGTGGTCAGTGCTGGTTCCGCTATGACCAGCAGTTTCGGCAGAAGTTGGCGGTACGCCCGGGGATGCGGTTTGATGTGCAGGATACGAACCTATGACTGTTACTTATGATGCCTAATCAGCCGGCGGTGGCTCCCTTTCCAGGATCTGCAGCACCTAGAACCCCGGGAGTGCCTGCGGGGACCGGAAAGGGGTGGTGTTGGCTCTTCAATGAGTCCACCTGCCGTTGGTCCTCAAATTGTAAATTTCGACATGAATGCTCGCTCTGTGGGGGTTCCCACTCGGCGTTTAGGTGCTTTAAAAAAGGCCAGGCTCCAACTCTCAGACCTTCCGGGAGGGGACAGTTTGGTCGGCGGGATAACACCGGTGACCGTGCGGGCTCTGCTGCCCTGGCTCGACAGGTATCCTAATCGGCGGAGTGCGAAGTTATTGCTGGAAGGCTTTCAGGATGGTTTTGTGATTCCGCATGTTTATTCGGACTTTCCTCAGTTTTCCCGGAATTTGATTTCTGCTGGGCAACACTCGGAAGTGGTGGCTAACAAGTTGGCAGGTGAGGTACAGCTGGGACGGATGGTGGGTCCTTTTGCGGAGCTTCCTTTCCCCAATCTACGTGTGTTTCCATTGGGCGTGGTGCCCAAGAAGGAGGAAGGCAAGTTCCGTCTGATCCACCACCTGTCCTATCCAGCCGGGTTTTCGGTTAACGACGGCATTGGCAAGGATGACTGCTGGGTGCGGTATTCCTCATTTGACGAGGCGCTACAGCTTGTGCAGGACGCGGGGCCGGGTTGTTTGCTTGCTCAGGCGGGCTGTGAGTTTCGGGGTAGCTACTACTATGATCGGTGTCTCCCCATGGGCTGCTCAATTTCTTGTTTTTATTTCGAGTTATTTTCTTCGTTTTTGCATTGGGTAGTGTGTCAGCGAGCGGGGCGAAACTCGGTGGTCCATTATCTCGACGATTTTCTGTTTGTGGGACCGGTGAGTTCGGGCAATTGCGCGGAGTTGCTGCAGGTGTTTCGGGATGTGGCTGGGGAGTTTGGGGTGCCGCTGGCGGAGGAAAAAATGGAAGGTCCTAGCCGTTTGATCGCTTTCCTGGGTATTGAAATCGACACAGTGCTACAAGTTTTTCGGCTACCGGAACAGAAGATTAATCCTTTCGCTGCTAAGGAGGCATTTCCCGCCTGTGTGCTGAGGTCATTTTTACCGGTTTCGCTCATCATGTTTAACCGCGTTTTGAAGCCTTATTTTATTATATGAACCAGACATATTATATATCGTTCTTTCCGGCAGACTCGGAAGATTCATAATATGTCATTATACGTTATGCGATCGGGAGGGAGAGAGGTCTGAAGGACCTCCCCCCTCCCTTTCAGGCGCCTCCTGCGCACACACGGGGGGCGCCTGAAATAGATGTCATCGCGCCGCCGCGATGACATCTATTGTGCCTGTGGCAGTCCCGGATTGACGGGCTGACATCCAAGATGTCAGCCCGCACCAGGGGGCACAGCGATCGGCCAGAATCCGGCCGATCGCAGGCTGCTTTGGGAGGACGCGCTCAGCGCGTCATCCGCAGCCAACCCTTCCTGCGGCAAGACGCGCTGAGCGCGTCCTCCGCAGTGAAATGGTTAAGGTTCTGCTGCGTCTGGTGGTCAGGGCCCGAGGAGTCACAAAATTGAGGCTGTCGGAGCTTCAGTCATTGTTGGGTCATCTGGCATTTGCATGCCGGGTGATGCCTATGGGCCGGGCTTTTGCCAGAGATTGTCACTGGCATCTGCAGGAATTCGGGCAGCGCACCATTTTGTGCAGATCACCAGTTCTTTGAGGGCTGACATCGTCGTATGGCAGTCCTTTTTACTGAAGTACAACGGGCTGACGTATTGGCAAGAGGCGGAGGTGGACAGCGGGTCCATCGAGCTTTTTGCTGATGCGTCAGGGGCACACGGATTTGGGGTGTATTTTCAGGGTGACTGGTGCGCACAAGCTTGGCCTCCGGAGTGGTCCTCTTCGGACATAATTCGGAATCTAACCATTTTGGAGCTGTTCCCGCTGTTGGTGGCCCTGGAGCTGTGGGGGGAGCGTCTGGCTAATAGGCGGGTGGTGTTCTGGACATACAATCTGGGTGTGGTTCAGGTGGTGAATCGCTCGTCGTCCAGTTCCCCTCCTGTTTTGGCCCTTTTGCATCGCCTGGTGCTGCACTGCCTCAAGCGTAACATATGGTTGCGGGCTAGGCATGTTCCGGGCATACAGAATGTGGTTGCTGACGCTCTCTCCCGGTTCCAGTGGGAACATTTTTGGCAGGTGGCTCCGGGAGCGGCAGAAATTGGGACCCCTTTTCCTCTGTGGCTCTGGACCCTAGCTTCGCTGGACTGAAGAGATTATTGGAAGGTTCTCTATCAGCGGCATCTTGGAGCTCATATTCTCAGGTCTGGCGGGCGTGGGGGTCGGTGGCAAAGAGTGAACGGGGTTGGCAGTCTGCCGAGGACTGCCAGTGGGCTACGCTGGTCTATCTTCGCTCTCTCCAGGAGCGGGGTGTTCTGGTTCCGGGGCAGCCAAGGTTTTGTCAGCCCTTTCCTTTTTATGCAAAACTCTGGGTTGGGTCGATGTGTGAAAGTCGAATGACTTTCTGTTGCGCCGGATTGTTCGGGGGTTGGCGTAGAACGTCGGTACCTGATCCCAGGCGTCCCGTGTCGGGGAAGCTGTTAGGGGAGTTGTTGGTAGCTTTGGGGTCGATTTGTAGGGACCAGTTCGAAGTTTACTTGTTCCGGGCGGCATTTGCGTTTTGTTTTTACGGGGCGCTGAGGATAGGGGTATTGGTGGCTCCTAATGCTCGGGTACATTCGGCTTTGCGCTTGGAACACATAACTTTGTTGTCAGACCAGGTGCAGTTTTTGGTGGCTAGGTCCAAAATGGACCAACTGGGCAGGGGTTCTCTGATAACCCTGTGTGCGATGGGGGGCAGAATGTCCGGTGTTTTTGGTGAGGCAATATCTGGGTGTTTGTCCGGAGGGAGGGGGTTCCTTTTTAGTACATCTTTCAGGGGCTCCCCTTACACGGTTTCAATTTTCGTCGATCTTCAAGCGGTGTGTTAGCTTTTTAGGTTACGATTCAAGGCTGTTCACTCCGCATTCGTTCTGAATTGGCGCGGCGACTATGGCAGCGGATGCTGGCGCATCGGACGAAATGATTCAGCGATTAGGTAGATGGCATTCGAGCCGATTTCGTGCCTATGTGCGCCCTAACCTTCTTTGATTTCAGGTTCCCCCCCATGGACGATTTGGATTCTCGGGCATTCCTACGTACATTGGGCGGCCAAGCGGGCTGAGCAACAGCCGCACGGCAGGAACCTTGGTTTTCCAGCGGATTTGGTGAAGATTCGTTGGATTGGTATTCGGGGTTTACGGTGGGCCCAGGTGGTTAAGGAATGCGAGTTTTTGGCGAGGCAGGTTTCTAAGGAGGTTGTACTAGTGCTGCACCCTGGGGGGAACGACTTGGGGGCAATTAGATCGGTGGATTTGATTAGTTCCATGAAGTTTGATTTGGCCCGTTGTTTTGCCATGTTTCGGGGTCTATCTTTAGTTTTTTCTGAGATTATTTCTCGCCCCCGTTGGGATAAATTTGCGGCCCCCCGGGCTCTGGACAGGGCTCGTAAGAGGGTGAATCGGGAGGTCTCCAAGTTTGTCAGTAAATTAGGGGGGTGGCGGTTCGCCACACGGAGTTGGAAGGAGATAATCGGAACGTCATGAGGGGAGATGGAGTTCATCTCACGGAGATCGGGTTGGACATATTTTTGGTTGGTTTAACTTCAGGAGTGGAGGAGGCGCTGTCTGCGGGGGAGAGCAGTGGCAGCCGCTAGGGCACTAGGGCGGCCCCTGGCGTTGGCGGGTTTCCTGGACAGCGGTGCTTTAAGGACGGATAAGCCGCCTTCGGGTGAGGCTATGGGGAGACAAACCTCGCTTGCGGGGGAAGAGCTCTTGGTTAATATATTGGTGGAACTGCCTATTGCATGGGGCAATAGGGCAGAGGTAATATACAAAGCACTGCAAGTGATAAGTTTATATTTAATTCAATAAAACTGTGGCCCATGCCCATTCCAATTTATATAGGTGATGTGTCATTATTATAGTCCGGTTAAAGGGTATGGGCTGGGAAGGTCACAGGCCTAAGCAGTCATGTAAAAGGTAGGTATTTTTGGATGGTTTATAGATAAACAATCGTATTCTTTCTTATTTAAGATGTTGTTTATACGTCCTTCATTTAATAGTGACATTAAAGTTATCTTCATGTCACTAGTGGGATCTTTTATCATTTTTTGGTACGTATTATTATCATTCAATTGTCTTTCACATTCTTTTATATAATTTATTTTCGTCATCAATACAATCCCTCCCCACTTATCAGCCTGTTTTATTACCGTGTCCTTATCCTCTTTAAGTGCATTTAAAGCCTCTCTTTCTTTTTTTGTCATATTGTTTTTGCTATTATTACCATATAAGATTTTTTTATTGTTGATTTTTTCCAAATCTTTAGTGACCAGTTTTTCAAACACATCTATAGAACTGGATTTATAATTCTGAGGAAAAAATGTTGACCTATTTTTTAAATCTGTATTTATATACGTAGTTGTGATTAAATTGCCGTTTTCAATCGGATTTTTACAAAAAAAATTCTTCAAAGTCAAGTTGCGAACAAACTTCTTTACATCGACCAAAGCCTTAAAACCATCATGTTTATGAGTAGGGGCAAATTTTAAACCCTGAGAACATCAACATCCATTGAGGAGAGTGTTCTCTCAGATAGGTTGAAAATCCCTTTTTGGTTTAGATCTATGGCGTTATCAGGTGCAGACTGTGCTATTGATGTTGGTATCTCGGCAGTCTTTTCACTTTTCTCCTTTCTCTTTTTTTGACCAGCCCGGCATCCTCTGATACTTCCAAATCTGAGTCGGTCTCTCTTCGTCTTTTCCATGTGGAACCTACCGATAAAAAATTCTCCCTTTTCTTATTCGGGGCAGTCGACCAATCTCTATTTTCTTCTTGATTTTGTTCGAAAAAAACACATCAGTGTTATCGAACGGTTTGAATCTATTTTTCGAAGGGATAGCATTTACACCAGAAGCATATTGGTTATATTTCTGTTTTTTTCTTTGAAATGTTTTTGGATATATCCATTCCCCATTTCTTTTTTTGTTGTAATACTGAATTTTTTTATTTTCATACTGAATTTTTGTCGGAATATAGTCGATATTTTTCTTTTGATGGTTCGCATTTACCTCATAGTTATGATGCGTATTATTGCGTATATACAGTGGCAAGAAAAAGTATGTGAACCCTTTGGGATTACGTGGAGTTTTGCATGAATTGGTCATAAAATGTGCTCTGATCTTCATCTAAGTCACAACAATTTGAAAAACACAGTCTGCTTAAAATAATACAACACAAACATTATATGTTACCAGGAAAGGCTTAATGATCTTAACATGTACAGCTTGGAAAAAAGACGAGACAGAGGAGATATGATAGAAACATTTAAATACGTAAAGGGAATCCACAAGGTAGAGGAAGGGAGTATATTTAAAAGGAAACAAAATAGCAAAACAAGAGGACATAGTCTTAGATTAGAGGGGCAAAGGTTTAAAAGTAACATCAGGAAGCATTATTTTACTGAGAGGGTGGTGGATACATGGAACAGTCTTCCAGTAGAAGTGGTAGAGGCCAAAACAGTAATTGAATTTAAGCAAGCATGGGATAGGCATAAGGCTATCCTAAACAAAAGATAAATCCAGGTTAAGTATCCATGTAATTGGGCAGACTAGATGGGCCGAAAGGTTCTTATCTGCCGACATTTTTTCTATGTTTCTATGTTTCTATGTTTTCATGTGTTTATTGAACATAACATGTAAACATTCACAGTGCAGGGTGGAAAAAGTATGTGAACCCCTAGCCTAATGACTTCTCCAAGAGCTAATTGGAGCCAGGAGTGAGCCAACCTTGAGTCCAATCAGTGTGATATTATTGGATGTGTTGCTGAAAGCTGTCCTGCCCTTGAAAAACACACACCAGTTTTGGGTTTACTGGTTTCAAGAAGCACTGCCTGATGTGAACCATGCCTCGCAGAAAATAGCTCTCAGAAGACCTACGATCAAGAATTGTTGACTTGCATGAAGCTGGAAAGGGTTACAAAAGTATCACCAAAAGCCTTGATGTTCAGGTGTCCACGGTAAGACAGACTGTCTACAAATGGAGAAAGTTCAGCACTGTTGCTACTCTACCTAGGCGTGGTCGTCCTGTAAAGATGACTGCAAGAGCACAGCGCAGAATGCTTAATGAGGTAAGGAAGAATCCTAGAGTGTCAGCTAAAGACTTACAGAAATCTCTGGCACATGCTAACATTTTTGTTGACACATCTACAATAAGGAAAACATTAAACAAGAATGGAGTACATGGGAGGACACCACGGAGGAAGCCATTGCTGTCCAAAAAGAATATTGCAGCACATTTGAAGTTTGCAAAAGAGCACCTGGATGTTCCACAGCACTACTGGCAAAATATTCTGTGGACAGATGAAACCAAAATTGAGTTGTTTGGAAAAAACCCACAACACTATGTGTGGAGAACAAAAAGGCACAGCACACCAACATCAAAACCTTATCCCCACTGTAAAACATGGCGGAGGGAGCATCATGGTTTTGGGCTGATTTGCTGCCTCAGGGCCTGGACAGATTATTGTCATTGATGGAAAAATGAATTCCAGAGTTTATCAAGACATTTTGCAGGAAAACGTAAGACCATCTGTCCGCCAACTGAAGCTCCGCAGAGGATGAGTGATGCAACAGGACAATGACCCAATGCATACAAGTAATTCAACAAAAGAATAGCTTCAACAAAACAAAATACGCCTTCTGGAGTGGCCCAGTCAGAGTCCTGACCTTGACCCGATTGAAATGCTTTGGCATGACCTTAAGAGAGCGATTCACACCAGACATCCCAAGAATATTGCTACACTGAAACAGTTTTGTGAAGAGGAGTGGTCAAAAAATTACTCCAGATCTTTGGAGTAACCAATTCATGCAAAACTCCACGTAATCCCAAAGGGTTCACATACGTTTTCTTGCAACTGTATACAGTATAAACTGACTTTTTCTGCGTACTGAATTTACCCTCTGTTTGTAGGGATTCCTTACAGCTCGCAATATCGACTGTTCATTTAATTTCCTCGTTTGTGAGGTATTAGAAGTCCTTACTTGATTATTTTGATAATCAAATTTATCGCGTTTATATTTTTTAATTTTGATCTGTTTCGTCTCATTTTCCTCCTTGTTTAGGAAGACTTCCGTTTGTTTAGAAAGAGTTTTAAAATCTGGAAGTTCAAAAAAATTGGGATAATTTATCCTGTATCTTACCAATGTCTTTATTAATTTTGGCCAAGTTTTCCCTTTTTCTGGTAATTATAATACCCATCATGTGGAATGAAAAACTCTCTAGAGCCTCATTCCAAATCGTCATAAATTCTGGTATATCTCTATCAAAGGTCGGATTTTTAAAAAACCTTAATCCCCTTGGTGTAATCTTTTCATGCAAATATCTTTCAAAGGTTGCTATATCCCATTTTAAACGCATTTCCTTTTTCATAAGGTTTTGAAGATTCTTAAATTCATTTATTTAAATTTATTTGTAATTTTTTTCTTAAACATTTCTTAGACTGTATAAGGTTTTAGCAATATTCTTGCATTATAAAACTTTTAATGACATTCTGATACTTTTCTGTAACAAAGATGTTTTTATAATGTTGCATTTTAGTGACAATATATATAATACATATTGATGCAATGTTTTTGCTAGATTCGTAGACACACTCTTATGACAGCAGTGGAAGTGCTTCTTTTGATTCCTATTTTTTTGATAAATGGACAAAGTTCTATGGATAAGATCAAGTTGGTTTTCTTGGGATGTAAAAGGACCAAATTTAAGACTTCCACATAGAATGAATGAATTAAGGAGCTCTCCAACGCAGTGAAGACAGGTGTGTCAGATTGAGACACTGTAAGAAGAGGACAATTATGGAGTGACGTATGCTCTGATGAAGTCCCGAGGGTGGGACGAAACACGTCAGCACCATGTCACTCGATCACCGCAGATCCACACCTTCTATTGACCACCACGAAAGCAGACCAGGAGCTCCTGGTGGTTTTTAAGGATTCGTGAGATGCGGCTGTTTTATGCTTGGCAGTGGGTGAGATCATTTCAACAGCCCACTTGCTATTTTGTATGTGTATATATACTGTTAGTGTTATACCCTTTATTATACGGGTGACCTGCTATCAGTATTTTTTCTTTCTTGCATGAGATGTATATTCCATCTGGTATGAATTGTTAAGAAATGGTTTTCGTCTGAAAAAGATTGGGAAATACGAACTATCTTCAGCAGGATCTGAAACTATCCAAAGATTTTTGACAAGAGAAGAGGAACAATATAAGTATTTTCTTTTCTTTTCTCCATAAGACTGGTATAATTTGAGACAATTTGCATGGTATTTAGCTTTTTTTCCTCATACTTAGCGCAACACCACCATTTGTTTTTATTATAAATATATATATCCAGACTTGTATTACACACACATTTTGGCAACTAATTGCCCCTCCCATTTGGCTCATCCCTCCAGAAGAAATGTTGAACCCGATAGAGCAGAGAATAATATATATATATTCTCTGCTCTGTCGGGTTCAACATTTCTTCTGGAGGGATCAGCCAAATGGGGAGGGGAGCATTTAGTTGAGATTGTCCACATGCCACCCCCCCCATGTGTGTATGTGTATATATGGTCTGAGGTCTGTGGGTGGGTGTATATAAATATCTGCGTGTTGATATACGGTCAGGTCCAGAAATATTGGGACATCAACACAATTCTAAGATCATTGGATCTATACACCACCACAATGGAGATGGAATGAAACAAACACAATGTGCTTTAAATGCAGACTGTCAGCTTTAATTTGAGGGTATGTACATCCAACTCAGGTGAACGGTGTAGGACTTACAGTAGTTTGCAGATGTGCCTCCCACTTGTTAAGGGACCAAAGGTAATGGGACAAAATAATAATCAGAAATCAAACTTTCCCTTCTTAGTACTTGGTTGCAAATCCTTTGCAGTAATCACAGCCTGAAATCTGGAACGCATAGTCATTGCCAGACACTGGGTTTCATCCCTGGTGATGCTCTGCCAGGCCTCTACTGCAACTGTCTTCAGTTCCTGCTTGTTCTTGGGGCATTTTCCCTTCAGTTTTGTCTTCAGCAAGTGAAATGCATGCTCAATGGGATTCAGGTCACGTGATTGACTTGGCCATTGCATAACATTCCACTTCTGTCCCTTCAAAAACTCTTTGGTTGCTTATGCAGTATGCTTTGGGTCATTGTCCATCTGCACTGTGAAGCGCCGTCCAATGAGTTCTGCAGCATTTGGCTTAATGTGAGCAGATAATATTGCCTGAAACACTTCAGAATTCATCCTGCTACTTTTGTCAGCAGTCACATCATCAATAAATACAAGAGAACCAGTTCCATTGGCAGCCATACATGCCCACGCCATGACACTACCACCACCATGCTTCACTGATGAGGTGGTATGCTTAGGATCATGAGCAGTTCCTTTCCTTCTCCATACTCTTCTCTTCCCATCACTCTGGTACAAGTTGATCTTGGTCTCATCTGTCCATAGGATCTTGTTCCAGAACTGTGAAGGCTTTGTTAGGTGTTGTTTGGCAAACTCTAATCTGGCCTTCCTGTTTTTGAGGCTCACCAATGGTTTACATCTTGTGGTGAACCCTCTGTGTTCACTCTGGTGAAGTCTTCTCTTGATTGTTGACTTTGACACACATACACCTACCTCCTGGAGAGTGTTCTTGATCTGGCCAACTGTTGTGTAGGGGGTTTTCTTCACCAGGGAAAGAATTCTTCGGTCATCCACCACAGTTGTTTTCCTTGGTCTCCCGGGTCTTTTGGTGTTGCTGAGCTCACCGGTGCGTTCCTTCTTTTTGAGAATGTTCCAAACAGTTGTTTTGGCCATGCCTAATGTTCTTGCTATCTCTCTGATGGGTTTGTTTTGTTTCTTCAGCCTAATGATGTCTTGCTTCACTGATAGTGACAGCTCTTTGGATCTCATCTTGAGAGTTGACAGCAACAGATTCTAAATGCAAATAGCACACTTGAAATGAACTCTGGACCTTTTATCTGCACATTGTAATTGGGGTAATGAGGGACTATCACACACCTGGCCATGGAACAGCTGAGAAGCCAATTGTCCCTATACCTTTGGTCCCTTAACAAGTGGGAGGCACATCTGCAAACTGCAGTAAGTCCTACACCGTTCACCTGAGTTGGATGTACATACCCTCAAATTAAAGCTGACAGTCTGCAGTTAAAGCACATTGTGTTTGTTTCATGCCAACTCCATTGTGGTGGTGTATATAGCCAAAGATGTTAGAATTGTGTCGATGTTCCAATATTTCTGGACCTGACTGTATACGTATATATATATATATAGGTCTGCGTGTTGATATATACGTATATGTCTGTGTGTGGTATCAATGCATCCCTACTCTATACACAGCGCTCCGTGTCCCTATAATATATATGATATGGGGTTACCTTTTTTTTATATTTTTATACTATTCCTATTAAATTAACAGTAATTTTTGATGTATTTTATTCAGTAGAAACTTTTTTTGCCTATATAACATGTGCTTTGTGAAAATAAAACGGTTTTGTGTGTACATTTTAATTTAGTTATTGGATTTCTGTCCAGTGCGGTGAGAAGCAAACATAATGCAGTGTAGACACGCTGCGAGGCGGAGCAGAGCGGAGTGAAGTCAAGCCTGCAAAATGTTTGCTTCGCTACGCTGTGCATCGCTACACGCTCAGTGTGTCTCAGCCTTTATTTCCGCATCGCTAGCTTACCGAATCAGTTTGTATACTTGTTACTGACCCTGCTTGTTCTGAGGACCCGATCTGTTGCCGACTTTGCCTGCCATTTGACTATTCTCTCTGTGTATTCCCTGCCTGTTCTGTTTGCTTCCTGTTGCTACTGGTGCGTGCCGATTCTCACCATATACAGTAGCGCAGTACAAGTGATGTAATTGAATAGATCGGGGATCTCTTCTGCATTACCAAAACCTCCACCACTGCACTCTTCCACAATACCACAGAGGGGTTACTTACAGTGTGAAGGCACTTGCTGCCACCAAAGGCACAATATTTGGGTGCACTGCCACTGACGCCTATACCAGATTCATATCATATTAATATTGGCCCGCAGGGTCCACCACTGCACTGTTCCACAATACCACAGAGGGGTTACGGTGTGAAGACACTTGCTGCCACCAAAGGTAAAATATTTGGGTGCACTGCCACTGACGCCTAGACCAGATTCATATCATTTTAATATTTGATGGCAGGGTCCAACCCTGCACTCTTCCACAATACCACAGAGGGGTTACTTACGGTGTGAAGGCAGTTGCTGCCACCAAAGGCAAAATATTTGGGTGCACTGACGCCTGTACCAGATTCATATAATTTTAAGATTTGACCACAGGGTCCAACCCTGCACTCTTCCACAATACCACAGAGGGGTTACGGTGTGACTGCACTGTTGCCGACACTAAAGGCCCAATTTTAAAGCACCTATTGTTACTTTAATCCAAAGCCTGCATAAATTTCACCATAATTTAGCCAAAAAAAATCACTAAACTTGTTCTGCGTATCCTAAACCGTCTCCTCTTTTCATACAGGCTGCCGCCCCAAGCAGTTGTTTATGAATAGATTAAAGGAAAACCATTTACCGTCATTTGAAATGTCATTTTTTTGTTTTTAAATGTTTCTATACATCCTAGAAATCCGCCACTTCACGGGCAGGTTATGGGGACCTCCTAGGCACGATATTTAAAGGAATTTTTCGTTTTTAATTTTAACCCTTATTTCATGGAAACTCACTGTCCCTTTAAAAACATTTTTTTAAAAACTTTTTGTCCTTGTTTCCTGTCCCCCAGGGCACTACCCGGACCCCCATACACCTTTTGGCTAGGGTCAGACTGAGGCAGTGCGAACGCGCGTGCAGGCGCACTTAATCACGGCCGCACTAGCAGCAGATGCCGGGCAATGACGGCCAATATACGAAGTACGGTCGCACAAAAGTCCGGCTGCGCAACGCAAGTGGAAAATGAACGCATTTTTTCGAGAACGTGAAACCGCAGGTACTGACGTACAGAGTGCGCTGCGTCCGCTAGCGGCGTGTGTGCGTGATTAGGAGACGTCAGACGCTGCTAATGTCCGGCCAACATAACGTCCAGACACAAAAAGTGTTTTATTGATGATCCGTACAAAATCACGGACGAAAATGCGCATAGTATGACCACTATCACGTATTCTGTGAAAAAATGCGTCCATTCGTTCGAACGCACTTTTTCACAGACAACATAAAAATGCGTTCGTCTGACCCTAGCCTTTATGGCAAATATCTAGCATATATGCCCTCTTGGAGGGCACTCTAAAAATCGAACGTTCGGGTCCCATTGACTTACATTGAGTTCGGATCGTGTGCGAGTTCGAATTCGAACTTTTGAAATTGTTCGAGTTCAAAGTCAAACCATACACGGGGGTGTTCGGCTTATCCCTAATTGCAAGTAAGGTGTTGGTCCTGGATCGGAGGTTATAGGATGAGGGAACTGCTGGGGGAAGCAGTCTATTCAGGTAGGGTGGTAGCTTCCCAGAAAACCTCTTAAACACCAGGTTGGAAATGTGAATTTTTTTCCACATTTTATCATCCAATATCATCCCATATATTCTATGGGGTGCGCTTGTTAAAAAAAATTAGAAAAGGGAACTCATTAAATTTTTTGGGGGAAAATTACGTGATTTTTAGCGAACCCCCCTCATAAAAAATAAAAAAAATAAAAAATCGCTAGTGCAGCATCATTGTTCACATTATAACTGAAATGGGAACAATATTGCTGCATTAATTAAACCAGCACACACACAAAAAAAACACATTTTTTTCTTCACTGCTGAGCCATTTCACCCCTGTGTGCTGAGCTCATTTTTACCGCTTTTGCTCATCATGTTTAAACGCGATTTGAAGCCACATTTTATTATATGACCCAGACATATTATATATCGTTCTTTCCGGCAAACTCGGCAGATTCATAATATATCATTATTATATGTATCCGTCCTGTCCTGCTTGTAAATTATAACAAAAAATGCAATAAAATTTGAATTTTTAATCATCTACAGTGTGTAAAGTGTTTTTTTCGCATGAGCGTTTGCGGCAGGGGTCAAGTCCTAAGGAAATAAGAGCAGGAACTCTAAGATTTCTAATCCCCTAAACAACCAAGTCATCTCTCACTAAACATACCACCCAAACTTTAATTTAATTTTAATGTGATTGCATATAGAAAGAGTCTTATTGAAAATACATAATTAATAATTATTCATTTTGACTTAACATTATAACATATGATTAAGCCCCGACATAAAAGCTTCATAGTGTATGGGAGAAAAGGGAACTGAGTTCCACTTGTTAAAATAGTGGAGGAACTGCATTCCCATGCGTTCCTACTCGACTTGACCCTTGGTTTGCGGTTATATTTTCTATGGAGTGCGCTTGTAGACTTGTAGAAAAATTAGAAATGGGGACTCGTTACATTTTTTGGGGGGAATTACATGATTTTTAGCAAACACACCCCATAGAAAAAAATCATTAGTGCAGCATCATTGTTCACATTATAATTGAAATGTGAACAATATTGCTGCATTAATAAAAACAACACAAAAAAAAATTTGTTTTGTTCTATATTTTTTTTTTTTTTTTTTTACTTTGAACCTGGTCATGTTTGGTAGCATTCGAAAGGCCCAAAGGAACCCCATATCTCCACCAGGGGATTTCCTTGGGAAATCTTCAGGCAGCTAGGGGTTCCCCGGCTATCCGACGTCATCGTGCTATGGGCGATACGTCAGGAGGCGAGGGGGACCCCGGAGGTGGTGGCCCCCACCGGAGCTAGATCGTGATCTGGCTCTGAACGGCGCTGGATCGCGATCTGGTACGTTAAAAAAAGCACCGCTTTAAAGGGCAGACACTGCCCTTCAAAGCGGTGCCTTTTTTTTTTACTTTTTGGATCCCTCTCCCTTCCGATCGGGAGGGTTTAAAGTAAAAAAAAAAGGCACCGCTTTGAAGGGCAGACACTGCCCTTCAAAGCAGTGCCTTTTTTTTTTACTGTAAACCCTCCCGATCGGGAGGGAGAGGGATCCAAAAGGATTCCCCCCTCCCTTTCAGGCGATCTCCCGGCCTTGCCGGGGGGTCGCCTGGAAATGACGTCATCGCGCGATGACGTCAGACGTCAGGGGCCGGCCTATATTCAGCGTCTGGCTTCCCTGAAGCCAGAACGCCGCGGGACCCTGGACAGAGAGGTGAGTATCTCCGCCGGGGCTCCCGCTTGCGAGTGACGTGTGGGGAACGTCTTCCGCATATAGCAGGAGTCAATGAAGACGTTCCCCAAACAGCATCCGCAGCGAAGGGGTTATTGGAAGTCAGAACGCCACCGGACCCTGGAGGAGAGAGGTGAGTATTTCTAGGAGCTCCCGGGTAGCGGATGACGCGTGGGGAACATCCTCCGCATATAGCGGGAGACTCCTAGGATGTTCCCCACATGTCATCTGCAGTGAAGGGGTTAAAGTAGTAGAGCCTGATGCCACTATGACTCCCAATATGTACCTTGGGTCTACCTCTGAGAGCTGGAAAAGATAAAGTCGTCAAACTTCTATGCCATGTAAGCAACTTCCCAGTATCCAATGAAACATGTGGCTGTGCTTTGTAATAGACAAATACCTGTATAGTACTATATATGGAGGGATTCATACTTGAAAATGGGAGAAATCTCAATGTATCCATCCTGCTGAAATACTTTATAAATAAATAAATGTGCATTACCACACATCCCCTCTTATTTGTTTGTGACAATTTTGAAATGTTAATCCTGGGTTTGGCCTGCAACTATAAAAGCAAGATATATGATAAAGAAGGTTTAATAACAAAGAAAATAGCTTGATAAAAGGTTTCCTGTTTAACTATGGATTTCGCAAGGAATGTGTTACTGAGATTTCAGTTCCCATACTTGTCCAACGGTATTAGTTAAGCAACAGCACTTAGTGGCTGGGCTGAAAAAAAAAATACTATAAATAGATATTGTGGCTACAGATGTCAGATGGCGTAAGACTTTTTGGTTCATATTGAGCACATGTATATATTATCTGGCTATATTCTGAATACATGATTATTTGAATTTCACTTGTATTTATTTGCATTCTTTTGCCCTTTTAACCCTTTCGCTGCTGAGGCTTTTCCCGCCCCTGTGCTGAGGTCATTTTTTACCTGTTTTGCGCATCATGTTTAAACGTGTTTTGAAGGCTTATTTTAGTATATGACACCGACATATTATATATCGTTCTTTCCGTCAGACTCGGTAGATTCATAATATGTCATTATTATATGTATACGTTATGTCATGTCTGTATATTATAACAAAAAATGCAATAAAATATGTATTTTCAATAATTTACAACGTGTAAAGTGTTTTTTTCCACATTTTAACATGCGAGCAATTGCGGTTATATTTTGTATGGGGTGCGCTTGTTAAAAAAATTAGAGATGGGGTCTCGTTACATTTTTTTTTGGGGAAAATGACACTATTTTTAACAAACGCACCGCATACAAAAATCGTTAGTGCAGCATCATTGTTCACATTATAATTGAAATGGGAACAATATTGCTGCATTAACAAACCCAAAAAAATAAAAAAAAAGTGTTTATTTTTTTTTTTTAATTTTTTTTTTTTTTTTTTTTCATTTTTTTTACAAATTTTTTAACTTTCATGTTTGGTATCGTTGGAACAGCCATGCTCTGGCCGATCCAACGATATCAAAATTTAACCCCTAGCTACCACGGATCGGGAGATAGGGAGTTCATTGGAACTCCCTATCTCCACACTTGGTGGCAGTTAGGGGTTAATGCTAGGACTGGCGTCATCGTGCTACGCACGATGACGCCAGTCCTCTGGGGGAGTTCCCGGAAGCTTGGCCGACATCCAAGATGTCGGCCAGCTCCCGGGAAGGATCGCGAATCGGCGCTTTTCAGCGCCGATTTGCGATCCAGCTCCCCAGGGGTTAATGCCAGGCATCATTTGGAAGGGCAGGCTGTGCCCTTCCAAATGATGCCTGGGTTAAGCCCCTGTGTGCCACCGATCGGGAGGAGAGAGGTCCGAAGGACCTCCCCCCCTCCTTTCAGGCGCCTCCTCCGCACATGCGGGGGGGCGCCTGAATTAGGTGTCATCGCGCCCCCGCGATGACACCTAATAATGGCGGCTGGTGGTCCGGATGCCGGGCTGACATCCTGGATGTCAGCCCGCACCGGAGGGGCCAGCGATCGGCCGGAACCCGGCCGAACGCTGACCCCAAGCTGAGGACGCGCTCAGCGCGTCCTCAGCACACCAGCGGTAATGCTGAGGACGCGCTGAGCGCGTCCTTAGCATTGAAGTGGTTAAAGTCAACAAAATCAAACAGCAGGTAATAATTCTATGTATGATGTTTATTTACTGCACAGTCAATTTTAGCACTTATTTGTGTGTACCATCAATAATGATCAACCTTGAATACCCATGGGATAGTTTCAAATGATGCACAGCCAGATTTTTAGTTGACCAACAATCACGGAATAATTACTTCTCCACACTTCCACATGAGCCTGTATGTCTTCAAACCGGGCTGTCAAACTCCGGGCCCCCAGAATGCTGCTATCTAAGGCTAAGGTCAGACGAAAGCAGTTTTAACGTGCGTTTAGCCGCACGAAATCACGGCTGTGCTAGCAGCAATGCCGGGGAACATACGACGAACGGCCGCACGCAAGTTCGTCCGTGCAACGCAAGTGGCAAACGAACGCATTTTTTCGAGAACGTCAAACCGCTACTACTGACGTACAGAGTGCGCTGCGGCCGCATAGCGGCGTGTTTGAGTGATTGGGAGACGTCAGACGCTGCACACGTCCGGCCAACATAACGTCCAGACGCAAAAGGGTTTTATTGATGATCCGTACAAAATCACGTACGAAAATGCGCATCGTATGACCGCTATCGCGTATTCCGTGAAAAAATACGTCCATTCGTTCGAACGCACTTTTTCACGGACAACGTGAAAAATGCGTTCGTCTGACCCTAGCCTAAAGCTCCCACTCTTGCCATCCTATAAAGGGTTATTCAAAGAGATTGGAAAAGTCACCGCACGTTCGGTGACTTTTCGTTCTCTTCAATTCGGTTCGATTTGGCGATACCATTTCGACAACTCTACAGTGTATTCAGCAAGCACCACAGGGTCCCCGAATTGCAGGGAAAAGTCACTGCAAAAACCCACCGACAACTCACTGCACACCGAAAACCCGCAAAAACATCTAGATTAACCCCGTCGAAAACGCTGGAAAAACCCGAGCAGGAGCGATCACATGCAGCGCAGCTGCCGGAAAAAGCCGACACCGCAGACGAATGGAGTGAATAAATTTAAAAAAACGTACGCTTGAATGTTTGAAAAGTGAAACGCTGTTTGCAAAGAAACTACTGAGCAAAAATGTCTGAAATTTACATATGAGGTCCAAGGAATGATAATAAAAAGGGCTGTCACAGAAAAAATAAGTTAAAAAAAGAAAAAAATCCTGAAAAATGCTTAAAATATCCTAAACAAATCTATAAATAAAGAATATTACAAATCTTTACTGCAGAATATTACAATCAACGGTTTATTAGATATTGAATTAAAACGGGAATATTTTTAATATTGAAGCCTATGGGATTCGTCTGAATAAACCTGCCGAATTAAACCACCGAATGGCAGGGCATTTCGGGAACCTTTCACTGCTGGTTTGTGTTCTCTGAATAGCTGAAGCATTGCTTCTCTATGGGGATTTCTCTGCCCTCGAACAGGCACCGAACAGGCACCGTATGTGCAGGCAATTTGCCAAGATTTGGCGAATTGCCTGCTCTCTGGTTACCTGAATGGCCAAGAAAGGTTACCGAACGCTGATTTTCAGCATTCGGTTCCCTTTCGGCAGCCATTCGGATCTCTTTGAATAACCCTGATAGTGTTAAAAGTGTTCTGGGAATTGTAAGCCATCTGAAAAATGCCTAAAAAATCCAAATAAATAAAGAGACTTTTTTCTGCAGATTAAAAGAATAAACAGTTTAATAGATATTGAGTAAAAATGGGAATATTTTTAACATTGAAACCTATATGATGAAACCTATATGATTCGCCTGATTAAACCTGCCGAATGAAACCACCAAACAGCAGGGCATCTCACTGATATTTCTCTGCTGTTCTGTGTTCTCTGAATAGATTAACCATTACGTCTCTATTGGGATTTCACTGCCGTTGAACAAGCACCGTATTTTGCTGGCAATTCACCAAAACTTGGTAAACTGCCTGTTTCTTTAATAGTCGAATGGCCCCGAAATTGTACTGTATGTGGAAATTCATCGTTCCATGCAATTTCACGGCCAGTTCAGCTGTCTCTGAATAACCCTGTTGAGATAAATACTTTAGAAATCTCTCAATGAAGTCTGGGTCCTATTGCAACTGAGTTAGTAATAGGAAGTCACTAACGGAAAAGGCAGGACAAGCCATTAACCATTACTGGCTGCCTATTATGAACTCCATGACAGAAAAGTGTCAGAACACAGTTGTCATGTACCACCTACCTAGAGATTTTTTCAGACCATGTACACCCCTTCACAGCAATGGTGTTCCCTAATGACAGTGTCCTCTTTCAGCAGGAAAATGTACCACACTGGAAACAATGTACAGGAATAGCTTGGGAACATGACAAAGATTTCAAGGTGTTGCCTTAGCCTTCTAATTTCCCTGCTCTCAATCTGCCTGAGCATTTGTGGGATGTGCTGGAACAACAACAAATTCCACCCATGCAGGCCCTACAACACAAATTGCAGGAATTAAAAGATCTATTGTTGATGTCTCGATGCCGGATACCATAGGACACTTTCACAGCTCATGTCTTAAAGCATCAGAGCTGGTTTGGCAGCATGAGGGTTTCAGGGCCGCTGACAAAACGGACTCACGTCATGAAGCTGGGCCCCAGCACTGTCTTGCCAACTGCTCCATCTTGCATCACTCTGATGGCACTGAATATATTCCACACATTATTGTCTCCCTATACCTTGCACCATTCTTTCTTCAACTGCCAGCCGTGTTGACGTAGGATGCTACTTCCCCTCTGTGAGTTATACTAACTCCTCCCTACATATTTTGAGTTATGTCTCTTTTTCCTTAGTGCTCTGTTGTGGTTTTTGCTGTGCAGACCCTTTAATGCATTCTAATTTCTGTTGCTGACCTGGATCTGTTTATTGTCTGTTGATTTCTGGAATCCTGCCCTTGGCTTAGTTCTATCATTCTGTGTACCTCTATATCTATGATCTATGGCATGTTTATGATACGCTCTAGTATAGTGTTAAAATAGTTTTGGTTTTACCGACCATTACAAGGATCCCTGTTAGTTTAGGTTTTGTCAGATGGATCATTCCCATTTCTGACAGAGGGTGAAATACACGATATTAGGCATGTGGTGTTAATTAGGGATGAGCTGTTCGGTTCGGAGTTCAATTCGAACATTGCATGTTCGCGAACTACGAACATTTCCACATGTTCGCCGCATGTTCGCCCACAATGGACCACAATGCACTTTTCCACTGGCCTGAAGCTTGTAATTGGCTACAGCCTTGCACCTGACCACAGGTCAGGTGCAAGACAGGTTCAAGACTATGCCAATCACGGCTCAGAGTCCTGATTGGGCAAATTTTGCCCAATCATGGGCTCACAGAGCTAAGTCCCGCAGCACACTATATAAGGCTTCACACAGTGCTTCAACACAAGTTTGAGAGGAGATTGTTCTTGTGTTAGTGTGTGTTCTCACTGCCAGTCTGCCACCAGCTACTGGGGGGTCTAATTTCTACAAAATATCTGGGAATTGTTCTAATCTGTGTGTTCTCACTGCCACCCAGTATTTTGGGGGTCAGTAATTTCTACAAAATATTTGTGAATTGAGGTAATCTGTGTCTTGTCACTGCCACCAGCAACTATTTTGGGGGTCAGTCATTTCTTCAAAATATCTGGGAATTGTGGTAATCTGTGTGTTCTCACTGCCACCCAGTAATTTGGGGGTCAGTAATTTCTACAAAATATTTGGGAATTGAGGTAATCTGTGTGTTCTCACTCACTGCCACCCAGTATTTTGGGGTCAGTAATTTCTACAAAAAATTTGGGAATTGAGGTAATCTGTGTCTTGTCACTGCCACCAGCAACTATTTTGGGGGGGTCAGTAATTTCTACAAAATATCTGGGAATTGTGGTAATCTGTGTGTTCTCACTGCCACCAGCAACTATTTTGGGGGGTCAGTAATTTCTACAAAATATTTGGGAATTATTTATTTTATTTATTTTATTTATAAAGGATTTTACCAGGAAGGATACATTGAGATTTCTCTTGGTTTCAAGTATGTCCTGGTTCAAGAACATTGAAATTTACAGAAATACAAAATAATAAATGCAAGATATTAAACAACAACCAAATATACAGTGTAGCGATGTGTTAAAGTTTACTGTGGCAGTACCCATTTTTGGCCACAAGATGGAGACTATCACGATTTAAGACCCTGGACACTTGAACTACATATCCATGCATGCTTTGCGAAGAAACAGGAAGTGGGTGGGTTTGTGGAGAGCCTGTACATCCTGCACCTCGTGGAGAGCAGGCAGAGCGCGCCAGGGAGCTGAGGAGAGCGGATGCACAGAGACACACACAGAAGGAGAGATCCAAGAGCTAGGCCGGAGCGCAGACAGAGTGGATTGGGCCTCACAATCGGGCCACCCAGCCTTGCGGGAGAGAGACATCACCAGCTGTATTGCGAGTGCAGTGCTGAGGAGAGAAGACCCCTCGAGTAAGGAGTACCGCGGTCGATGGAAGCGGGGAGCAGGCGGTAAGCTGGCTGAGTTGCGGCTGACAGACGGAAGGCCAGACAACAGATCCGGTGGTCGGCGTCCCCAGTCAATATCGAGCGGAGAGACGTCCTGGGTCAGCGGAACCTCAAGCTTGCGCTGGATGGGTGAGAGGCCCCCAAGGCCGTGTGTAAATTTAAGCGTACACTGCTGTTTCCTTCTAAAACCCACAGGGCCCCAACTGACTAGTCGAAGACATCGTTAAAGTAAGCTCACTGGCCAGTAGAAAAGTACCCGGGTACCCTACATATAAAATATATATCACTTCAAGTTCTGGGACTTAACCTGTGCAGGACTCTGTTTTCCTTGTTCAAAATCCATACAAGGGGGCAAAGAAAAAGCTACATTCTGAACGATTTTTCCTGTTTTTGTTCCCGCTGCGCGTCTATCGTAATACGAGAACTGTGTATTTTATTGTGTCCCGCTACGGGGTTTTTCCTCGAATTTCGTATCTTTTAATTTTCTGCTCGGTCGGGGTTTTTTCCGAAAATACGAAGCCCTCGTGTTTTCGTTTCTTTTACCGCTACGCGTTTATCGTGTTACGAAAGTACTGTAAATCTTCCTGCATATACCGTGTCTTAAGAGCTGCAAACCTTTTAGTAAACCTTTTGAATTATAAAACTGTTCAGCGTGTTGGAGTATATTTATTCCCTAGTGCGGGGAGACTGACCCGTGGTTCATTTTCAGCGGCTCCTCCGGGAGTGAGCGCTACACGTGGGGGCTCGTCCGGGATTTGAACCCGGGACCTCTCGCACGCATGTTCTTCTCGAATGGAGAAAAGGTATTCCAGCATGTTTTCGGGGCGCGAGCGTGAAGTTGACCGCAGAGGTGGAAGTCCAGCTGATTCAGCCAAGTGCGCCACGTGGCGAAGCCGAAAGTGTTTCCGCGCCCAGTCCGTTGGCCATGATCGGGCCTGAATTTATCGTGGCTATTGGAGATTTGCTGGCTAAATGTCAGAAAACAAGCCCTCCTCACACTAATTTCGGTTATCGACGGTTAAGGAACTTTACAGGAAATGTACCAACTCCGGCGGGAGAAGAAACCTTTGAGGAATGGGTGGAACAGGCGATGCAGGCTCTGGATGAGTGGGACGTCCCTGAGGCCCAGAAAAAGCAAAGGATCACCGAGAGTTTAAAGGGACCTGCGTCAGAAGCGGTGAGAAACCTAAAATTGAGTAGAAAAGATTGTACTGCTTTGGATTATCTGAACGTTCTTGAAGAAGTGTTTGGGCGAACAGAAAAGGCAGCCGAACTGGTATATCAGTACGAACACACCTATCAGAAGAGAGGTGAGAGAATGATTGATTACATGAGGCGCTTGGATAAGATTCTGCACCAAATACTCCTCAAGAAAGGGGCCCAACCGGCTGACGTAGATAAGATACGAATAAAACAGATCCTGAGAGGCTCTCAACCGTTAGATCCGGTGATGATGCAGCTGAGAAGCAGAGCAGTCAATCAAGAGTTGAAGTACTTGGAACTGATCCGAGTTGTACGAGAGGAGGAGGCTCTGCTGGAAGAGAAATCCTTCAGGCGGGGAGAAAGGGCTTATGCACAACCTGCAAGATATAACGACGGTCTGCAGCCTGAAAACGACTCGTTAGACACCTATGATCTGACCTGGACGAACAGGAACAGTTAGTCGGGTTTAAATCCACCGGAAGGGCTGCTAAAGAATCGAACCCTCTGAACGAAGCGAGTTGTTCAAGACTGTAAAGGAGGTACAGGAAGCTCAAACTGAACTGCAGAAAGCGCACGCTGAACTGTGCAGGGTGTTGATGAAGGTGACCGAGATGCAGGGGAAATGCAAAAGTTCCTAACAGGTATGCAGACGACAGAAGTTGCTGTGGCGTCTGGTCCAAACCCTTTAACAAAATCTCAACAAGAAACTACGTCTCTGCTCTCTAAGAAGAGATGTTTCGGTTGTGGAGAAATGGGCCATTTCCGCGCACAGTGCCAGGGCCGAAAGCCTGAGAAGGATAGAGTCGAGAGATTGTTGAAAGCTTTAGAAGGACTGTTGTCTACCCCACCGCGGGAAACGCCAGAGGGCACCAGTGAAGGAGCAACCTGGGTGCCCGAAGGTTGAACCCCGCTCCAGAAACCAAGTCAGGACTAGGAGGGCAAGAGGGCCCAAAGTTAAGCCAACTGCTGAGCCTGCCAGAATGGAAAGAGTCACTCCCTTAGTGTCCGGGTCTGCGTCATGGGGAGGCAATGCACACCCAAAACCTGCACGGGCCAAGAAAAAGGCCAGGGTCCAGCAAACTGGGTCTAAACGTCCGGATACCGCTACAAAGTTTCCTGATCAGCTGATAGGTCCTTCTCCTATTGTGCCAATTCAAGTGGAGGGAGTCTATACTAAAGCCCTGTTGGATTCAGGGGCCCAAGTGACTTTGATCTACCGAGATTTCTATGAGAGACACTTGAAACATATTCCCTTGCAAGAACTGAAGGATTTGGAAATCTGGGGTATCGGCACTGAGAAACTCCCTTATGACGGGTATCTGCAAGTGAGGTTGGAGATCGGATCTGAAGTCATCGGACAGTCCGGAGGTTGTGACGCTTTGGCCATTGTGTGCCCCCGACCCTCGGGTGCAAACAGAAGCTCTCTGATAGTGGGGACGAATACGGACCTAGTGCGGCGTCTCCTGACCCCCATCGTAGTGGAAGAAGGGTCAACTCAAGGAGTGCACCCCATGTTACGACCGGTCTATCAGAGGATGGTCGAAGAACGGAAAGCACCTGCTGAGGTGGGAAGACTGTGGAGACTGGGTGGGACAGAGAAGGTTCTGCAAGCAGGAAAGTAGCGAGCTTCCAGTTTCAGTCAAGTTGAACGGATCGCAACCAGGTCCCTATGTGGTGCTGGGAACCGATGTCAGTCATGGAGTGAAACCGGAGTCGAAGTAATTCCTGAAATAATCTCCACAAAAGCCTTGAAGAGAACACGAGGAAGAGTCTCGGTCAGTGTGTGCAATGTGACAGATTCTCCAGTGGTTCTTAAAGCACGAATGCCTATTGGGCAAGTAGAGTCTGTTACACCCCTCTCTACCGATTCAGGAGGGGGAGAAGATAAAGAGATTCCAGATGAAAGATTCTACCCAAGGACGCTCCCATTTCACCTGAGTGGAAGAAACGTCTTCAGTCTCAAGTTCTAAAATGGAAAGAATTATTCTCGAAAGATGAGTTCGATGTGGGCCTGGCTAAGAGTACGGAACACCGCATTCGGTTGCAAGAAGACAAGCCGTTTCGTGAAAGGTCAAGGCGAGTTCCGCTGGGAGACTTGGATGATCTGCGAGAACAGCTAAATGAGTTGCAGAGAACCAATGTGATTCAAGAGTCCAGGAGCCCATATGCATCTCCAATAGTGCTGGTCAGGAAGAAGAACGGTTCTGTCCGCTTGTGCATAGACTATCGCACCTTGAACCGAAGAACCATCCCCGACCAATACGCCACTCCTAGGATTGAAGATGCCTTACAGTGTTATCTGGAGCAAAGTGGTTCAGTGTACTAGATCTGCGAAGCGGATATCATCAGATACCGATGCACCCTGAAGACAAAGAAAAACTGCGTTCATTTGCCCACTGGGGTTCTTTGAGTTCAATAGAATGCCTCAAGGTCTGACGGGAGCTCCAGCCACGTTTCAACGGTTGATGGAGAAGACAGTCGGGGATATGAATCTAATCGAAGTGTTAGTGTACCTGGATGACATAATTGTGTTCGGGAAGACTCTGGAGGAGCATGAGCAACGTTTGGAGAAGGTCTTGAAGAGGCTCCATGAAGAGGGGTTGAAGTTGTCTCTGGAGAAATGCCAGTTCTGTTTACCGTCAGTTACATATCTGGGACACGTGGTCTCGGCAGAAGGTTTCGACAGATCCTCGAAAGTTGGAGGCCGTAGCTTCTTGGCCTAGACCTCGAAACGTCACTGAACTTAGATCTTTCTTGGGATTCTGCTCATATTATCGAAGATTTGTGGGAGGATTTGCAAAGATAGCTCAGCCGTTGAACAAACTCCTACAGAGGAAACCACCGAAGAAGGCTGCAAGGTCTCTGACCGAAACCCCTCCGCTCCAGGACCAAGGAAGGCTAAAGAGTCCATACAAGGTGAATGGACTAGTCAATGTGAAGGTGCGTTTATGAAGCTGAAAGAGAATCTAACCCGAGCTCCTGTTCTGGCCTACGCGGACCCTCACAAGCCATATGAACTACATGTGGATGCCAGCCGAGAAGGTCTGGGAGGAGTCCTATATCAGGAGTATGATGGATTGCTGAGGCCTGTAGCGTATGTGAGCCGGAGCCTTTCGCCTTCTGAGAAGAACTATCCTACTCACAAACTGGAGTTCCTGGCCTTGAAGTGGGCAGTGGTGGACAAGTTGAAAGACTATCTGTATGGAGCTGAGTTCGTGATCAAGACGGATAATAATCCTCTCACCTATATCCTTACTACTGCGAAACTGGACGCAACAGGACATCGGTGGTTGGCCGCTCTGTCAGGGTTTCGGTTCAGCCTGAAGTATCGCCCTGGGGTGAACAATCGAGATGCTGATGCTTTATCAAGAAGACCCTACACTACAGAATGGACTCAGTTAACTCCAGACGGGGTGCAAGCTTTGTGTCAAGGAACAGAGCGCCGGGTCAAGGGAGGAGTTGAAGCGGAGGCCATAGGAGTCATGGCTGCGGCTGTCCCTGAGTTCTACTGTAATCCTACACAATTGAGAGATGAAAATCTACCTACCTTTTCCAAGCAGGATCTGAAAGCGGATCAAGCTAGAGACCCTTTGATTGCATTGACCATAAAGGCCCTGACTGCAAACCAGCGAGAGATTCTGCTAACCAATTCCCCGGATGGAGCCAGATTGGTCTACAAAGAGTGGGAGCGGTTGAAGATGTTGGATGGTGTGGTCTACCGAAGGGGCCCCTCGACCAATTCCGAAGAGATTCAACAGTTATTTCTCCCCACCAAACATAGGGAGAGTGTGTTGCGATCACTACATGATGAGCATGGACATTTGGGTGCTGAGAGAACTTTTAAATTGGTGCGAGATAGGTTTTATTGGCCTTGCATGAGGGCTGAAGTCGAGAGTTACTGCCATTCCTGTCTGAGGTGCATTCAGAGGAAAACTCTACCAACCTGAGCCGCTCCAATGAGCCATCTACAGAGTCAGGGACCCATGGATTTGGTGTGCATTGACTTCCTGTGCTTAGAGCCGGATGCTAGTGGGCAAGGGAACATTCTGATAGTGACTGATCATTTCACCCCGTTATGCCCAAGCTTTTTCTACAAAAGATCAACGCGCTCCGACAGTGGCGAAGGTGCTGATGGAAAAGTTCTTTGTTCATTACGGCCTGCCAAGAAGAATACACTCTGATCAGGGAAGAGACTTTGAAAGTAGATTGGTCGGGCAATTGCTGGAGTTGTTGGGAATTCAAAAGACTCGAACTACGCCATACCACCCTCAAGGTGATGCTCAGCCTGAAAGGTTTAATCGCACGCTGTTAAACATGCTGGGGACCTTGTCTAATGTGAGAAGCAGAGTTGGAGTCGTCACATAGCTACTCTGGTGCATGCATATAACAGTACGGAGAGTGATGCCACTGGATATTCACCGTACCGTCTTATGTTCGGAAGAGAAGCTCGACAGCCGGTTGATTTGGCATTTGGGTTATCTCTAGACCAGACGTCGGTAGCTTCTCATAGAAACTATGTGGATAGACTTCGGAAGAATCTGGCTTCTGCGTTTGAACAGGCTCGTTTGACTTCAGGTAACAGGGAGCAAAGGAACAAGAAGAACTATGATCTGAAGGTTCGAGTACAGGATTTACAACCCGGTGATAGGGTTCTGTTGAAGAATTGGGTGCTGCTGCGAGACACAAGCTGGCGGATAGATGGAGTTCCCAGGTTTACATTGTCTGCAAGCAACTGCCGGGTCTGCCGGTGTATCAAATCCGCCCAGATGGAAAGGCTGGGCCTCTTAAGAACTGGCACCGAAATCATTTGTTACCTTTGAGAGAGGCTGTGAGGATACCAGTTGGGGTAGTTGACCCTCCGCCGAATCCGCCTGTTCCATGTTTACCTCCTGTTACTCGGTCTCAACAGACTCGGGTTGTTGAAGAAAGCGAAAGAGACAGCGAGGAAGAAAGTTTTGTCTGGACTGGATACGTTCACCGGAGCCTGAAGAGATTACCTCAGTTCCTGAACGATGGGAGAGTAATTTGAGGCCTGAGGCTCCTGAATTCTTGTTGGAAGTCCCTGAGACTGTTGATATCCCTGAGCCGCTTGAATTTCAGTGGGAAGCCCCTGAGGCTGTGGGGATCCCGATAGCTCCGGAAGCTTATTCAGGTGATTACGGTTCTATGCCTTCACTGGAGGGATCATACTCTGAAGAAACGTCTGCTCCAGTGATAGAAAGAGAAATTGAGCCAACGCCCATAGTACTTCCACCTGAAGAGGAACGGAGGGAGCCTGAACAAAAACGCTCTATTCGGCCGCCCCAGCGACTTACCTATGATTCACCTGGACATAGCACTGAAGAGGCCATCACCACAGTGCAGAGATTGCCCGAAGTGTCTGCTATGTTAGCTGAGGTAGCCCAGACCATGACTCAGCTTGAGAAAGTGTTTCTAACCCACTGCATGTATGCTGCTGAACCTGTATATACCATATAAACTGTGTGCATATTGTAAAAGGATAATGTAACTGTTGTACCTCCTTGGAGAGACCCAAGAGTTCTAGGAGGGGGAGAGTGTAGCGATGTGTTAAAGTTTACTGTGGCAGTACCCATTTTTGGCCACAAGATGGAGACTATCACGATTTAAGACCCTGGACACTTGAACTAACATATCCATGCATGCTTTGCGAAGAAACAGGAAGTGGGTGGGTTTGTGGAGAGCCTGTACATCCTGCACCTCGTGGAGAGCAGGCAGAGCGCGCCAGGGAGCTGAGGAGAGCGGATGCACAGAGACACACACAGAAGGAGAGATCCAGAGTTAGGCCGGAGCGCAGACAGAGTGGATTGGGCCTCACAATCGGGCCACCCAGCCTTGCGGGAGAGAGACATCACCAGCTGTATTGCGAGTGCAGTGCTGAGGAGAGAAGACCCCTCGAGTAAGGAGTACCGCGGTCGATGGAAGCGGGGAGCAGGCGGTAAGCTGGCTGAGTTGCGGCTGACAGACGGAAGGCCAGACAACAGATCCGGTGGTCGGCGTCCCCAGTCAATATCGAGCGGAGAGACGTCCTGGGTCAGCGGAACCTCAAGCTTGCGCTGGATGGGTGAGAGGCCCCCAAGGCCGTGTGTAAATTTAAGCGTACACTGCTGTTTCCTTCTAAAACCCACAGGGCCCCAACTGACTAGTCGAAGACATCGTTAAAGTAAGCTCACTGGCCAGTAGAAAAGTACCCGGGTACCCTACATATATAAATATATATCACTTCAAGTTCTGGGACTTAACCTGTGCAGGACTCTGTTTTTCCTTGTTCAACATCCATACAAGGGGGCAAAGAAAAAGCTACATTCTGAACGATTTTTCCTTTTTTTGTTCCCGCTGCGCGTCTATCGTAATACGAGAACTGTGTATTTTATTGTGTCCCGCTACGGGGTTTTTCCTCGAATTTCGTATCTTTTAATTTTCTGCTCGGTCGGGGTTTTTTCCGAAAATACGAAGCCCTCGTGTTTTCGTTTCTTTTATCGCTACGCGTTTATCGTGTTACGAAAGTACTGTAAATCTTCCTGCATATACCGTGTCTTAAGAGCTGCAAACCTTTTAGTAAACCTTTTGAATTATAAAACTGTTCAGCGTGTTGGAGTATATTTATTCCCTAGTGCGGGGAGACTGACCCGTGGTTCATTTTCAGCGGCTCCTCCGGGAGTGAGCGCTACAACAGATTAACAGAAAAATAAATATGTAGGAAATAAAGTCATTATGTTACATGTTTACAGGTGCATTCCGTATTGAGGTATGTTAATAGGGAACTCTTAAGGGAGTTAATCAGGTGCATTACGTATTGAGGTATATTAATAGGGAACTCTTAAGGGAGGTAATCTGTGTGTTCTCACTCACTGCCACCCAGTATTTTGGGGGTCAGTAATTTCTACAAAATATCTGGGAATTGTGGTAATCTGCGTGTTCTCACTGCCACCAGCAACTATTTTGGGGGGTCAGTAATTTCTACAAAATATTTGGGAATTGAGGTAATCTGTGTGTTCTCACTCACTGCCACCCAGTATTTTGGGGGTCAGTCATTTATACAAAATATCTGGGAATTGAGGTAATCTGTGTCTTGTCACTGCCACCCATCAGGCGGTCTCACTGATTTATAGGAGGTTTCTGGGACTTGTAATCTGTGTCTTGTCACTGGCTGCCAGCTATCAGGGTGTCTCACTGAGTTATACCAGAGTTCTGGAAATCTTTAATCTTTATACCAGAGTTGAATCAGAGTTCTGTATATATTTAATCTATATATCACTCACCATGTCAGAAAGACCAAAAAGGACAGGCAGACGCTCCCAGACCCAGATAAGAGGGCAAGCAGCCCCTGTGTCGGGAGGCTGTGCCTCTGGTCGTGGTGGACGTGGTGCATCCTCTGCAGGGGCACGCTTGTCCTTTCTAACTGGTGCTGGCCGTCTTAAGCAGCAGCAACATACAGAGGATTTGGTGGATTGGCTAACCAGGCCATCCGAGTCCTCTGCCAGCCAGGCTTGTCGTGCTTTACAGTCCACCTCAGCTGCCAAAACATATAATGCAGCCTCCATGTCCACAGCTACTCCTGCCGTAGCCTCACTATCACACACGGAGGAGTCAGCTGAATTGTTTGACTACAATAACAGTGACATGCTGCTTGAGGATACGCAGCAAGTACAGTGCTTTGATTCAATCTCTGAGGTTGAGGGAGTATAATCAATCTAGAGGAAGGGGGTGCCAGTGATGACACACAAATAACTGGCACTCATGTTGCCCCAGCAGCTGCAGCATACTGCCAAGTTGGCTCCAGTGACGAGGAGATAGGGGGTGATGACAATGATGATGAGGTCACTGACTCCACCTGGGTGCCTGATCGAACAGAGGAGTCAAGTGAGGAGGAGGAGGAGGCACAACAAACACGAGGCACAACATCCTCTATGACCATCCGTAGCACTAGCCAGTCCAAGGCATCCGATGTGAGAGCTGCTCAGGTGCAGAGCACTGTTGTCTCAAAGCACACATCCAGGAACTCTGCTGTCTGGGAGTCCTTTAAGAAATGTGCAGCAGACCCCACCGTTGCTATTTGTAATCTATGTCAGATGAGGCTCAAGCGTGGAAAAGATACCGGATGCTTGGGTACCACGTGCTTGAGGCGACATATGACCACCTGCCACACATCCCGTTGGTGCAAAACTTTGTGTAGGTCCTCCTCCTCCTCATCTGTCTCTACTGAATGTCCCCACTGTATGTCCTGCCAGGTCATTGCCTGCTACAACCTCCACTGATAGGGATGATGCTACAGTAATGGATGTACCAGGTCCTTCCTCACAATGTGACAGCATCCCATCAGCTGAAGATTTACGCAGTCAGATTACGTTGCCCCAGCTGCTGCAGTGTAAGAAAAAATATAGTCCCAACCATCCCCAAACACAGTGTCTAAATGCCAGCATAGCAAAATTACTCGCATTGCAGCTGCTGCCTTTCAAGCTGGTGGACTCTGCTCCCTTCCGTGAATTTGCTGAATGTGCTGTACCACAGTGGCATGTTCCAAAACGCCATTACTTTTCACAGAAGGCCATTCCAGCACTATACCAGCACTTTGAAGACAATGTTATCGACTCATTGGGAAAGGCAGTCAGCAGCAAGGTGCACGTGACTTTAGACACGTGGTCCAGCAAGCATGGACAGGGTCGTTATATTTCCTTCACGGCACACTGGGTATCTCTGATTGCAGCTGGGAGGGATCCAATATGGGGCTCTGTGCTGGAGCTTGTTCATCCATCAGGTCTCCAGAAAGCTGCGTGTATGAGGTCTGTCTGCTCCACCACCACTTCTCCCTCTTCCTCCTCCTCCTGCTCCTCCTCCTTCTGTGTCTCTGGTGAAGTGGCAGTTAAACCGACGCCTGACAGGGGCTATGCAATGGCTCAAGCAAAAAGATGCCATACTGTGCTTGAGCTGGTTTGTTTAGGGGACAAGAGCCACACCGGGCCAGAAATTCTGTCAGCTCTGCAGTGGCAGATGGTTAACATCACGCCAGCTTCAGCTGGGAATGGTTGTCCGTGATAATGGCAGCAACCTTCTCTCCGCCCTACGCCTGGGTAAGTTGATGCCTGTACAATGCCTAGCACACGTCCTAAATCTGGTGGTACAGCGTTTCCTAACCAGGTACCCAGGGCTGGCAGAGCTTCTCAGCCAGGCCAGAAAAGTCTTCAGCCAGTTCAAATGGTCATTCCCAGCAAGTGTTCGCCTGGCAGAAATTCAAAGAGAATTCCTCCTTCCCACAAACCGTCTGATCTGTGGCATGCCCACCAGGTGGAACTCAACATTAACAATACTGCAGCGTCTGCACAAGCAGCAGAGGGCCATCAACGAGTACCTGTGTGAGTATGGCACAAGGACAGGTTCAGGTCAAATTGGTTCCCCCCCCCGCAGTGGCTGATGATCAAGGATGCATGCACTGTACTGTCACCATTTGAGGAGGCAACGAGGATGGTGAGCAGGGCCAGTGCATGCATCAGTGACAATTCCTTTAGTGTTCCTGCTGGAGCACACTCTGCAGGGAATTATAGATGTGGCTCTAGAGGCAGAGCAGCGGGAGGAAGAGGAGCCCTAGCTCTGAAGGCCCCAGTCTTTCCACAGACAGCATTCCAGCATGTCCTCCTCAGAACAGACAGGATGAGGAGGAGGAATATTTAAGTAGTGGGGCATTGAAGGTGGGGTTTCCTCAAGGGAGGGTTTTGTGTGCCCAGAAACACAAGGACTAGTACCTGGCTGGGAGGAGGAAGTGCACGATGGGGTCATCCTCCTCATTGACCAGGAAGACTCAGAAGCTAATGCCACCTCCAACCTACGCTGCATGGGCTCCCTTATCCTGCAAAGCCTGCTAAAGGACCCCAGGATACGTGCTATCAAGGAGAGGGATCATTACTGGTTAGCAACCCTTCTTGATCCACGATACAAGGGTAAAGTTGCAGAGCTCATCCTCCAGCACAGAGGGAGCACAGGATGAAAAAACTTGAGGACGCTCTAAAGTGACACTTGTGTAACACCTTTCCAGGCACTGGTAGGTTACCAAGTGATGACACAGGTGCTTCTGAGGCTGCGGATGATCAGAGGAATAGTGGTGAAGGCCGGGGCCGCTTGACTGATGCCTTTTTAAATTTTTTTAGTCCACAACGCCCAGGGATGTCAAATGTAGGCACCCATTGCCAGCATCTTCACCATATGGTGCAGGACTACCTAGGGGCAAGGGCAGACCTGGATACCTTTCCAGCAGATGATCCACTGGCTTACTGGGTGTTGAGATTGGATCACTGGCCAGAACTTAGCCAATATGCTATGCAGCTACTAGGTTGCCCTTCATCTAGCGTGCTTTCTGAAAGGACGTTCAGTGCCGCTGGAGGTTTTGTCACAGACAAAAGAGTGCATCTGTCCACCGACTCTGTAGACCGGCTGACATTTATAAAAATTAATCAGTCCTAAATCAGCAGCTATTAATCCCCAGATGCTGACGTAACGGAATAGATCGGGGATGTCTTCTGCATTCACAAAACCTCCAGCACTGAACTCTTCCACAATACCACAAAAAGGTTACGGTGTGAAGGCACTTGCTGCCAAGAAAGGCACAATATTTGGCTGCACTGATGCCTGTGCCACATTTATATCATTTTAATTTTTTGAACCACAGGGTCCAACCCTGCACTCTTCCACAATAGCACAAAAGGATTACGGTGTGAAGGCACTTGCTGCCACCAAAGGCAGTGACTGACTTCTTTACCAGATTCATATCTTTTTAATATAGGACCGCATGGTCCACCCCTGCACTCTTCCACAATACCACAGAGGGGTTACTGTATGATGGCACTTGCTGGCCTGGCACCAAAGGCACAATATCTGGGTGCACCGACGCCTTTACCGGATTCATAGCTTTTTAATATAGGACCGCATGGTCCACACCTGCACTCTTCCACAATACCACAGAGGGGTTACGGTGTGATGGCACTGTTGCCGACGCTAAAGGCTCAATTTTAAAGCACCTATTGTTACTTTAATCCAAAACCTGCATAAGTTTCACCATAATTTAGCCAAAAAATCAATAAACTTTTTCTGCGCGTCCTAAAATGTCTTTTCATACAGGCTGCAGCCCCAAGCAGTTGTTTATGAATAGATTAAAGGAAAAGCATTTACCGTCATTTGAAACATCATTTTTTTTGTATTTAAATGTTTCTATACATCCTAGAAATCTGCCACTTTACGGGCAGGTTATGGGGACCTCCTAGGCACGATATTTGAAGGGATTATTCATTTTTATTTTTAACCCTTATTTCATGGAAAACTCACTGTCCCTTTAAAAACTTTTTTTTTTAACTTTTTGTCCTCGTTTCCTGTCCCCCAGGGCACTACCCGGACCCCTATACACCTTTTATGGCAAATATCTAGCATATATGCCCTCTTGGAGGGCACTCTAAAAATCGAACTTTTGAGTCCTATTGACTTGTATTGAGTTCGTGTTCGAGTTCGAATTCGAACTTTTGAAATGAACTCGGGTGTTCAGCTCATCCCTAGTGTTAATGTTGTGGATGAGTATATTCGTCAGTAGCATCAGTTATCATAATAGCCTAGGGCTTCCTATACATCCTCACAGGATAGTAGTATTGGAACAGCATCTAAACCTGTGATGAAACGTCTCAAAGGGACTTAAATAAATCACAGTAAATAAAAATACTGATAAAGAATAGTATCTTTTAATTTCAGATTTAGTTAGTAATCCCTTGTGTGTTTATCAAGGATTACTGTGCTACTAGTCTGCCCCTTAGCAAGACAGAACCTGAATCAGGTGTGACTGCCATGAAATCCCTTTTCGAGCAGAACCTATGCCTTCCACTGGGTTGTGTTTTATAGACATTTTGGCTAGTTGGTTCTGCAATTCACAGCTAATTTAGTTTAATCCCGTATCACCAGATCCTACATCCAGTATATCACCAGTATCTCTCTCTCTTATCTTTCCTAGTCTCTGACCTGGAATTTCACCCCCATAACACCTCCAGTAGTTTTTTGATCCATGATATTCAGTCATTACAATAAAACATGCCACCATAAATCAATTTACTTTTCATTATTTATTTATTTATTTATTTATAAAGGATTTTACCAGGAAGGATACATTGAGATTTCTCTCGTTTTCAAGTATGTCCTGGGTTCAAGTACATTGAAGTGTTACATTAACACATCTTCCTACAGCGCTTACAGCTGTAACTATTGGAAGTTTTCCTTTGTTGCTGTCTAATGAATCTAGAATGTTCCTTACATATAAAACTGGCATATTGGTGATAATCTGCTAACAACCTGCAAAAAGGAAAACTCTGGACCCATAATTCCAATATTAACTCTTTGGCCTCATGCCTAGCAAATGAAACCACGTAAGGTCCCCTGATCCCCATCACTAGGAGTTCCTTAGGAAACTTGCAGCTTCGAAAGAGGCTTAGACACTATAATCTAAAAATGACAATATAAATCTAAAATCTATAAATCTATAGAATCTAAAAATTAGAATACATATACATAATAACACATTCTGGAAATACAGAAAAAAACGAATTCGTGGAAATAGTCAAATTTTTGCCGTCAGTAAAACCAATGTTCATTCCCTATATATCTTGGTCCAGTGTTGTGGTCTTATAGAAACATAGAAACATAGAAAAATGTCGGCAGATAAGAACCTTTCGGCCCATCTAGTCTGCCCAATTACATGGATACTTTAGCTGGATTTATCTTTTGTTTAGGATAACCTTATGCCTATCCCATGCCTGCTTAAATTCAATTACTGTTTTAGCCTCTACCACTTCTACTGGAAGACTGTTCCATGTATCCACCACCCTCTCAGTAAAATAATGCTTCCTGATGTTACTTTTAAACCTTTGCCCCTCTAATCTAAGACTATGTCCTCTTGTTTTGCTATTTTGTTTACTTTTAAATATACTCCCTTCCTCTACCTTGTGGATTCCCTTTACGTATTTAAATGTTTCTATCATATCTCCTCTGTCTCGTCTTTTTTCCAAGCTGTACATGTTAAGATCATTAAGCCTTTCCTGGTAGCTTTTATCCTTCAAGCCATACACCATTTTAGTAGTCCTTCTCTGAGCTCTCTCTAAGATGTCTATATCCTTCTGGAGATACGGTCTCCAGTACTGCACACAGTACTCCAAGTGAGGTCTCACCAGTGCTCTGTACAGTGGCATGAGCACTTCCCTTTTCCTACTGCTAATACCTCTCCCTACACAACCAAGCATTCTGCTAGCATTTCCTGCTGCTCTATTACATTGACTACTTACCCTTAGATCCTCTGAAATAATGACCCCTAAATCCTTTCCTCAGATGTTGAGGTTAGGACTGTATCAAATATTCTATATTCAGCCCTTGGGTTTTTACGTCCCAGGTGCATTATCTTGCACTTATCCACATTAAAACTCAATTGCCACAACTCCGACCATTTTTTTAGTTTACCTAAATCATTTTTCATTTGGCTGATCCCTCCAGGAACGTCAACCCTGTTGCAAATCTTTGTGTCATCAGCAAAAAGACATACTTTTCCATTAATACCTTCTGCAATATCACTAATAAAAATATTAAAGAGAATGGGTCCAAGTACTGACCCCTGAGGTACCCCACTGGTAACAAGACCTTGCGCCGAATAAACTCCATTTACCACAACCCTCTGTTGTCTGTCACTCAGCCACTGCCTAATCCATTCAACAATATTGGAATCCAAGCTCAAAGATTGCAATTTATTGATAAGCCTTCTATGCGGAACAGTATCAAAAGCCTTACTGAAATCTAAATAAGCAATGTCTACTGCATCACCTGTGTCTATTATTTTTGTTACCCAATCAAAAAAATCAATAAGATTAGTTTGGCATGATCTCCCTGAGGTAAACCCATGTTGTTTCTGATCCTGTAATCTATGTGTTTTTAGATGTTCAACAATCCTTTCCTTTAACATGGTTTCCATTAATTTCCCCACTACTGACGTAAGACTAACTGGCCTATAGTTCCCCGATTCCTCCCTACTACCCTTCTTGTAAATGGGCACAACATTTGCTAATTTCCAGTCTTCTGGGACGACTCCCGTTAACAAGGATTGATTAAATAAATCTGTTAACGGTTTTGCTATTACATCACTGAGCTCTTTTAATAATTTAGGGTGGATCCCATCAGGCCCCATTGACTTATTTGTCTTTACTTTAGACAGCTGCTGTAGAACCTCCTCCTCTGTAAACTCATATGTAAATGTCTCTTTAGTGTTCTCTCCTAACTGAGGTCCCTTTCCTTCCTTTTCTTCTGCAAAGACTGAACAAAAATATTCATTGAGGCAGTCAGCGAGACTTTTATCCTCTTCTACATACCTTCCTTCCTTTGTTTTTAATCTAACTAATCCTTGTTTTACTTTTCTTTTCTCGTTTATGTATCTAAAAAATGTTTTGTCCCCCTTTTTTACTGACTGAGCTATTTTCTCTTCTGCGTGTGCTTTGGAAGCTCTTATAAATTGCTTTGCCTCTTTCTGCCTAATTTTATAGGTTTGCCTATCTTCTTCACTCTGAGTTTTTTTATAATTATTGAATGCTATCTTTTTGTTCTTCACTATTTTGGCCACTTCTGCAGAGTACCACAGTGGTTTCTTCCCTTTTTTGTTTTTGCTAACAACCCGAATGCAAATTCCTGTGGCCTTCAATAATGCTTCCTTTAAATAATCCCATTTCTCCTGGACTCCCTTTAAACTCCTCCAGTCTGATAATGACTCCTTCACACAAAATCTCATTTTAGAAAAATCTGTTTTTTTAAAGTCTAAAACTTTTGTTTTTGTGTGGTGCTGCTCCATCCCTGTTCTTATATTAAACCACACTGACTGGTGATCACTAGATCTACTAGATCAATTTAAAATAAGTTATTTTGTGGTCATTAATAAAAAAATAATCTAGTTTAGAATGCATGCAATTAATCTTTAACATTTCCCTACAACTATTTTTCAGAAATATTGACTCCACCAAGAAACTTCAAAATAAATGACTCTACAAATGAATTAACGTTTTCTTGGGAAACACCAGAGACAAATTATGAAAAGGCATGTTTTAATTATCAACTTGATTTGAATGAGGTAATTGCATTTATTTATTTATTTATATACACTGGCGTCGTAATGTGGGGGCGGGGGGTGCGGCCCGCACCAGGTGACACCCGCCTTTAGGGTGACACCATCACCCTAAGGGCGGGTGTCTCACCCTCCGCCGCGTATTCGCTCCCTGCGAGCGTCCGAAGCATGTAGCTTCGGCGCTCGCCTGGAGGAAACACATCACCAGCCAATCGCGGCTGGTCACGTGGCTCCCCCAGGCGAGCGCCCAAGCTGCATGCTTCGGACGCTCGCAGGGAGCGAATACGCGGCGGAGTTGAGCTGGGGCATATCCATGAGGAGCTGGGGCAGTATCCATCTGGTGCTGGGGCATTATCCATGAGGTGTTGGGGCATATCCATTTGCTGGGGCAGTAATCCATCTGCTGGGGCATATCCATTTGCTGGGGCAGTATCCATGAGCTGCTGGGACATATCCATGAGGTGTTGGGGCATATCCATGAGCTGCTGGGGCAAATCCATGAGCTGCTGGGGCATATCCATGAGCTGCTGGGGCATATCCATGAGGTGCTGGGGCAGTAATCCATTTGCTGGGGCAGTATCCATGAGCTGCTGGGGCATATCCATGAGCTGCTGGGGCATATCCATGAGGTGCTGGGGCAAATCCATGAGCTGCTGGGGCATATCCATGAGCTGCTGGGGCATATCCATGAGGTGCTGGGGCATATCCATGAGGTGCTGGGGCATATTCATGAGCTGCTGGGGCAAATCCATGAGCTGCTGGGGCATATCCATGAGGTGCTGGGGCATATCCATGAGGTGCTGGGGCATATTCATGAGCTGCTGGGGCATATCCATTTGCTGGGGCAGTAATCCATCTGCTGGGGCATATCCATTTGCTGGGGCAGTATCCATGAGCTGCTGGGACATATCCATGAGGTGTTGGGGCATATCCATGAGCTGCTGGGGCAAATCCATGAGCTGCTGGGGCATATCCATGAGCTGCTGGGGCATATCCATGAGGTGCTGGGGCAGTAATCCATTTGCTGGGGCAGTATCCATGAGCTGCTGGGGCATATCCATGAGCTGCTGGGGCATATCCATGAGGTGCTGGGGCAAATCCATGAGCTGCTGGGGCATATCCATGAGCTGCTGGGGCATATCCATGAGGTGCTGGGGCATATCCATGAGGTGCTGGGGCATATTCATGAGCTGCTGGGGCAAATCCATGAGCTGCTGGGGCATATCCATGAGGTGCTGGGGCATATCCATGAGGTGCTGGGGCATATTCATGAGCTGCTGGGGCATATCCATTTGCTGGGGCAGTAATTCATCTGCTGGGGCATATCCATTTGCTGGGGCAGTATCCATGAGCTGCTGGGGCATATCCATGAGCTGCTGGGGCATATCCACGAGGTGCTGGGGCATACCCATGAGGTGCTGGGGCAAATCCATGAGCTGCTGGGGCATATCCATGAGGTGCTGGGGCATATCCATGAGCTGCTGGGGCAAATCCATGAGGTGCTGGGGCATATTCATGAGCTGCTGGGGCATATCCATGAGGTGCTGGGGCAGTATCCATGAGGTGCTGGGGCAGTATCCATGAGGTGCTGGGGCATATCCATGAGGTGCTGGGGCATATCCATGAGGTGCTGGGGCAAATCCATGAGGTGCTGGGGCAAATCCATGAGGTGCTGGGGCATATCCATGAGCTGGGGCAGTATCCATGAGTTGGGGCAATATCCATGAGCTGGGGCAATATCCATGTGCTGGGGCAGTATATCCATGAGCTGGGGCAGTATATCCATGAGCTGGGGCATATCCATGAGCTGGGGCATATCCATGAGCTGGGGCAAAATCCATGAGAGGAGCTGGGGCAAAATCCAAGAGAGCAGCTGGGGCATTATCAATTAGAGCAGCTGGGGCAGTATATCCATGAGCTGGGGCAGTATATCCATGAGCTGGGGCAGTACCCATGTGCTGGGGCAATATCCATGAGCTGGGGCAATATCCATGAGCTGGGGCATATCCATGAGCTGGGGCAAAATCCATGAGGAGCTGGGGCAGTATCCATCTGGTGCTGGGGCATTATCCATGAGGTGCTGGGGCATATCCATTTGCTGGGGCAGTATCCATGAGCTGCTGGGGCATATCCATGAGGTGCTGGGGCATATCCATGAGCTGCTGGGGCAAATCCATGAGGTGCTGGGGCATATCCATGAGGAGCCGGGGCATATCCATTTCCTGGGGCAGTAATCCATTTGCTGGGGCAGTATCCATGAGCTGCTGGGGCATATCCATGAGCTGCTGGGGCATATCCATGAGGTGCTGGGGCAAATCCATGAGCTGCTGGGGCATATCCATGAGCTGCTGGGGCATATCCATGAGGTGCTGGGGCATATCCATGAGGTGCTGGGGCATATCCATGAGGTGATGGGGCATGTGCATGAGCTGCTGGGGCATATCCATGAGGTGCTGGGGCAAATCCATGAGCTGCTGGGGCATATCCATGAGGTGTTGGGGCAAATCCATGAGCTGCTGGGGCATATCCATGAGGTGCTGGGGCATATCCATGAGGTGCTGGGGCAAATCCATGAGCTGCTGGGGCAAATCCATGAGGTGCTGGGGCATATCCATGAGCTGCTGGGGCAAATCCATGAGGTGCTGGGGCATATCCATGAGCTGCTGGGGCATATCCATGAGGTGCTGGGGCAAATCCATGAGGTGCTGGGGCATATCCATGAGCTGCTGGGGCATATCCATGAGGTGCTGGGGCAGTATCCATGAGGTGCTGGGGCATATCCATGAGGTGCTGGGGCATATCCATGAACTGCTAGGGCAAATCCATGAGGTGCTGGGGCATATCCATGAGCTGCTGGGGCATATCCATGAGGTGCTGGGGCATATCCATGAGCTGCTGGGGCAAATCCATGAGGTGCTGGGGCATATTCATGAGCTGCTGGGGCATATCCATTTGCTGGGGCAGTAATCCATCTGCTGGGGCATATCCATTTGCTGGGGCAGTATCCATGAGCTGCTGGGGCATATCCACGAGGTGCTGGGGCATATCCATGAGGTGCTGGGGCAAATCCATGAGCTGCTGGGGCATATCCATGAGGTGCTGGGGCATATCCATGAGCTGCTGGGGCAAATCCATGAGGTGCTGGGGCATATCCATGAGCTGCTGGGGCATATCCATGAGGTGCTGGGGCAGTATCCATGAGGTGCTGGGGCATATCCATGAGGTGCTGGGGCATATCCATGAACTGCTAGGGCAAATCCATGAGGTGCTGGGGCATATCCATGAGCTGCTGGGGCATATCCATGAGGTGTTGGGGCAACTCCATGAGGTGCTGGGGCAAATCCATGAGGTGCTGTGGCAAATCCATGAGGTGCTGGGGCATATCCATGAGCTGGGGCAGTATCCATGAGTTGGGGCAATATCCATGAGCTGGGGCAATATCCATGTGCTGGGGCAGTTTATCCATGAGCTGGGGCAGTATATCCATGAGCTGTGGCAGTATATCCATGAGCTGGGGCATATCCATGAGCTGGGGCATATCCATGAGCTGGGGCAAAATCCATGAGAGGAGCTGGGGCAAAATCCAAGAGAGCAGCTGGGGCATTATCAAGTAGAGCAGCTGGGGCAGTATATCCATGAGCTGGGGCAGTATATCCATGAGATGGGGCAGTATCCATGTGCTGGGGCAATATCCATGAGCTGGGGCAATATCCATGAGCTGGGGCATATCCATGAGCTGGGGCAAAATCCATGAGCTGGGGCAAAATCCATGAGAGGAGCCATGGCAAAATCCATGAGAGCAGCTGGGGCATTATCAATTAGAGCAGCTGGGGCAGTATATGCATGAGAGCAGCTGGGGCAGTATATGCATGAGAGCAGCTGGGGCAGTATATCCATAAGAGGAGCTGGGGCAGTATATCCATGAGAGGAGCTGGGGCAGTATATCCATGAGAGGAGCTGGGGCAGTATCCATGAGAGGAGCTGGGGCAGTATCCATGAGAGGAGCTGGGGCAAATCCATGAGAGGAGCTGGGGCATATCCATGTGTGCTGGGGGCAGTATCCATGAGAGCTGGGGCAATATCCATGTGTGAGCTGGTCTGGGGCAATATATCCATGTGTGAGCTGGTCTGGGGCAATATATCCATGTGTGAGCTGAGGCGCAATATATCCATATGTGAGCTGGGGTAATATATATCCATGGGTGAGCTGCTGGGGGCAATATATAACTTTGAACTGGGGCAATATATCCATATGTGAGCTGGGGGCAATATATATCCATGGTTGAGCTGCTGGGGGCAATATATATCCAGAGCTGCTGGGTGCAATATATCCAGAGCTGCTGGGGGCAATATATATCCATGTGTGCTTTCACTGCCTTCGAACAGGCAACGTACTTGCTGGCAGCTGGCAAAAAGTTGTGTGAGCATATGAGAGAGCTCCACAGCAATAAACCTCACAGTAATGTGCGCTGTGTGTATGAGCATTCAGTGTTATATGGGAGTACTGATTTAGGAGTAAGAGTAGTTAAAAAAATCATCTGTAAAACTCGGGGGGGGGTGACACCATAAATTACCGCACCGGGTGACACCAACCCTAGTGACGCCACTGTTTATATATAAAGTAATTTTACCAGGAAGGATACATTGATTTCTCTCGTTTTCAAGTTTATATCTAAAATACTTGTGATAATTCAACTGTAAAGCTAGTCAATCTTGCTTTTAGTAGAAGAGTATTTATTGCCATTTCCCAGTCCACTATATCCAGTACTCAATGGTTATATTATCTTGCCATATTAAGGGGCTTAATCTATAGTTGTCAATAAGATAATTACAGGAGACATTATACATATTACATATAGCGTCTCCTGTAGTTATTTTTTAGGGGGCAATTCCCTGCATGAGGTTATTGTAAATTAACGCCTCTTGTACTTATTATAGGAGACGTTAATTTACACCTCAGAATGGAAGTTCAGGCTTTCCCAAGGTAGCTTGCTCCCACCCCTGAGATGGTATTTCTCAGAGAACTAAATTACAAAAATTTTGTTGCTCTGCACACTGAAGAAAGCAAGGGTGCACTCCCTAATAAGAGGCTTCCCAAAAATCCTCTAGCCTCTAGAACAAAACAAAAGGAGGGATGCACTCCATTGGCAAAATTAAATTTTATTGGTACAAAAAATAATACAATAAAATATGACATATATATATATAGCAAAGAACCTCAATAGCAATAAGAAAGTGCAAATTGGAACCAATACGAAAAAATCAATATGAATTACCCGACACTTCAGAAAGTAGCAAGCAGAGAGCAGAGTCAGGGATCCCAACGTTTCGACCTCAGTCTTTGTCAAGGGATAAGGGTAAGTATAATCACCTTGTATATATTTATCATGGGTTCCCTATAAAAGCAAATCCTGGAGGAAGTCGGGTGCACACACACCTAAGTTCAATTACGGCGGCCGCCATGTCAGTTCGCGATCGTTCGCCACAGTCATTTTCTTCATTTGACGTTTAGCACCTCCCTTTCTGTGGATGACTATTGCGCATGCACCGTTTAGACGCATGCGCATAGCATCCTTGTTAACACCGGACTCTCGTGATAGCTTTCTGCGCGATTCCGAGGTTTTGACATGGCAGCTGCCGTATTTGAACTTAGGTGTGTGTGCACCCGACTTCCTCCAGGATTGGCTTTTATGGGGAACCTATGATATATATATATACAAGGTGATCATACTTACCCTTATCCCTTGACAAAGACTGAGGTCAAAACGTTGAGATCCCTGACTCTGCTCTCTGCTTGCTACTTTCTGAAGTGCCGGGTAATTCATATTGATTTTTTCATATTGGTTCCAATTTGCACTTTCTTATTGCTATTGAGGTTCTTTGCGATATATATATATATATATGTCATATTTTATTGTGTTATTTTTTGTACCAATAAAATTTAATTTTGCCATTGGAGTGCAATTGTTTTGTTCTATTTCTCTGAGAACTACTATCTCGAAACTGGTGTTAAGTGATTTTGCATTTGTAAAATCCCCTAATACTCTTTGACTCTTTGAAACCCCCCATTGAATCCCTTACTCACCTCATCTACTGCGATGGAAAGAGTGGTGCGATCCGCTGCTTCCTCCCGTCACGGAGTGAGGGTGGAACAAATAGTTCCTAGTCTCCCTCCAGGCTTCCGCCACCTTACTGCGTGATCTCGTGAGAGTGAGCTCACACAGAGCTTGTGGTCGGGACATGCAAGGCTCCATTGAGTCCTATGGACTCCGAGCCGATATTCACTTCCTAGGGAGAAGTTATCTGGCTGCTTTGTGCTTTGTTCCAGGGCTAGGTGCTAACAAAGTGCATACTTTAGAATACGGACAGTAAAAAGGAGATGGTGAGGAATATCTACAGGTGCAGATTTTCCTGCTTACCATCTCCATTAAACCATCAACTATAGAATAGGATCCTAAATATTTTTCCGCAAGAATGTCTCTACAGACTTTTCCCAGACTGATGAAGCCCAGAGCCCTGAACTGCAGTATCTCCATTTGGCCAGCAGATGGCAATATCTGCCTGCCAAATTGGTTATTACAGTAAGAAATGCATTGGGAATATTCCCAAATATTTTTTACTGAATAGTTAATTAAAAATATTTTTCCAAAAAATACTATTTCCTGAAATTTTTTTTATTGGAAAATAACTTGGAAGTGAAGGCTTGGAAGTGAAGAATCCTGTCTGAAATTAATATAAACCTTATATTGGATTGTCAGGTCTATTCACTAAAGGTGAAACTCAGGAGAGCTGACAGGAGAAGTGAAAAATCTAGGTCAAAATAGCCAAACCAGGAAAATTCTCCCATTTACAGTATCTCACTTTCCAAATCGGCTATTTGGTCTAGATTGTTCTTTTCTCCTGCCAATTCTCCAGAGTTTCACCTTTACTGAATAGACCTGCAAGTTAATAGCTTGAGAGCTTTATTGTATAATCTTATGTTTTTATAACATCATGATGGTTTGATGTTAAAATATAATTTATTGTTGTAATATAGATCCTATATTCTGTTACTTCCGTCACTTTCCATTAGAAATTGTACTGCTATTAAATAATCTGTTATTTATGCATGCAGACATGACAAATTAAATATGATTATGTAATCATTCTCCATCAAATTACAGACCGGGACAGCATGGTTAAAAGCATTAAAGCATTAATACCTCTAGCAAACTTACCACCACTGTATATAACCTTGCACCATGAATCTGATTTATTTAGTGTCAGGCCAAGACTATCTATTGATCAAACCAAGCAAATGCTCAGTGGATATCCATGGGCCACATTTTGACTGGGAAGTCGAAGGGGACCCGCAACTGGCCCAAGCAAGACCAGCTCTATGACTGTATGTGCCAGTGAGGAGATCAATTGATATCCTCTAGTGCTGTGTTTCTCAATCCCATCCTCAGAACCCACAAACAGGCCATGTTGACCAGATATTGGAAGCACGGCACAGGTGATATGATTTGCTGCTTAGTGACCGCAGGATTCAATTTGCATTTCCCCAAGAGAATTCTTAAACCTGACCTGTAAGTGGGTCCTGAGGACCAGAGTTGAGAAACACTGCTCTAGTGGCTTTCCACAGAAATAGCAATCCCATCTGGACGTTCTGGTCTTGACCAACCTGCATCCATGATCACAGTCACTCAAAACCTCAATGTCTTTCTGGTAGAATTTAAGAGCCCAGTCACATCCTGCTCAGTAGTTGCTGCATCAGATCAGTCAGCAAGTGCAGGGAAGGTCAGGGAGTTCCTTTGATATCCCTGTCCATAGAGGGGGATTAAAGGATGGTTCTAAAAATTCATTGTTCTCTCCACTTGTTCTGTGGTCCATAATGACAGCTAATCACTGATCATTAGCCAAAGCCAATCTGAATTTGTGTTCCAGAAAAATGCTAAACGTATCATTTTTGGGAAAAAACACACAGTAGCAAACCCGTTTAAATTGTTTGATTATATACGACAATCTCTGACTTTAGCATACCTCCACGGCGAATTCAATAAAATGTCTCTATTTACAGCAAGTGCATGAAACTAAAGAATACTCATATACTTTTGAAAAGGCACATTTCAGTTCAAACAAAATTTTAACAGCGAAGGTGAGAGCAAGGTATTATCGCATATGTGGATCAACGGAATGGGGAGAATGGACAGAACAACTTACATACGGTGCGTATCACTGCTATAGCACATTCCTGACCTCCAAATAATCCCTTTTTTCCAAAAACTAATTTTAAACGCAACATTTGTAGTTATTATTCTGATTATCAATTGGTAAATAAGAGCTGTTGATGTTATGGCTGTGCAAGACAAGTATATATTTTACAAAACAGCAAATGATCAGCATATATATAAGGCTAGGGTCAAACGAAAGCATTTTTACACGCGAACGTAAAAAAGTGCGTCCGAACGCATTGACGTATTTTTTCACGGAATACGCGAAAACGGTCATACGATGCGCATTTTTGTGCGTGATTTTTTACGAATCCAAACCAGGAAACTTTTTGCGTCTGGACGTTATGTTGGCCGAACACGAGCAGGGTCTGACGTCTCCAAATCACACACACACACCGCTAGCGGGCGCAGCGCACTCTGTACGTCCGTACTAGCGGTTCTGCGTTCTCGAAAAAATGCGTTCATTTTCCACTTGCGTTGCGCAGCCGGACTTTCGTGCGACCGTACTTCGTATATTGGCCGTCATTGTCCGTCATTTGCTGCTAGTGCTGCCGTAATTAAGTGCACCAGAACGGACGTTAAGAGTGCGCTGGTCTGACCCCAGCCTAACACGTACATCCATCTTTCAGGGAAATGTAATCTGCCTTTCTCAAGAACACACTAAACAGATTGTGTCACACTATTCTGTTGTAATGTAACTAGTAGAACAAATAATTACTGCAACGTTATGAATACAATTTTCTTGCTGACGATCAGTTATGGTTATTCGTATTTTGTCATGTGACACAATGCTTCTTTTCTCAATCTATAGGAAGAGAAGATTCACAAGGATTTACCACAAATCACCTTATTATACTGATAACTATATTGTCAGTTGTTACAACATTTATTGTAGTAGCAGTGTGTCTCAGGTACATTTTTACAATGTTAAAAGACGTGAACATTTATTTGACTCTTCTGTTGAATTTAAAAGGAAAACATTTTTTATCACTATAAAACATAATATAACATCAGTAATAACATTAACTTCCTAATTTATCGGTATATAAATATACATACATATGTAAAAATCCAACAGATGGACACACTCAATCCAAAAATAAAATTACAAAATTGAATTTTTTGATTGAGTGCAGCCATCTTTTGGATTTTCTATATTGCATACAGGCCTAGCACCTCTCCTTTTGTTGTTTTATTTTGAAAGGTGTTGCTGGACTTTTGGAATATATATATATATATATATATACACATATACAAACCAATCTGAACCTGCATACGACAGAGAAAGAAAAAAATACCCAGGTGCTCAAAGTCCAAGCAAATATACACAAACCACAGTAAATGGACGCACTCAGGGTCTTCAACTATTATGTAAAAAAGATGCTTTATTCAGGTCACATTAAAAACATGCCCATCTGCTTCTCCCGACGTTTCGACCCACACTGGGGTCTTTATCAAAGGGATAAAGACCCCAGTTTGGGTCGAAACGTCGGGAGAAGTAGATGGGCATGTTTTTAATGTGACCCGAATAAAGCATCTTTCTACATAATAGTTAAAGACCCTGAGTGCGTCCATTTACTGTGGTTCGTCTATATATCTATATATATATATATATATATATATATATATAAATTCGATAGGCCTTGTTAGTCCAGTTTGCCAAAATCACAAGTATAGCAGTGAGTAGTGATACCTTTTTTAGTGCCGCTATTTGGAGGAGTGCATATGCAGCCGAGAGTGACACCGGGCATGAAACATGTACCCTGAGTGGTAGATTCCAGTGGAGTATATAATATATATATACACACACGTACAGTATATATATATTTTTTTTTTTATTTATTATTGCAGAAGCCATCTGCACATCACAGCAACTCAAAGAACTGCAACTCAGAGCTCCTGTGCTACATTACCCATATGCAGCAAGGAATTCTGGGTAGGATATGCAAATGGCATCTGTCTCGCTTTTATTGCATCCTGGGTCTGTTATTACACAGAACCCATAAATCAATGCCATGCCATACTAGATGGCTTTTTATAGCAGAGATCAGGTTTATGCCACTGATCAAAGCCGCTCCTAGGACAGCGCTGTTTCGAGTTTATTGGACCCTCATCAACTTTGGGGTAGGCATGACCAGTTGTATATATATATATATAAAATACACAAGAAGGGCAGCACTCAACCTTAACTACGCTTTCAGTGCGGGTGCAACTCAAGACAATACAATACAACAAACCAGAAAGAGAGCACACCAAACAACATGTTCAACAGTACAGAAGAAACCACAACAGCAGCTAAATTCATTTAAACAGGAGATTTTACCAGAACTATAGTGCTTTTGAAAGGGATAAGAATTGTTTGTAGGCATATAAAGGGTTAAACCTGGTAAAATCTCCTGTTTAAATGAATTTAGCTGCTGTTGTGGTTTCTTCTGTACTGTTTGAACATGTTGTTTGGTGTGCGCTCGTTCTGGTTTGTTGTATTGTATTGTCTTGAGATGCACCCGCACTGAAAGCGTAGTTAAGGTTGAGTGCTGCCCTTCTTGTGTATTTTGTATGTAAAGGGCTGACAACCCTTGGGCAAGCACCCCTCCCTGTCACAGGTGCTCCACCCACAGGTTCTATTTAATCTTGATCTGTAGGGAGCTTCAGTAAGGACTGGGTCCTCAATAAGTAAGTTTATCCCATAAGAGCAGTCATTAGGTTAGTATGACAGGACCTGCCAAGGGTGGAATACATTGTCGCTGTTGGCAGGCTTACGCAATCCATGGCCATCCATTGCAAACTAAACTTCCACCATTTTTCAACAGAGCTCAACATTAAAGGGTTAAGAACTATAGTGCTTTTGAAAGGGATAAGAATTGTTTGCAGGCATTTAAAGGGTTAAACCTGGTAAAATCTCCTGTTTAAATGAATTTAACTTCTGTTGTGGTTTCTTCTGTACTGTTTTAAAATGTTTGGTGTGCGCTCTTTCTGGTTTGTTTTATATATATGTATATATATAACGTACATACATTCGATTTGGTGCATTTCCTTTCAAAATCCCTCCCAGGCACCTTAGATTTATATCTGATCTTAATTCATACCTGCTCATACCTGTAGTAGTGCCTTCGTGGAGAATAAAAATAAATATATTAAGTCATTTTAATTAGAATTATGCTTCAATTTGCTCATAAATGCAATAACGTTTGAAAGGCAACATATAATCAAAAATTTATAAAATACTGATTATTCTAGTGCAATATAAAACCCAATGTACAGTGACTTTTCACACACATTTTATTAAGAAACCATTCTTTATAAAGAACTCTGAGATTCAATAATTTCTGTATTAGTTATGAAAAAGTAAGTTAAGTGCATGTGTGTAAATGTGGTCTTCTTTTCATTTAAGGTTCAAAATATTTAAAAAGATATTTCCACCAGTACCGCAACCAGCAAATAAGTTACAAGACTTTTTTCAACATGCAGAAAAGGGAAAGCAGGTTTGTTTTTGGTTAAGCTATACATTCCTAGCTTTACATATACATACTATTTAAATATAAAACATAATAGAGAATAATGCACTTGATGGGCTGTAAGCAAATGAAGTGAAGACATGGGCTCACAAGCTCAAGAGTGGGTAATCCTTGACAAAGATGTATCTGACAAAATATTGGGTACCTTTTCTCTGCCATATACATCTATCCACTTCTATTGGTTTTATGATGCTGTCAAATTTGGTCTTGATTTTTAGGGGCTTTGAATTTGATGCACATTTGTGGGTAAGCTTTGGTTTCTTGCTCCAGAAGTCTTCTGGAGCAGAAGTGCGCGGAATAAGAACCTCAGGTAATTAGAAATTTCTGGTCGAGAATATCGCTTGGAATCAATTTAGTCTTGGGTCTTGGGCCCCTTGCTTTCCCTGCATAAGGGTTATTGTGGTGGATCATCTGCAATTAATGATGCGATGATATGACTGGTTATAAACACTACATGATACTTTTACCCTGAGGCGATGGTTTTATGTTTACTTGTAGCAAGTGGACAAATGATTAAGCATTAAGGTGATCCTTTTATGGGTGATATAACATTTGGCTAAACCAAACAATGCATTAACTAACTTTGCTATGGTATAAGTACCACACAGTGGCAGTACCGGCTGGGTGGAGTAGAGGTAACATCACTGCTCTGCGTGGAGAGAGACTGTGGAGACAGGTTCGATCCCGTCAAGCGCACCTCTCCAGTAAGTGTCCTAGGGCAAGACACCTAACGGTACATACTCGCCACCCAGGACATACTTGAAAACGAGAGAAATCTCAATGTATCCTTCCTGGTAAAATACTTTCTTAAAAAAAATAAAAAATATATATATTTCTGGCCTTATAGAGAGTATCCTGAAACCCTTAGTAACCAACACTGTCAATTATATACAGGACACCACAGACTTTCTCAACAAACTTAGAGATATCCAGACACTACCGGCCAACACTATATTCGTGACCATGGATGTAGAATCCCTATACAGTAACATCCCACTCGAAGATGGAATCAATGCCTGTCTCAAATCTCTCTCCTCCCACAATACTCCACATAAATATAGCGGTGACATTATTACCAAGCTGAATGAATTTATTCTCACACACAACTGCTTCTGCTTCAACAATAACTGCTACCTACAAATGACTGGGACCGCTATGGGTAGTAAAATGTCACCACAATAGGCCAACCTTTACATGGCAGATCTAGAACAGAGGTTCCTGAACACTCACCCTCACAAACCACACAAATATCTACGATACATTGATGATATTTTCATCATATGGACAGAAGGAGAGGAACGCCCTCTAGACTTTCACAAGGCATTTGATACGTTTCACCCATCGATCAAACTCAAGATGGATTTTTCAAGCACAGTGTGAGCTTCCTGGACTGTACCATATCAGCTGCCAATGGCATGCTGCACTCATCTGTGTACAGGAAACCCACAGACAGGCCCAGCTACCTCCACAACACCAGCTTTCATCCCAACCACACCAAACAAGGCATCATCTATAGCCAGGCCATCAGGTACCACCGAATCTGCTCGGACACTGGGGACAGGGATAAACACCTGAGCAAACTATCTGCATCATTCCAGCGGAAGGGCTACAAGGAAAGGACAATCTCTGAAAAAATCTAATCGGCCCTGAAAACACCGAGCGAACAGCTGTTGCGCTACAAAGAAAAGAAAAACCCCACACGGATCCCTCTAGTTGTTTCCTACAACCCAACTCTAGAGGGAATTCGCAAAATCATCAAAGATCTGCAGCCACTGGTCACAGAGGACCCTGCGCTCAAAGAAATATTCCCACAGCCCCCCTTACTGGCATTCAAGCAACCCCCAAACCTGAGGCAAAAACTGGTCCGCAGCAAACTCACTCAGGAACAGGGTGACATACAGAATGGGACCAAACACTGTAACAAACCCCGCTGCAAACTGTGCCAACATATATGTGACAGCAGCACTGGGCGGCACAACAACGCCACTCACAACATCAAGGGATCATACCTTTGCACGTCGACAAATGTGGTATATATGATCCAGTGCATGGCGTGTGATAAGGGCTGCTATATTGGTGAAACCAGCATTAAACTAAGTCTCAGGATGAACCAGCACAGACACTCCATTAGGAACCACCAGGAAAACACATATTGTACCCCAGTGGGACATCACTTCAATCTAGCAGGCCACTCCATCCAAAACCTCAGAATTAAAATCCTCAAAGGCCATTTTAAAGACCACCGGGAACGCAAAACATATGAAATGAAAATGATCACATATTTCAACAGTATAAAACAAGGACTTAATGTAGATTCGGGTTTTCTAACCCACTATAATATCGTCACATAATATTCATAATTCCTATTTTTCTGTGTCTTCCCCATACTCTTTTTTTTTTTTTTTTTTCTTCGTTCTGTCCTTTCACATTCCCTTTGAAGTGGTTTGAAGTGGACATGATTGCATCAATGTTGTCTTATTTGCCTGAGGCAATTAAATGTTCCTTTTTTTTTTCCCTCTGACCATGCCATTTGGCAATGTAGAACATCTAACACCCCCAACTGTGCGCCCTATGAATGTCTCAATGTTTAATTCTACTATTCTTATCAGTAAGCTTCTATACCTGACAAAGGAAGGATCACTCTCGAAAGCTTGTACTTTAAATGTAATGTTAGTCCAATAAAAAAGGTATCACTACAGACTGCTATACTTGTAATTTATATATATATATATATATTAACCCTTTCAGGATATAATAATCATATTGTGGCAATATTAACTATGCATATACTAACGAAAGGAAGCGACTATATCTTTGGTCTTCTATTAAGCTATTTAGCAATAGAGCATTTTGATGTGGTTAACTAAATTTATTGAACTGTGAACTCCTCCCCGGCATGGTGAGGAATCTAACTTACCAAACAGTAGATTCTCTTGTGCTTGTTCAATTAGTAATTTAGGGGATTCCTCCTTATTGTTGACCCCTACTTTAGTTTAGCACACCCTACAATTGACCTATCTAGGTATTACTCCTTGCTACTATTTTTAATGCTGTATGTATGAATCAGTGCACTGGTCTCTTTTTTTTTTTCTTTCCATGTTTACTGGGTTTATATGTTTAATAAATGTTAAATTTTATTTACACACTTTCTCTTTGCCTACAATGTAAGGCTTTTTGGTTTAGTTTTTGAATTTTATATATAGTATTAAAAAAACCATACAAACATCTTGATCTCAATTTGCTATAAATAGCTTGTCCAGAGAGGCATAAACAGGTGGAGGAGGGAGGGGGGACTTCAGGTTTGTAATAAATAATAAAGCGTTGTGTTGTGATGTTATATTCTGGTGTTGGTCAGTCCCCTGTTCTTTCTCACAACCGGCTGTGTTTACTATTTTCTTAGATAACATAAAACTACAAATTTGAGAATCGCAGATATCTGGAGAGAAGAATAACCACAGACACCAAACATAGGTTCTAAGTCTTTTAGTTACTGCCCTCTGAAGAACCATACACATGGTCTCCTTAAGTACAGAAAATGACGTCACAGTAACACTGTTATGCCCTCTCCACATCCTGTAATATCCAAGCTTTTGCCGCGTTTTCCAAACCATTTCAAACAAAAGAGCTGGGATACAATATGTTATTCAAATTAACCCTAAACAGTGAAAAACTTTACAACATCCTTTTACACCTAATCAATGATCAGTTCCTTACATCAAAGAGAGTTTAGGCCGGTAACTCTTAGAGTCTTTGTCAGAAAGAAACAAAGATGTTGACTTAATGAATCCTTCCTCAATAAATGCTGGACATACTTGAAAACGAGAGAAATCTCAATGTATCCTTCCTGGTAAAATCCTTTCACAAAAATGCTGGAAGCCATAATTGATGAACCTTCAAGGATTGAGGCAGGTGTTCAACATCTGTTTCCTACTCTGATCCAAAGACTTCAAGATACAAAGAGTTTATCTGAGGATCAATTTGATATAAGAATACGCATTCAGAGAAGGATTAAAATATTCCTCAACACGTTGTTTGTTTGTTTTTTTTACACAATTATTTGTTAAAGATATATGTTTAACACATTTTAATGAAAATTTGCAAGCTAACCTTTATACACAGGTAAAGGAAAGTTGTTATCCCTTATGCAGAGCCGTAGCTAGCTCCTTTTGCACCCGAGGCAAGAACAGAAAATTGTGCCCCCAACATGTTATTTTTACATAGGCTATTTTGAGGAAAGTAGGCAATTAATAACATGAAATTTAATAACATTAGAACTGTTTTCAAGTAGGGTGATCTTTTATTTTATACTAGGTGGAAAGCCTGCCCAGAGGGCAGTCTATTGTTAAGTGAAGCAGCTCACATGGGTATATTTGCCCCCAGCTCACATGGGTATATTTGCCCCCAGCTCACATGGGTATATTTGCCCCAAGCTCACATGGGTAAATTTGCCCCCAGCTCACATGGGTATATTTGCCCCCAGCTCACATGGGTATAAGTGTCCCCAGCTCACATGGGTTAAAGTGCCCCCAGCTCACATGGGTATAATTGTCCCAGGCTCACATGGGTATAATTGCCCCCAGCTCACATGGGTATAATTTCCCCCACCAAACATGGGTATATTTGCCCCCAGCTCACAAGGGTATATTTGCCCCTAGCTCACATGGGTATATTTGCCCCCAGCTCACATGGGTATATTTGCCCCAGCTCACATGGGTATATTTGCCCCAGCTCACATGGGTAATTTGCCCCCAGCTCACATGGGTATATTTGCCCCAGCTCACATGGGTATAAGTGCCCCCAGCTCACATGGGTTAAAGTGCCCCCAGCTCACATGGGTATAATTGTCCCAGGCTCACATGGGTATAATTGCCCCCAGCTCACATGGGTATAATTTCCCCCACCAAACATGGGTATATTTGCCCCCAGCTCACAAGGGTATATTTGCCCCTAGCTCACATGGGTAAATTTGCCCCCAGCTCACATGGTATATTTGCCCCAGCTCACATGGGTATATTTGCCCCAGCTCACATGGGTAAATTTGCCCCCAGCTCACATGGGTATATTTGCCCCCAGCTCACATGGGTATATTTGCCCCCAGCTCACATGGGTATAAGTGCCCCCAGCTCACATGGGTTAAAGTGCCCCCAGCTCACATGGGTTAAAGTGCCCCCAGCTCACATGGGTATAATTGTCCCAGGCTCACATGGGTATAATTGCCCCCAGCTCACATGGGTATAATTTCCCCCACCAAACATGGGTATATTTGCCCCCAGCTCACAAGGGTATATTTGCCCCTAGCTCACATGGGTAAATTTGCCCCCAGCTCACATGGGTATATTTGCCCCCAGCTCACATGGGTATATTTGCCCCAGCTCACATGGGTAAATTTGCCCCCAGCTCACATGGGTATAAGTGCCCCCAGCTCACATGGGTTAAAGTGCCCCCAGCTCACATGGGTATAATTGTCCCAGGCTCACATGGGTATAATTGCCCCCAGCTCACATGGGTATAATTGCCCCCACCAAACATGGGTATATTTGCCCCCAGCTCACATGGGTATATTTTCCCCTAGCTCACATGGGTAAATTTGCCCCCAGCTCACATGGGTATAAGTGCCCCCAGCTCACATGGGTTAAAGTGCCCCCGGCTCACATGGGTTAAAGTGCCCCCGGCTCACATGGGTTAAAGTGGCCCCGGCTCACATGGGTTAAAGTGCCCCCAGCGCTGGATGCGCGCGCAGCCTCTACCTGTCGGCCGCGCGCGCATCCAGGAGAACAGGACGCGCACGCAGCAGCTGGGTAGAGGCATCCTCTACTCGGCTGCTGCGCGCACATCTTGTAACCGTCGTGGCACGCGCACAGCCGGCGAGTGCCACGGTGGTTGCATTTGTGCGCAGCCAACCGCCGCTGGTTGCGCGCGCATGCACAGGACAGGCTTGGCGACGGACACGCCTAGCCTTACTGTGTTATAGTATAGATGGGGACGTTTTGTCGGGTGGGGGGAACACACACATTCACTCTCCTGTCAGCACAGGGGGGGAAGCACACACACACACTCTCTCACATCAGCACGGGGGGGGGGAGAAGCACACACACACACAAACTCTCACGTCAGCACAGGGGGGGAGAAACACCCACACACTCTCTTATTAGCAAAGGGGGGGGAGAAGCGCACACACACACACTCACCCTCCTGTCAGCACGGGGGAAGGAGAAACACACACACACTCACTCTCCTGTCAGCATGGGGGGGGGAGAAACTCACACACTCACTCTCCTGTCAGCACAAGGGGGGGAGAAACACACACAGACACACACTCACTTTCCGGAGCACAGGGGGGGGAGAAACACACACACACACTCTCCTGTCAGCACGGGGGGGAAACACACACTCTCACTCTCCTGTCAGCACAAGGGGGGGAGAAACACACACACACTCACTCTCCTGTCAGCACAAGGGGGGGAGAACACACACTCACTCTCCTGTCAGCACGGGGGGGGGGAACACACAATCTCACTCTCCTGTCAGCACAAGGGGGGGAGAAACACACACACACTCACTCTCCTGTCAGCACGGGGGGAGAACACACACACACTCACTCTCCTGTCAGCACGGGGGGGGGGAGAAACACACACACACTCACTCTCCTGTCAGCACGGGGGGGGGGAGAAACACACACACACTCACTCTCCTGTCAGCACGGGGTGGAAGCACACACTCTCACTCTCCTGTCAGCACAAGGAGGGGAGAAACACACACAGACACACACTCACTTTCCTGAGCACAGGGGGTGGGAAGAAACACACACACTCTGCTCCTGTGGTGAGGTTTGCATCTTTACAACTCCTGCAAGCACTGATGTACCAGCAGCCCGAGACTCTGCAGGGACACACTCTGAGTTGAAGGCAAGGCAGCCCACAGGACGGATGAGGAGGCAGCTGGAGGAGACCTGGGACCTCTGGCACTGTGACCACAGACCTGGCTGACGGCTTGAATTGCATTCCCTGACAAGCAGGGGGAGTCCGTGACCGCCCCTCCCCCACGCGGGTGACTAATTTCTCTGCACCAGATTAGTATAGTCTGGGTGATCCTTGTAATCTGACACACATGGTGGTACTGGCTGGGCCCCTGTGATCTGCAGCCCTCAGACAGAACACCAGCAGCAGGGCCAGGGTGCGACTCAATGGGAGGAGATCTCACCTTCCCACGGCTCCCGGTAAATCACTGCCTCTTCCGGGACTCGTGCATCACACAGACCACCCAGGAAGCTGCGTGCAGCCCCTAGAGACATGTGACTCTGAGTCCTGCTGCCTAAGAAAAAAAAAACAGAACAGCCACCGTAAAACAGCCCCAGCGGCCGAAAAAATTAAGCAGGCTGCGAGGAGCTGCTGGCACTGGCTGCGCCTCCTCACAGCTGCGCCCGAGGCGAGTGCCTCACTCGCCTCGCCCTTCCTACGGCCCTGCCCTTATGAGCTCCAATAAATTGTTCTAATTATTATTTGAAATGATTATGGGTGGGCTGCTGCTCAACTAATCCACCACTACTAATTAATTATTCAGTATTAATGTTATGCAGAAAGATTTAATTGACATAATATCAATAAACATCATTAGTTTGATCAAGACAGACCAGTTGAAATAAAATAAAATAAATGCATTTTTAAAATATAATTTTTTTTTAACATTACAACATTTCCTTTATTGCTTGTTTAATTTTCTCTAAATATAGCTTTCCGCACGATTGATTCTTTGTTTAATGAGAAACATAAGGGGTTATTCAGAGAGGTCCGAAATGTAACTGGACGCTGGAATTCAGCGAACAGGTACATTTCGGGGCCATTCAGCTATTCAGAGAGCAGGCAGTTCGCCAAATTTTGGTGAATTGCCTGCACATACAGTGCTGTTCGAGGGCGGATTCAGTCAAGAGAGCAAGTGGACTTTCAAAAGCTTTTTGCTCCCAGACCTCAGAAATCTGAAAAATATGGGAACCTCTCAAAATTCCCACAAATATCAGTTGGTCCGAAAACAGATATTCTTGTCTAAAAGTCAATATACTGACCATTTATTAAATGTTATTTATTATACAGTATATTCTGCCACTTTAATTTTTGTTTTCTGTTCTTCTTCATTAGGCTCATGAAATTCTCTCTATTGAACAACTTGCAAAAAAAGAAGATCCAGAATGTATTTGCACATCAATTACTGAAGTCCACAGTAATGTCTATGTAAATTATTGATTAAAAAAACAACAAAAAGTCTGTATTTTGAATCATCCTTTTCACTGTATAGAGCTTTTTCCTGGAAAAAAAAAAGGAATAACATTTATTTGAAACGTGAGATCTATAGTTAATATTTAAATGTAGGGTAAAATGAAATTTTTGAAGAAAGTTTGTTATTCTGGAATGGTTAAAATATTAAAATATCATATTTAAGTCTTTATTTTCATCATTTACTCCTCACAGAAATATTGGTGGGCTGGAAGGATCTTTTTTTTTTTTATTATTCAAAATTTTTATTTCAGTAGAAACATACAGCAGACATGAATAAAAATGCAGTACAAAACAGAGCGAATCCAAAGTCCGATGTAAGCAATCTCAAAAATATAGTAAGAGCATTTCGAAACAACATTGCGGTGAAACACAAAAACAGGACAATGAAGGATAAAAGAAAAAGTAAGGGGGTGAAAGGGCCACCATGAGCTGGCTCCTACATAACCTCACAGGATCGAGCCCTACGTCCAAAGAGGGACAGGTGGAATGCAAAACAACAATAGACCTTCTGTTCGAGGAGCTGTAGGAGAGAAGTGAGGAGCGAGCGGGGGAACAGGTCGAGTGGGGGAGGGCACAGGACAACGAATCAACAACAAAATCAATACAGAAGGATGGACATTTGACAAAAACTACAAAAAAAAAGAGTTAAGGAGGAAACAAAACAGAACAATAGCAGAAGGGAAGACTTTGTCGTTAACGGGTCTACAAGGATAAGGGTCAGATTGGCGGAGAAGAGCAGGTAGCCCCCGTGTTCAGGAGGTATGAGACGGTGAGTCCGGGGCAGGGACCCCGGTAAGCCATACCCTACAATAAGCAGACAATAGAAACTCTGACCAATAATACCGGGTGTGGCGAAATATCAGCTGCTCTACCGACCTGATAGTTTCTACTCTATTGAGACTTTCTCACAGCGGAAAGGGGGATGGGTAGATTGTGATTTCCAAAATAAGGGGAGTGTGGACTGTGCAGCCAGTAGAAGACAGGGCAAAATAGATTGTTTAAGGGATTTATAGGACAGGGCCGTCTGGCCAAGTAAAAACAGCTTAGGTTCCAGGACCAAAACAAGATTCGTCATATGGCAGGGCAATTTCCGGACAGCTTCCCAAAAAGGGTGAATGCGTGGACATGACCACCAAATATGAAGGTAGGTGCCCCTCGCAGAATTGCATCGCCAGCACCGATCGTAGAGGAGGGACAGAAACATGCAATCTGCGCAGCGGAGGTATACCAGAGCGAGATCAATTTATAGGACTCCTTAAACCTGGAAACGGAGGATCCGGAAGCAACGAAATGGAACATCATAGACCAGTGACTCTCAGGGATAATCTCCCCCAGCAGCATTTCGTCCCACCGCCCAGCAAAGTGTGTCAGGTCCGCCAAAACTGTCTGGAGCAAGGAATACATGGTGAAGAGACTGCGGGATAGGGATACCCCCATGGCACAAAACTTTTTGAACAGGGTCAGAGGTCTCACCAACCCCGAATTACCGAGTAGGGAACGCAGAAAAGAACGCAGCTGTGTGTAGTTAAAAGTCTCGGCAAACGTTAGGTCAGGAGCCCCGGCTGAAACATCTACCTTGACATAGCATTGATTAGAGAGTTCTTTATTAAAACAGACTCAGGATGCAAAAAAATGAGAAATTGCAAAACGTCATTTGCATGTCTTACCCAGAGTTCCGTGCTACATATGGGGAATGTAGCACATAAGCTCTGTGAAGCAGTTCTCTGAACTGCTGGCATGTGTAAATGACTTCGTCTGCAATACTAAACTTTGTTATATATATATATATAACAGCATTTACTCTCAAATTCTTTGTAGATTAATTTTCTGGTGCTGAGGGCCTGTTAATTGGTGTATAAATGAATGAAAGGACACACTCTGGGATTCAGCCTTCAATTTTAACATGGTTTTATGCTGTGCAATTTCACCAATGTTCCAACTACCAAGACCCTGATAAAAACTACTTGGTAGGTGAAACGATGGTGGTGGTGGATGAAACTTTATTAAACTTGAAGATGGAGTCACAGAGTGTGAATATATATATATATATTCCATAAAGTCTGTTTACAATTTCAAAAATTTATTACAAAGGCAAATGAAAAGACAGATAAGTGAAAATGAAACGTATATATTTAATGTTTTTTTGCCTCATTTAATACGCCTCTATTTGGGCACCATTAGTTGCACGAAGCACATCAAGACGGTACTCGATTTCTTGCCATGCTTGCTGTAGCATCCCCTCATCAATGGTGGCAATGGCATCTGTGATCCTCTGCTTTAGATTAGTGATGTCCCGTACCTTTGTTATAATTTTTGCTCATTTTAGGATTCATGCCAGGGTTACTGTTTGTGCTTGTTTTAGAATTAGGATTATTGTTAGGGTTAATATTTCTGCTTTACAAGTAGTGTCAGGGATTTTGCATTGTAGTGAGTGAAATTATTTTTCAGTAATTTGATTGAAAACAAATAAATCTGATTATATTTAGGTTATACTTGGATTGATTCAACAAATTAGTTTTGGATGTGATTCAGTTTGGGATCTTCTTCTGAAACTTAAAATCTCCACTATTCAGACAAATTTCAATTTGGACTGAACTGAATGACACAAGTCTACCCTGTTCCTTGTGTAAGGATTGGGCTAGGATGGTGGCACATTCATAATCAATGGCGTCTGGACATTAAGGTGCTGCTACCAACCTCATCCATCATGTGATCTTAATCTGCTGTTTGACGTATCTCAGGTCCAGAAGTTTGCTGTAACAGATCTCAGTACCCCAAATGAGTCACATCTGCTAATGCTGCTCCCTTGCCAGACATCCATTCTCCCACCAGCGATCTTTCATGCCTTCTCCAGCCCTTAGCCAAAGCTTAAGGACAGGTACCATGAAAGAGTATAGCATTTCCCAAAATGAGGTAGGACACCTTGCTTGTAAACCAGACAAATTTTAATGAAACAGATGAGCCAAATATATACAGTGCAAGGAGACCCCTGGAGACCAATAGAAGATGACACCCTGGTGTCCCCCCACCCCCTCGTCCATTTTAATCTCCAGACATGAAACAATAGGGCAGATTGCAATCACATGGTGGACATGAATAAAGTAGATAATAGCATACACACAGTTTCATAGAGCGGCAATGTTTCGCAAAGAAAGACCACTCCAACCCTTCACAGCTGTAAAAAAAATATTCTATACGGGGAAGGAGGGTGGAATGGGCTGATTTGACACACACACAGTACTGATATTAGAAATAATAACAGAAAATTATAAACAGAGATAATAACAATATTAACAATAACAATATTCACACATAACACAGACACCCGGCAACCTTATAGCAGTGTTTGCCAAACCTGTCCTCGGGAATCTCAACCAGACCAGATTTTGCAGATCACCTTGGGGAAATGCAGACTGAATCCTGCAATCACTGAGCAGCAAATCATATCACCTGTGCTGTGCTTCACATATCTGGCAAACCTGGCCTGTCAGCAGGCCTGAGAACAGGTTTGGGAAACACTGCCTTATAGGTACAGGGTGACTTGGACATAGGAGAGGGTTGGGGAATAAAACGATGTGTCAGACCCCACAGAACCCGCAGTCCCACACCTCCCAACAGTAATGCCAAGTCCAGGTACCCTGAATTCAAAGCGACTACCATCACAGTTGCTGTCTGAGGGATTAGTCTCAGGTCTCCTCTCAGCCGATCTACATGACATCAGTGATCTCGCTATGCATGGCCAAGATAAAGATGTATCCGTGAACAACCACCTTGTAGGCAGACCATACTATGGGTAGTGTTGTATTGGTCGTAAAATTATTTGTGAAGTATCCATTTATGGAGAAGGAAGATCATGCTACAGGACCTGGTTACACTGCCATACCAATGACTCACCAGTTCCTTGATAAAGAATTGATCAGACCAGCAGAAGTGTTATGTGAGGTTAGGCACAATGTAAAGTCCTTCACATCTGGGTAGAGCACACATTATATAACAAAAAGCCTCCCTTTTGCTATACAGAGTGAGAAAACTATTTGTCTTGGTCAAAGACACCAGAGGTGTCTAGGAGGTGTCTGCCATTCCAATCCGATAAAAATAAGGGAGATAGACTTATGCACAACAATATCACTCTGCATTTATATAATAAAATAGCATCTCTAGAGATCTTGTCCCCCCCCACAAGTCTTGATGTGTTCTATATCATGTTTATCCTAAGTAAGAAATTTTATTGAAGCCCTATTGCAACCAGCAAGTGTCTTAAATACCAATATAATCCAAAAATCCTGAAATGTGGTGTTGATATGGACAGCTAAGCTTTACTCAGGAGGGAGGACAGGGAGAAGGTCCCTGTGATGCATTGTTAAGGCCACATAGGCTGAAATGTTGCATTATTTTCTAACTCTGCAATAATATATTTTTACATGAATAAAAAATACAGCAGACAATGAGGCACAACAGGCTGCACCTATGAAGTAGGGATGTGCACCGATTTTTTTTTTAGATTCGTTTCGGTTCGGCTCGTTTCGTTTTGGCATCGACTTTTTTTTTCGTGATACCGGAAATCTTTGGTCTTTTCGAATCATCTGTTCTCTTCATTTCAAAGTGTCTATTCGTTTTGACTTAGACGAATGGTATTTCGATCGATACGGTAATCCTGCCGATTCTATCGTTTTTTATGAAAGATCCTTTTTTTCTTATGAATATGCATTGCACAACTTTATTTAATCATATTAAATGGTATGAAAGGAAAAAAATTAACAAAACAATTTAAAAAACACAAAAATACTGACCCAAATGATCTGACTTTAAAAATAAAAACCAGAACCAAATGTTTTAAAACGGAAAAAAAGCTGAACAAAATTATCTGAAACGAAAAAAAAAAAACAGAACAAATGAAATGATTTAAAACGAAAAAAAATAAAAAAAAAATAATGCAGCATATGAATCTGCACGCTGCTGGGCAGCACTTCTCTGCAGTATAATTAATGCAGCATACTTTTTTCAATTTAAAAAAGTATTTGTGTTTTTAACTTTTTATTAAATATCTCTTAAACCATTTTTTAGTTTCATCTGCAGCAATATGCCATTTTTTTATTTATTTTTATGGGGTTTTTTGGGCATTTTTCGGGAATTTTTGGGTTAATCTTTAGGGTTTCTAACTAATTTTAAACAAAACTAGGCTTTATTCCTCCATACTTTTCAATGTAAAAAATTATTTGCGTTTTTAACTTTTTATTAAATATCTCTTAAACCATTTTTAAGTTTCATCTGCAACAATATGCCATTTTTTAAAATAATTTTTTAGGATTTTTTGGGCATTTTTCAGGAATTTTTGGGTTAATCTTTAGGGTTTCTAACTAATTTTAAATGTAATAATGAGGTCTGTTTTTTTCTTTGCTGAAATAGTCTGATGAAATGTTTCACTATCAGTGACGGTCCAAGGTTCAGCACCCTGGACAGTAGTCGATGGTGAAACACTTCACCTATTTTATTTTTTTCATATCGGTACCTTGGATAGATTAAGTCTTCCGTTATCCACATCAGCCGTCTATTTTCTACAGATCAGGACCTTGGATAGTAACCTTGTTGCAGACTTACGCTATCCAAGGTCCCCGATGTGAAAAAAAATATTAGATGAAGTCTATTTTTTTTTTTCACATCGGGACTTTGGATAGACTTCATCTATTTTATTTTTTTCATATCGGGACCTTGGATAGATTAACAGGGTTATCCAAAGAGATCCGAATTGCTTGAGAAAGGTAACCGAACGCTGAAAATCAGCGTTCGGTTACCCTTCCTGGCCATTCGGCTATCCAGAGAGCAGGCAACTGGCCAAATCCTGGCGAATTGCCTGAACATACGGTGCTGTCACGGTTCCCAGATCCCACCACGCAGTACTTAACACCCCACACTCCACAGAGCCCAGAAGCTACCAACAGAGTAGCCGTGAAAGATCTCTAACTGTCTGGTCCTTAGAATTGGCCAGGTAAACTAGCTAGAGGAAAGGGTTAACAACACGGGGAGTAGTCAGCCAAGCCAGAATCAGGAATACAGAGTTCAGAATGGTCAAATGGAATAGTCGGGTCGATATCAGAGCAGTGGCGTAGTACAAGAAAATGGTCTAGGGCAACAGAAGGCAGAATAGTCAGAAACAAGCAGAGGTCAATAATGGGTTAATTCAATATAGCAGTCAGGTACAAGGAGCTCAGGTATGGATAACCACGATCTGGCAACTGCTGAGAATACACTGAGGGTTTTTAAAGACCTTCACCAGGCCACGCCCCCACTCAAGCCGCGCCTCATGCAACCACCTCCCTGCCTGTCTCCATTTAAACCGGGCATTGGTCAGCGAGCAGCATCAGACATGCTGCCCTCAAGCACACAGGTAGGGCTGGAAGCTCCCAACGTTACAGGTGCCTGTTCGGTGCCTGTTCAAAGGCAGTGAAAACCCCATAGAGGAGCACTGCTTCGGCTATTCAGAGAACACAAACCAGCAGTGAAAGGTTCCCGAAATGCCCTGCCATTCGGTGGTTTAATTCGGCAAGTTAATTCAGGAGAATCCCATAGGCTTCAATGTTAAAAATATTCCCATTTTAATTCAATATCTAATAAACCGTTCATTATAAAATTCTGCAGTAAAGAGTCTCTTTATTTATAGATTTTTTAGGATAATTTAAGCATTTTTCAGATTTTTATTTTTTTTAAAAAGTCCGATTTTTTTTAAGTTTACTTATTTTTTCTGTAACAGCCCTTTTTATTATCATTCCCTGGACCTCATATGCAAATTTCAGACATTTTCGCTCAGTAGTTTCTTTGCAAACAGCTTTTCACTTTCATATTCATACAAACTGTTTTGCTAATTTATTCACCTCCCTCTGTCTGCGGTCTCGGCTTTTTCTCGGCTTTTTCCGGCGGCTTCACTGCGTGCGAACGGCTCCTGCTCGGGTTTTTCCGGCGTCTTCGATGGGTTAATCCAGATGTTTTTGAGGGTTTTCGGTGTGCATTCGCTGGGTTTTGCGGAGTTTTCGTCGGGTTTGCGGTAGCTTTTCCCTGCAATTCGGGGACCCTGTGGTGCTTGCTGAATACACCGCAGGGTCACCGAAATGGGATCGGCAACACGAACCGAATTGAAGAGAACGAAAAGTCACCGAACGTGCGGTGACTTTTCGAATCTCTTTGGATAACCCTGTAAGTCTTCCGTTATCCCATCAGCCGTCTATTTTCTACACATCAGGACCTTGGATAGTAACAAGTTACTATCCAAGGTCCTGATGTGTAGAAAATAGACGGCTGATGTAGATAACGGCAGACTTACGCTATCCAAGGTCCTGATATGAAAAAAATAAAATAGATGAAGTGTGTCACCATTGACTACTGTCCAGGGTGCAGAACCTTGGACCGTCACCGATAGTGAAACATTTCATCAGACTATTTCAGCAAAGAAAAAAACAGACCTCGGTATTACATTTTAAAATAGTTAGAACCCCTAAAGATTAACCCAAAAATTACCAAAAAAATCTTAATTTTTTTTTAAAAAAATGGCATATTGCTGCAGATGAAACTAAAAAATGTTTTAAGAGATATTTAATAAAAAGTTAACCCCTTAGTGACCGGGCGGTTTTACATAAATCCGTCCTTTAGTGACGGCTGCGGTTTTTACGTTTCTGCGCTGTTAGTAAATGGTCAATAATTTTCCTCTTACTCGTTTATTCAACTCACACATATTATACACCATTTTTCCCGCCATTAAATGGACTATCTCAAAATACCATTATTTCCATCATATCGAATAATTTACTATAAAAACAAAAATGGTAAAAACACACTTTTTCGTAATTTAATCACCAAAATCTACAACCACCAAAAAAGACCCCAGCTAAATAGTTTGAAAATTTTGTCCCGAGAATAGAAATACCCAATTTTTACATGTTTTTGCCTTTTAACCCCTTCACTGCTGAGCCAGTTCACCTATGTGCGCTGCGCTCATTCTGACCATTTTGTGCTAATTATTTCTAGATGACAGTCTAGGTGCTATTTAACTAAACCCCCCCAGAATTTTTTTTTTTTTTTTTTTAAATTATTAATTTTTTTATTATTTATTTATTTTTTTTAATTAATTTTTTTACACCAAACCTAGTCATGTTTGGTATCATTGGAATTCCATGATTAGGCCTTTCTAATGATGTCACATATGACCCTCTAGCTGCCACGGATCGGGAGATAAGGAGATCCACATGGCAGCTAAGCCCACTGACATACTCACACATATCCGGCAGTGAAACGGTTAATGCTGTACACCGCTGAAAAGGGGAGACTCTCCCCTTTCCAGCGGTGCAACCTTAAACAGTTGGGGAGATAGAGTGCTCCAAATGAGCCCCCCAGCTCCCCTTCCTTTTTTCTCACCACCGGCGCTGCCCGATGACATCATCACGAAGCGTGATGACGTCATTAGATCACCCGGAACCCCAGGAAACGCCAAGGCAAGCTTGCCATAGACGTCGTGGGAACCAGCGAGGAAGGTGAGTATAGGCGGGAGGGAGGTCAGAATCTAAGGGAGACCCGTGGGCAGGACGTACATAGTACGTCAGCGGTCATTAAGGGGTTTAAAAAAGCAAATCATTTTTTACATTGAAAAGTATGGAGGAATAAAGCCTAGTTTTATTTAAAATTAGTTAGAAACCCTAAAGATTAACCCAAAAATTTCCGAAAAATGCCCAAAAAAAATCTATTTTAAAAAATGGCATATTGCTGCAGATGAAACTAAAAATGTTTTTAAGAGATATTTAATAAAAAGTTAAAAACACAACCGTATTTTTACCTTGAAAGTAAAGTATGGAGGAATAAAGCCTAGTTTTGTTTAAAATTAGTTAGAAACCCTAAAGATTAACCCAAACATTCCAGAAAAATGCCCAAAATGTAAAAAAATATATAAATAAGTAAGGAGACTTTTATTTTATTGGTAGTATAGTATCAATATCTTGTACTGTTAGACTGGGGATTTAGGGAAAGCTAATTAAATATTTAAAATAATATATTATTGATGTAGAAACGAAAGAAAGCGAACAAGTGAAAAAAGTACTGACATTACGAAATCAGCAAAGGAACCGAAACATACTCGAAACGATACGAAATTACGGAATCAGCAATGGAACCGAAAAATACAATGTCTGAAATGACCGAAATGGAACGGAAATCACGAATGGGATTAAAATGACTTGCGATTTTACAAATTTCACGTCAATACAAAATAACGAAATTATTTTGTTTCGTATCGGAAATTATTTCAGATGCTGTGTATTTCGGTGCCGATCTGATTCGGAACATCGGGCGAATCCGAAGCACCGAATCGGCCCGTTTCGTTAAAAAAACGAATCGGTCCGAATTGAAACGCACATAACTACTATGAAGCAATCATTTTTAACAAGAAAATTAGAAGAGGAAGTTACACACAAAATCCTAAAAGTGTCACAGATGTTTTCTAAATGCCGTTAGAATAAAGGAAGAGAGTGAGACAGGCAACTTGTGATTTGAGGATTACGGTAAATACTATTTACTTTTAAATATCTATTTTTAAAAAAAATCGATCAGTTATAGTGTATTTTCATAAAAATAACCTTATAACTTATAATAAGCTTATAAAATAAATGTTATAAATTAAAAGATCCTCTAAATTATGGTTAATATATAAATATGTGGGTAATATTGGAGTATGGAGGGAAACTATGCATGATATTTACTTATGTTAATAGTGTATTATGTAGTTTAGATATGCAGTTTAACAATGAAAATGTTTCTCAACCAACATTGTTTCAATGTTATTTATTTTAAATTTAATCAGCATATACAGTTATATTTAACATTATTTGTACTAATATGTTTTTTATAAAACATTTAATGAAAGTCAATTTAATGCACCCTTAAAGGAACACACTAGTGACCTGATTTTCCGTGTTTCAATTCGACAGGTTTAAACAGGCGTATCTAAAAGGTTTCAATGTAATAAATGTAAAATTATTTGATTTTTTTTTAAAGACCTTTTATTCTTTTAATTTTTGGAAAAAATACTTATTTTTTAAAAGACCTTTTTGTTTTTTTATTTTTAAAGGACTTTTTTATTTTGACCTTTTTATTATTTTTTAAAGGACCTTCTTTCTTTAGTTGTGTAGATTTTTGAATGCATTTTTGTTGTTTTAAGTTCCTATTAGGAGTATAGGAGACTTCCTTTTTTTTTCAGTTCCGTGGAATTCGTCGAGTCAAATTTGGTGCAATTAGCCGCAATTCGGCAGGTATTGGCACTTTTCGCCGTCATCCAATAATTGCTTCAGCGACTCCATTTTCAGCAAAATACAGTGACCATTCAATAAATAGTGAATTTTCGACTAAATGGAATTACTTAAGTGACCTGTAAAGGGCCAAAATGCAAAGCACCTAAATTGAATAGACCTTTTAGTGTCAGTCCTTTCCTCCCTTCTGGCTGTGCTTGGGTGCTGTAAAAAGCATCCAAAGTAGAGTGCTCTCTTCTACCTAGAAGGTTGTGCTAAACAGCCTCAGGGCATCAAACAGATTTGCACATTTTGCTGATTGAGAGGCATCCCAAATCCAACTGGCGGCATGCACACTACTTGCACACCACCGATTGCCAGAGCAATGGTTTCTGGTGCTTCTTGCAGCAGAGGCTGTCAGCTCTGAAGCACTCAATGGATGTCCACAGTGGTCGAGTAGAAGAAATTGATTTTTAGGCACTATTGACTAAAAATGTGGGGGGGTTTAGGTTGCTATTAAGGTGGTCCTTTAAATATTATGTGTATATTTATTTATTTATAACGGATTTTACCAGGAAGGATACATTGAGATTTCTCTCGTTTTCAAGTATGTCCTGGGTTCAAGAACATTAGAATGTTACAGTTGTTAGAGAAATACAAAGTAATACAATGCAAGACATTAAAAAAAAACACAAATATACAGATTAACAGAAAATAAATATGTAGGAAATATAGTCATTATGTTACATGTTTACAGGTGTATATGTCTAGTACAGAATGTAACAGCTATTTCAAATGAGAGAATGAAACTCATGGCATACTGGGATATACTCCTAGAAAACGTATAATCACAGAAAAAAAAGAAGGAAAATAAATAATTATTGTGGAACTGTATAGAAGGAAAAATAATTATTTTGTTATAAAGTGAGGTTAGAAAAACTGCATGTTTGATTTCAAGAGAAGGCATGCAGTGAATGATACAATTGCACAATGTATAAAGTCCAGCACAGAATGATCTCTATTTACCTGTTCATAATTAATAGAATGAGAGGACATTAAGTCAGACTTAAGAAATTACATTCTGTCTGCAGCAGAAGAAATACTTCTATGAAATGGAAACAATACTGATGTGGAATTCTATGTCTGGAATGCCTTATTTAACCACTTGGCTGCTAAGGACGCGCTCAGCGCGTCCTGCCAAGTGCACCTCCTGTGCTATGGACGCGCTGAGCGCATCCATGCACAGGAGGCAGCAATCTGCCGGGATTCCGGCCGATTGCTGGCCCCACCGGTGCGGGCTGATGTCTTGGATGTCAGCCCGGCACTCCGGGACCCCGGGATCGCGATGACATCTAATTCAGGCGCCCCCACGCGACTGCAGAGGAGGCGCCTGAAAGTGAGGGGGGAGGTCCTTCGGACCTCTCTCCCTCCCGATCGCCAGGGGCCACAAGGTTAAGGCAGGCACAGTTTGGAAGGGCACAGCCTGCCTTTCCAAACGGTGTCTGACATTAACCCCTGGGGAGCCGCATCACGATTCGGTGCCGAAAAGCGCCAGATTGTGATCCTCTCCGGGGCTGGCCGACATCTTGGATGTCGGCCAAACCTCCGGGAACTCCCCCTGACGACTGGCGTCATCGTGCATAGCACAATGACGCCAGTCCTGGAGTTAACCCCTAGCTGCCAGCAATGGTGGAGATAGGAGATCCAATGAACCCCCTATCTCCCGATCCGTGACAGCTAGGGGTTAATGTTGATATTGTTGGATCAGCCAGAGCATGGCCTTTCCAATGATACCAAACATGACCATGTAGAATGTTTTTTTTTAAAATTAGCATTAAAACTAAAAATAAAAAAATATTTTAAAAAAATTATAAAAAAAAATAAACAAGTTTTTTTTTTTATTAATGCAGCAATATTGTTCCCATTTCAATTATAATGTGAACAATGATGCTGCACTAACGATTTTTGTTTGGGGTACGTTTGTTAAAAATCGCGTAATTTTCCCCCCAAAAAAATGTAACGAGACCCCATTTCTAATTTTTTTAACAAGCGCACCCCATACAAAATATAACCACAAACACTTGCATGTTAAAATGTGAAAAAAAACACTTTACACGTTGTAAATTATTAAAAATTCAAATTTTATTGAATTTTTTGTTATAATATACAGACAGGTCATGATGTATACATATAAAAAAGACATATTATGAATCTGCCGAGTCTGCCGGAAAGAACGATTTATAATATGTCTGGGTCATATACTAAAATAAGGCTTCAAAACGCGTTTAAACATGATGAGCGAAACAGGTAAAAATGAGCTCAGCACAGAGGCGGGAAAAGCCTCAGCAGCGAAAGGGTTTACAGAGTCAGTAGATTGAATTAAAAAATGCAATTGATGTGAAAGTCTGTCCAAGATCATCTGGATGTTCTACACTGCTTCTGTAAAGTTGTGAGATAAAATATAGAACACAGAGGTGAGGGTAAATAAATGAATATGCGAACAAACGTCAGTCAAAGCAAAACCAAAAACAAAGCTACGAAAAATACATACAGTATAAGAATAAAACTTTCGGGGTTATTTAAAGAGAATTGAAAAGCCAAAGCACATTCGGTGACTTTTCATTCTCTTCAATTCGGTGCAATTTGGCGATCCCATTTCGGCGACCCTGCGGTGTATTCAGCAAGCACCACAGGGCCGTCGTAGTGCAGGGAAAAGCCACCGCAAACTCGCTGAACACGCACCGCAAAACCCGCCGAACACTCACTAAAACCCGCAAAACAGCTGGATTAACCCCGCCTAACACGCCGGAGAAACCCAAGCAGCTCACGATCACAAGCAGAGCAGCCACCAGAAATAGCCGACACCGCAGGCGAATGGAGTGAAAAAAAATCAGTTTGCTTGAATGTTTGAAAAGTGAAACGCTGTTTGAAAAGAAACTACTGAACGAAAATGTCTGAAATTTACATATAAGATCCAATGAATGATAATAAAAAGAGCTGTTACAGAAAAAAGAATAAACGATTTAAAAAAAACCAGAAAGAACTTTTTTTGCAAGATAATACGGAAAAATGCCTAAAAGATCCTAACAAACCTATAAATAAAGAGACTTTTTACTGCAGAATATTATAATCAACGGTTTATTAGATATTGAATTAAAACGGGAATATTTTTAACATTGAAGCCTAATGGATTCGCCTGAGTAAATCTGTTGAATAAAACCACCTAACAGCAGGGCAATTCGGCAACTTTTCCCTGCTGGTTTTTGTTCTCTGAATAGCTGAAGCATTGCTTCTCTATTGCGATTTCACTGCCCTCGAACAGGCAACGAACAGGCACCGTATGCGCAGGCAATTAGCCAGGATTTGGCAAACTGCCTGCTCTCTGAATAGCTGAATGGCCAGGAAAGGTAACCGAACGCTGAATTTCACTGTTCGGTTACCTTTCGGCCACAATTCGGATCTCTTTGAATAACCCTGATAGTATGAATACAAGTTTAAAAGGATGCTCCAGTCACTATAACAACATACAGTATTTTAGTGGTTATAGTGTGAGCAGTGGCGTAGCGTGGGTTGTCAGCACCCGGGGCCAGCCAAGAATTGTGCGCCCCCCCAACCTGTGGACACGTTATCGATATTGCCCCAGCTCTCACATGGATATTGCCCCAGCTCACACATGGATTTGCCCCCCAGCTCATGGATTTGCCCCCCAGCTCACTCATGGATTTGCCCCCAGCTCATGGATTTGCCCCAGCTCATGGATTTGCCCCCAGCTCATGGATTTGCCCCAGCTCACTCATGGATTTGCCCCCAGCTCATGGATTTGCCCCAGCTCACTCATGGATTTGCCCCAGCTCATGGATTTGCCCCAGCTCACTCATGGATTTGCCCCCAGCTCATGGATTTGCCCCAGCTCATGGATTTGCCCCCAGCTCACACATGGATTTGCCCCCCAGCTCACTCATGGATTTGCCCCAGCTCATGGATTTGCCCCAGCTCACTCATGGATTTGCCCCCAGCTCATGGATTTGCCCCCCAGCTCACTCATGGATTTGCCCCAGCTCACTCATGGATTTGCCCCCAGCTCATGGATTTGCCCCAGCTCACTCATGGATTTGCCCCCAGCTCACTCATGGATTTTCCCCCAGCTCATGGATTTGTCCCCAGCTCATGGATTTGCCCCCAGCTCATGGATTTGCCCCCCAGCTCATGGATTTGCCCCCAGCTCATGGATACTGCCCCCAGCTCATGGATTTGCCCCCAGCTCATGGATTTGCCCCAGCTCATGGATACTGCCCCCAGCTCATGGATTTGCCCCCCAGCTCATGGATTTGCCCCCAGCTCATGGATTTGCCCCCAGCTCATGGATATTGCCCCCCAGCTCATGGATTTGCCCCAGCTCACACATGGATTTGCCCCCAGGTCACACATGGATTTGCCCCCAGGTCATGGATTTGCCCCAGCTCTCACCTGGATTGTTGCCCCAGCTCCGGCAGGGGGTTGAGGGACCCAGATGCCGGGCAGCGCGGGAGCGCCTGCCCGGTCTTGAACAGTCCGTCCTGTGAAGTGGATGCGGCTGTGTGCGTGCGCAGCCGGTCACGCGGTCCGGCCAGTCAGGTGGTCACCTGATTAGCCGGACCACGTGACCGGCTGCGCACGCACACAGCCGCATCCACTTCACAGGACGGACTGTTCAAGACCGGGCAGGCGCTCCCGCGCTGCCCGGCATCTGGGTCCCTCAACCCCCGGGCCAGTTTTAGGCTAGGGTCAGACTGAGGCAGTGCGAACGCGCGTTCTGGCGCACATAATCACGGCCGCACTAGCAGCAGATGACGGGCAATGACAGCCAATATACGAAGTACGGTCGCACAAAAGTCCGGCCGCGCAACGCAAGTGGAAAATGAACGCATTTTTTCGAGAACGTTAAACCGCTGGTACTGACGTACAGAGTGCGCTGCGGCCGCATAGCAGCGTGTGTGCGTGATTAGGAGATGTCAGACGCTGCTAGTGTGCGGCCAACATAACGTTCAAACAGCCGGATTTCCCTAGACTTCTTTTCACCCCATCGTCATGAAATACGTCCAGAATTGCGCATCGTCTGACCACTTAAGCGTATTCCGTGAAAAAATGCGTGCGCACGCATCGACGTACATTTTGACGGTGGCCGCAGAAAATGCGCTCATCTGTCCCTAGCCTATGGGGCGCGAATGCGCCCCTAACAAAACTGCGCCCGGGGCCACGGCCCCCCCAGCCCCCCCACGCTACGCCACTGAGTGTGAGGTTTACGGTACTGCAGACCCAGTTTTCAAAACCATTTTGTTTTCTAGAATTTTTATTAACATTACTTATTGTAGGAATTCAAATGAACCCTTGTGATTAATAAATTCTCCTTTTTGTATACATGTTGCAGACCATTAATTCTAGATTATAATCTAGGTTATAATAGTGGATCTGGGTTGGACCCAGACACAAGTTTCAGAAGGGGCACTTTTGTCTAAAATGTTCAGTTTGTGTTAACAGGCACTGGAATTGCATGCGCCAATCGCAGGCTGTGCCCATCAAACTCACTCTGTCTAGAACATTGACGCACAGGGTCTGTCCTCCTGCTGCTCAGTTGACACTTGCCAGAGCCCTCACATATACACACAAACAGGGTTGGAAATAGCTTTGTCAAGTCAATTCCATAGGTTAGATACAAAGAAATTAACCCCATCACTGCTGACCCCCCCCCCCCATGTGCTGAACTGAATTTTTTTTCTCAAGACTTTTAACCACTTGGCTGCTATGGACGCGCTCAGTGCTTCCTCTCGAATGGGCTTTCCGTGCGAAGGACCTCAGCAGTTTCGATCTCTGTGGCCTCCCGGTGTGGGCTGACATCCTCCGGGACCCCGGCCGGCATAATAGCATCATCGCTAATGAAACTTGTTTGCAATGGCTTTCAAGAATGTGCTCCAAAGATTTTAACACCTTGGACACAACACCCGAGGCTCGAGCAGCTGAGACATCCGGTTCTAAAACAAATCCCTATATGGATTAGCATAAAGCCTCAACTGCAGCGGGACTTCTTATCCAGCAGATGGAGACATCTGCCTGTCAAATAGGGCTACTACAGTATAAAAATATATTGGAGAACCTCCCCAATATTACTCTATAATACATGAAAAGTGATTTTCTAAAAAACATTCCTTCCTGACAGTGGTCTTATGGAAAAATCACTTGGAAGTGAAGGGGTTAACTATCCATTATAACATCCTACTGCGGCCAGAAATGGGGTGCCCAGAGTGAGCATCCTACTGCACTGCAACACGCTCACTCTGAGCAACCCATAGCAGGCCGGTTGCTGACTGACAAATAAGTGCACCAACATGATGGCACAATTGTCCTCAATAAGCTCCTCTCACAAAATCCAAACATGGCTGCACCCTGCATTGGAGAGGACTAAATAACATTTGTGATATTTCGTTAAAGGATGAGCTATCGCATTGATCCATCAGGTCATCCTCTAATGGGATATCGCAGAAAAGGTCACCCGGCCTGTAACAGTGTACTTTATACATTTTGTTAATCATTGTTAAATATATGTAATTCCTATAAATGATTGCAATAATGTGAATAATAATAATAATAGTATAAATATTTTTTTCTGCAGGTTCAAAAAAGTAAACGAAAATGCAATCTGGACCTTCTGCTTTCTTTTTTTGGATATGTTTATGTCAGCATCTGGAACTGAGTGCAGCTTACAATGCATGTGAGTCAAAGCTACTACCGGTTTAAAGATATCATAACAAGAAGTATTACCACTTTGAATGTGTAGCGCTCACTCCCGGAGGAGCCGTTGAATTTAAACCTCGGGTCAGTCTCCCCGCACTAGGGAATAAATATACACCAGCACTGTTGTGGATTTTATAAATTATATAGTTTACTGAATAAACTGGCATATAAAGAGCAACACGATATACGTATATATATTTACAGTAGTTCGTAATGCGAGAAACGCGCAGTGGAAAAGAAAAAAAAGAATTTTAACCCCTTCGTGGTTGGAGTGTGAGTCCCGTACAGGTTGTGTCCCAAGAAAGTGTAGATGTATGTGTGTATTGGTACCCGGGTACAATATTCAACTGAATTTCAGGTGTGAATGATTTCAGGTGTATCTTCGACTAGTCACGTTGGGGCCCTGTAGGTTTTGACAAAACTGCAGCGTGTTTTATTATCTTTACTGTGGCCGGAAAGGCCTCTCACCCATCCGCCAGATACTCTGCACTCTGCTCGACCCAGGACGTCTCTCCGCTCGATTTGGCTGGGACTCTGTGCCACCGGATCCGCTGTCTTGCTTGTCTGTGTCTGCCACAAGATGCTCAGCTCACCGCCAGCACTCCCATACGATCATCTGCGGTCTCCTTAACTCGGGGTCCTTCAGCATACTCTGTATCTGTGTAAAGTCCTCAGCGGTGGATCACTCGGTCTTTGGCAGTAAAGGGTAACCGATCTCCAGCTCCGCAAGGCCGCACCTGCGCTCCGGTCTAGTCACGATCAGTATCTCTCTCACGTGCGTTTTGCTCTCTTCACTCCTCTGCGCGCTCTGCCTGTTTTCTCCATGAAGCTGTGGATGTAAGTCTCTCTTTTTCCACCCACTTCCTGTTCCCGCCCGCAAAGCATGCTGAAAAATGTAGTCCCAATGTCCAGTGTCTTACATTGTGCTTGTCTGGTGGCCAAAAATAGGTACTGCAACCACAGTGTTTTAAAACCAGCGCTACAAATGCATGGCAATTTTTACTTGTTTTTTGTTTCTTTCCCCTTAGGCTAGATTAACTTTGATATTCTCCCATCATGCACTTTGGAGGTTATCTACTAAGCGCCGTGTTTGCTGGTGCTGCATATATTGGTTAAAATGGCTGGTTTTGCAGTGCCAAGAAACGTTGCTGCTTCTCAAAACTATGATCTAAACAGCAAAAGGAGAGTTTTCACAGTAATCACTGGTGCTTAACCCCTTCACTACCGATATCGAGATATCCCAGATGGTGCATCTGTTGCCCTGATATCGAGATATCTCGGTATGCTGACCTGCAGCCCAAACCAAATGAAATTTGTTTGCTGTACATGAATTTTGTTATCATTTTGGACTGCAGAAGGTGCCCCCAAAGTTTTAATCCTGCGGGCATTCTAAAACTGAAAAATCAGCTGCTCAAAGCTCTGAAATATCGGGCTTTCAGCATCCAATGCAGGGAAAAAGAAAAGAAAATAGACCAGCCACCTAACCCTCTAACTCAATTTGACAGTAGATGACACCATCTACTAGCCAAAAATAGGTTATTTACAGTAAGAAATACGATGGGTATAAGCTCAAATATTTATTGCTTTATAATTAATTATGAATGATTTTACGAAAAAACACTGGTTTCTGACATTGTTTTTTTTTTTCCCCGAAAATCACTTGCTAGGGAAGGGGTTAATGGATAACTCCCTTTAAGTCACTTTCATATAAACTGTGTTAAAAAAAAAAGTATAGTTTTGCCTACAATAAAAATACAACAAAAGGTTCAACTGAAGGAATTTTCTTCAAGGAAGATATACCAATTTTCCCTAATTTGGGGAATACACCATATGCATGCACTTCACTTTATTTTCTCAGGTACATGTCATAAAAGGAGTGCATCATTATTTCCAAGAAAAAAAGTTGCCATCTGTGCTCGTTTCTATACAATTCCATGTGCAACAAAACAAAATTAGAGGTTTTTGTTTGCTTGAATGGCCATTGAATTGTAAGCTCACTCGTCACAACAATGCGAGTACTCACTCTACCAAGAGGTGCCGTGAAGTGGCGAGTGAGTATACACTTCAATGGCCATTCAAGCAAACAAAAACCTCTAACTGTGTTTTGTTGCACATGGAATTGTATAGAAACAAGTGCAGATGACAACTTTTTTTCTTGTTACTCCTGGTTGTTGCAGTCGCTCTGGTGAGTATGGGCGCAACACCATTTTTTCTGTATGTATGTATATTTTGTTGTAAGTCATTTTTGCTGCTGTTCCTTTTTCCATGGTTTTGTTTTCAACCCCCAATGGGAAGTGCTTAGTGCGTGTATAAATAAACCCACCATTTTCGCCTCTTAGCTGAAAAGCAGCAAGAGAGCGTGCAGCTGCTCAGAGGAGCGGCTTTTGGTTACATTGGTTAGGTACTCACTCTACCAAGAGGTGCCGTGATGTGGCGACTCGAGTGAGTTTACACTTCGATGGCCATTCTAGCAAACAAAAACTTCTAATTGTGTTTTGTTACACATGGAATTGTATAGAAATGAGCGCGCAGATGACAGCTTTGTTTCTTGCTATATTTTATACATGAACTGTGTTGGTTCTCCTGGTTGTTGCAGCCGCTCTGGTGAGTATGGGCATGACACCATTTTTTTTTGTATCTATATCATTATTTCCAAGCTGACATTTATTAATTTTTTTTTATATTTTAAGCTTGTTGGCAGTCATACAGCTCAAAAGGGTCACATGCGCAGTATATATTTTTTCAAATGTAAATGGGCACAGGGGTTCACCTAAGGTGGTTCCACACTGTTTACATGGCCATTTGATTAAAAATCTTGTCTAGCATTTTTTTGTGGGGGGGTGCATTTTCCTTACTCATTAGCAGACAGAAAATGCATTTTAACTAAACTTTCCAAGCCTTTTGTATTGTTCTGCAGGAGAATTAAATAGGCTTTGTTAAAATATACTAGAACAGTAACACATAAGGAGTTGTTGTACCGGCTGGGTGGAGTAGAGGTAATGTCACTGCTCTGCGTGGAGAGAGCCTGTGCAGTCATGGGCTTGATCCCAGCGAGCAACCTCTCCAGTAAGTGTCCTTAGCAAGACACCCAACGGTACATACTCACCACCCAGGACATACTTGAAAATGAGAGAAATCTCAATGTATCCTTCCTGGTAAAATCCTTTCTCAAAAAAAATAAATAAATAAAAGCCAAACTTGCCACTGAATGCACCAAACATTCAGCAGATCCCTTCAGTGCACTTCAGGTACCCTGCAGTGAATCCTGAATTCACTGCAGGGTCTGTGAACTGAACTCCTTGAAGTGTGCCGAATGAGAGAGCTCTCTGAATAACCACTAAAATTATGTAGTTTGGTTGTGAACCTTTCCAGTTATAAAGTCAAATTTGGAGGGAGCCCCATTGAGCTTTCTTATGTGGAATGATAACACTTTAAATGTTTGTAAATAGTCGTAAACAGGATTGTAACAGAAGCTCCCTCCACTTTGAGTTGATGCCCTCAATGTCCATCTGACAGACCAAGTGGCATATCAGGGTTAATGTTGCTATATGTACTGTGACAAAACTGTTCTGTGCTTGGGAGTTTAGCTTGTGTAATTAATCCAAATTAGAGCTATTGTTAGTGTTGCCTGTCCCTGTCTGATTGATTGATTGGATTGATCTTCTGTTGCTTTGTGTTGCTAATGTGCTAATCCTGTCTATTGTAAACTGATCAGATTTCTGTATCTCCTCAAATAATTCTCCCCCCCCCCCAATGTAGACAATGTGCTCTATGGATTGTATAATTTTACCAACACTCCCTGTTTAGGGTCTCGAGTTGCCAGATCGGCCATGTTTTTTTGGATACGTATCGCTATTTCACTCAGAGGGGGAGCACAGGGAAAAGTGCTGCCCTGCAACATGTATAATTCATATGCTGCAGGAAGGAAATCAAGGCAGGTCACCTGGGATTCCTGCATGATTTCTTACCTGCAGCATATGGATTCTACATACTGCGGGGTGACATGTCTCATGTACTGCCCGTCAGCATGAATAAATTATATGCATCTAGGAAAACATGGCCCTCCTGGCAACCCTATCGGGTTCTCCAATTCCCAGTTTCCCCAATTCCTGTTACAGGTGTAGCGCTGTTTAAAACTCTGTTGCTGCAGTGCTCAGTTTTGGCCACCAGAGGGAGACAAGCGCAATGTAAACATACTGGAGACAATGGGACTACGCTTTCCAGCATGCTTTGGGGCAGAGACAGGAAGTGGGTGGGGATTGAGGAAAGGACATCCGCAGCCTCGTGGAAGGAGAGCCAGTGTGAGCCGAGGAGTGAACCGAGTGAGAAGCACGTGAGACTGTGAGTGATAGTTACCAGGCCGGCGAGCAGGCGCTGCCTTGCCGACGCTGGGATCGATACAGTGACTTGCCAGAGACCTAGTAATCCACCGCGGAGAGGTTTGCACAGACGCAGAGTAGCAGATTGGACCCTGAGTAAGGAGACCGCGATGATCCACAGGGAGTGCAGGCGGTAGGCCGTGAACCTTGCTGTAAAGACGGACAAGCAGCAGAAGCGGATCCGGAGGCACAGAGTCCCAGTGAAATCCAGGGGAGAGACGTCCTTGATCGGGCAGCGGAACAGAGTGTCTGGCGGATGGGTGAGAGGCCTTAAAGGCCACAGTCAAACTATAACAAAGCACGCTGCAGTATTGCTTAAATCTACAGGGCCCCAATGTGACTAGTCGAAGATTTACCAAATCCTTTCACTGGCCAGTTGAAATATAGTACCCAGGTATCTGAGCTCACACACACACACACACACCTTTTTGGGACATTACCTGCATGGGACTTACACTCCAGAAACGAAGGGGTTAAACCTTTATTTTACCGCTGCGTGTTTCTCGCATTACGAAATCCTGTTTTCTATACACTGTGTTTACATTATACATGCCGCTTTATTGAGACCAGTAAAGTATATAATTTATAAAATCCACAACAGTGATGGTGTATATTTATTCCCTAGTGCGGAGAGACTAACCCGAGGTTAAATTCAGCGGCTCCTCCGGGAGTGAGCGCTACACGTGGGGGCTCGTTTCCGGGATACAGTCTCCTGAAAAAAAATGCATTTAAAGGGTTAAATATGGATCCAGACACTGCTGCCAAATGGTGTGAGGAGCAAAGTAGTCAGATAGAGTTATGCATAGTCATGGATGTTCCTGCAGACACTTGGGCCGAAGATCAGATTCGCCAGGCCGTGGCCGCGCTGACACCAGATCATCGGGGGTTAATCCTGGACATTAAAGTGAACCCAGATACCTCTCACACGTATGTTCTTTTTGAGTGGAGAAAGGGTGTTCCAGTGTGTTTTCAGGGCACGAGCGTGAAGCTGACCGATGAGGTGGAAGTTCAACTGATTCAGCCAAGTGCGCCACGTGGTGATCCCGCGAGTGTTCCCGCGCCCAGTCCGCTGGCCATGATCGGGCCTGAATTTATAGTGGCTATTGGAGATTTGCTGGCTAAATGTCAGAGAACAAGCCCTCCGCACACTATCTTTGGTTATCGACGGTTGAGAAATGTTACAGGAAACGTACCAACTCCGGCGGGAGAAGAAACCTTCGAAGAATGGGTAGAACAGGCGATGCAGGCTCTGGATGAGTGGGACGTCCCTGAAGCGCAGAAGAAGCAAAGAATTACTGAGAGCTTAAAGGGACCTGCGTCAGAGGCTGTCAGAAACCTAAAATTGAGTAAACAAGACTGCACTGCTTTAGATTACCTAAACGTGTTACAGGAAGTCTTTGGGCGAACAGAAAAGGCTGCTGTAAGAGAGGAAGAGGCTCTGCTAGAAGAAAAGTCCTTAAGGAGAGGAGAAAGAGCTTACGCACAACCAGTAAGGCATAATGAATATCTGCAAACTGAAGATGATTCGTGGGACACCTATGGATCTGAAGTTGACAGACAAGAGCATCTGCTGGTTCCTATATCCACAGAGAGTACTGCCAAAGAACCAACCCTCCCTGCATATAGTGAGTTACACAAAACCGTTAAGAAGGTACAAGAAGCTCAAGCTGAGCTGAAACAAGCACACACTGATCTGTGCCGAGTACTTTTGAAGGTGGCAGAGACACAGACCGATATGCAGAAGTTCCTTACTGATATGCGGACAACTGGAGTTGCTATGGCATCTGGGCAGGGTCCTTCAACCGAATCACCACAAACAAGTGCGCCTCCGTCTTCAAAGAAGAGATGTTTCAGTTGTGGGGAAATGGGTCATTTCCGAGCGCAATGCAAAAGCCAAAAGCCTGAAGGAAATAGGGTAGAAGAGTTCCTAAAAGCCTTGGAAGGGCTGCTATCTACCTCACAGGTGGGAAACGCCAGAGGGCCAAAGTGAAGGAGCAAACTAGGTGCCCAATGGTTGAAAACCGCTCCAAAAATCAAGCCAGAACTGAAAGGTTGAGAGGGCCCAGGGTTTTGCCAACTGCTGAGCCTACCAGGACTGAAAGAGTTACTCCGTTAGCATCCGGTTCTACGTCATGAGGAAGCAATGCACATCCAAAACCTACACGGCCAAGAAGAAGGCCAGGGTACAGCAAACGGGGTCAAAATTTCCTGCTGCTACAACAAAGTATCCTGACCAGCTGATAGGTCCTTCTCCCATCGTTCCAATCCAAGTAGAGGGAGTCTACACTAAAGCTCTGTTGGACTCAGGGGCTTAAGTGACATTGATCTACCGAGACTTCTATGAGAAACACTTGAAGCACATATCTCTACAGAAATTAAAGGACCTTGAGATCTGGGGTATTGGAACTGAGAAACTTCCCTATGACGGATATCTACAGGTGAAGTTAGAGATCGGATCCGAAGTCATCGGACAGTCTGGAGGTTGTGATGCATTGGCCATTGTGTGTCCTCGGCCTTCAGGGGCCAACAGAACTTCTATGATAGTGGGGACGAATACTGATCTGGTGCGACGTCTCCTGACTCCCATAGTAATGGAAGAAGGTTCTACCAGGGGAGTACACCCGATGTTACGTCCAGTCTATCAGCGAATGGTCGAAGAACAGAAGGCACCTGCCGAAGTGGGACATCTGTGGAGATTGGGAGGAACAGAGAAGGTTCTGCAATCAGGAGAAGTGGCGAGTTTCCAGGCTTCAGTCAAGTTGAACGGATCACAACCGGGTCCCTATGTGGTGCTGGAGACTGATTTCAATCATGGGAGTGAAGCCGGAGTAGAAGTAATCCCTGAAATAATTTCCACAAGAGCTTTGAAACGAACACGAGGAAGAGTCTCAGTTAGTGTATGTAATGTGTATGATTCTCCAGTTATCCTGAAAGCACGAATGCCCATCGGGCAAGTAGCGTCTGCTACGCCTCTCTCCCCTACCGATTTAGGAGGGGGAGTGAATAAAGAGATTCCAGCTGAAAGGTTCTATCCTAAGGACGCTCCCATCTCACCTGAATGGAAGAAACGTCTTCAGTCCCAGATCCTAAAGTGGAAGGACTTGTTCTCGAAGGACGAATTCGACGTGGGCCTAGCTAAGAGTACTGAGCATCGCATTCGACTACAGGAAGATAAGCCGTTTCGCGAAAGGTCAAGATGAGTTCCGTTTTGAGATTTGGATGATCTACGAGAACAGCTGAATGAACTGCAAAGAACTAAGGTGATTCAAGAGTCCAGGAGCCCTTATGCATCTCCAATAGTGATGGTTCGGAAGAAGAATGGTTCTATCCGTCTATGTATAGACTATCGCACGCTAAATCAGAGAACCATTCCGGATCAATATGCCACTCCTCGGATAGAAGATGCCTTACAATGTTTGTCTGGAGCAAAATGGTTTAGTGTACTAGACCTGCGAAGTGGGTATCACCAGATACCAATGCATCCTGAAGACAAAGAAAAGACTGCGTTCATCTGCCCACTGGGGTTCTTTGAGTTCAACAGAATGCCTCAAGGCCTTACGGGGGCTCCAGCCACGTTCCAACGGTTAATGGAGAAGACAGTCGGGGACATGAACCTGATCAAAGTGTTAGTGTATCTGGATGACATTATTGTGTTCGGGAAGACCTTGGAAGAACATGAGCAACGGTTGGAGAAGGTCTTGAAGCGGCTCCATGAAGAGGGGTTGAAACTGTCTCTAGAGAAGTGTCAATTTTGTTTGCCTTCTGTTACGTATCTGGGACATGTTGTTTCAGCAGAAGGCGTTTCGACGGATCCTTGGAAGTTGGAAGCCGTAGCTTCCTGGCCTAGACCCCGAAGTGTTACTGAGCTCAGATCTTTCTTGGGGTTCTGCTCCTATTACCGAAGATTCGTAGGAGGATTTGCCAAGATAGCTCAACCACTGAACAAGCTCCTACAGAAGGAAGACGCAGAAGAAGGCCACAAGGCCTCTGATCAAAATTCATCGGCTCCAGGGCCAAGGAAGGCTCGAGAATCCATCCAAGAAGAATGGACTAATCAATGCGACGGTGCTTTCATGAAGCTGAAAGAGAGTCTAACTCGAGCTCCTGTCTTGGTTTACGCTGATCCTCATAAGCCGTACGAATTGCATGTGGATGCCAGCAGAGAAGGTCTAGGGGGAGTCCTATACCAGGAATATGGCGGATTGTTGAAGCCTGTAGCGTATGTGAGCCGAAGTCTTACGCCTTCAGAAAAGAACTATCCTACCCACAAGTTGGAGTTCCTAGCCTTGAAATGGGCGGTAGTAGACAAGCTGAAAGATTATCTGTACGGAGCCGAATTTGTGATAAAGACTGATAACAATCCTCTTACCTACGTCCTTACCACTGCGAAGCTGGATGCAGCGGGACATCGGTGGTTGGCCGCTCTGTCAGGGTTTCGGTTCAGCCTGAAGTATCGCCCTGGAGTGAATAATCGAGATGCCGATGCTTTGTCAATAAGACCCTACATTACAGAATGGATTCAGTTAACTCCAGATGGAGTGCAAGCTTTATGTCAAGGAGCGGAGCGCCGGGTCAAGGGAGGGATCGAAGCAGAAGCCATAGGAGTTATGGCTGCGGCTGTTCCAGAGTTCTATTGCAATCCTATGCAGTTGAGGAATGAAAGTTTGCCTACTTTCTCGAAACAGGACCTGAGAGCCGATCAGGCCCTAACCGCAAACCAACGGGAAATTCTACTGACAAATTCCCCAGAAGGAGCCCGATTGGTACACAAAGAGTCGGAACGGTTGAAGATGTTGGATGGGATGGTCTACCGAAGGGGCCCCTCAAACAATGCTGAAGAGACCCAACAGTTGTTCCTTCCCACCAAACACAGAGAGGGTGTGCTGCGGTCACTACACGATGACCATGGACATTTGGGTGCAGAGAGAACTTTTAAGCTAGTGAGAGACAGATTTTATTGGCCCTGTATGAGGTCCAAAGTTGAAAGTTACTGTCATTTGTGTTTGAGGTGTATCCAGAGGAAAACCCTACCAAACCGAGCCGCTCCAATGAGCCACCTGCAAAGTCAAGGACCCATGGATTTGGTGTGCATTAATTTCCTGTGCTTAGAGCTTGATGCTAGTGGGCAGGGCAATATTCTAGTAGTGACTGATCATTTCATGCGTTATGCTCAAGCTTTTTCCACGAAAGACCAACGTGCTCCTACGTGGCGAAGGTTTTAATGGAAAAGTTTTTTGTTCACTATGGTCTACCAAAGAGAATACACTGGGATCAGGGCAGAGAGTTTGAGAGCAGGCTTGTTGGGCAATTGCTGGAACTACTAGGGATTCAGAAGACCCGAACTACACCATATCACCCTCAAGGTGATGCACAACCAGAAAGGTTTAATCGCACGCTGCTAAAAATGTTGGGGACATTGTCGAACAGAGAGAATCAGAGCTGGAGTCGTCACATAGCTACGCTGGTGCACGCATACAACAGTACGGAGAGTGACGCTACTGGATACTCACCGTACCGTCTTATGTTCGGAAGAGAAGCTTGACTGCCGGTTGATTTGGCGTTTGGGCTATCTCTGGATCAGACCTCGGTAACCTCTCATAGAAATTACGTGGATAGACTTCGGAAGAATTTGGCCTCTGCGTTTGAACAGGCCCGTTTGACCTCAGGATACAGGGAACAGAGGAATAAGAGAAACTACGACTTGAGAGTTCGGATACAGGATCTACAACCCGGTGATAGGGTTTTGTTGAAGAACTTGGGTGCTTCTGCAAGGCATAAGTTGGCGGATAGATGGAGTTCTCAAGTCTACATTGTCTGCAAGCAACTGCCGGGTTTGCCAGTTTACCAAATCCAACTGGATGGAAAGGCTGGGCCTCTTAATAACTGGCACCGAAATCATCTGTTACCTGTGAGGGAGGCTGTAAGGATACCAGTTGGAGACAAACTTTCTCTACCAAACCCGCCTGCTCCACGCTCGGCTCCCGCTACTCGGTCTCAGCAGACACGGGTTGTCGAAGAGAATGAAGAGGATAGTGAGGAGGGAAGTTTTTGTCTGGACTGGGTGCACTAGCCAGAACCTGAAGAGGTCATTCCAGTTCCCGAACGGTGGGAAAGTAACCTGAGGCCTGAAGCTCCTGAATTTCAATTGGAAGTTCCCGAAACTTTAGAAGTTCCTGTAGTTCCTGAAGACGCGTTCTATGATTACAGTTCTATGCCTTCACTGGAAGGATCATACTCTGAAGAGATATCTGTTCCAGTTGTGGACGAAAGAATTGAACCCATACCTGTAGTACTTCCACCTGAAGAGGAGCTGATTGAGCCTGAATCCAAACTTTCTATCCGACCCACCCAGAGACTTACCTACGACTCACCAGGACATAGCACTGAAGAGGCTGTCACCACAGTGCGAAGGTTGCCCGAAGTGTCTGCTATGTTAGCTGAGGTAGTCAGGAGCATGAGTCAACTTGAGGACGTATATCTGACCCATTGTATGTTTGCTGATGAACCTGTATACATTGCCTAATGTTATGTAATTGTTATACCTCCTTGGAAAGACCCAAGAGTTCTAGGAGGGGGAGAGTGTAGCGCTGTTTAAAACTCTGTTGCTGCATTGCTCAGTTTTGGCCACCAGAGGGAGACAAGCGCAATGTAAACATACTGGACACAATGGGACTACGTTTTCCAGCATGCTTTGGGGCAGAGACAAGAAGTGGGTGGGGATTGAGGAAAGGACATCCGCAGCCTCGTGGAAGGAGAGCCAGTGTGAGCCGAGGAGTGAACCGAGTGAGAAGCACGTGAGACTGTGAGAGATAATTACCAGGCCGGAGAGCAGGCGTTGCCTTGCCGACGCTGGGATCGATACAGTGACTTGCCAGAGACCTAGTAATCCACCGCGGAGAGTTTTGCACAGACGCAGAGTAGCAGATTGGACCCCGAGTAAGGAGACTGCAATGATCCACAGGGAGTGCAGGCGGTAGGCCGTGGACCTTGCTGTAAAGACAGACAAGCAGGAGAAGCAGATCCGGAGGCACAGAGTCCCAGTGAAATCCAGCGGAGAGACGTCCTTGATCGGGCAGCAGACCAGAGTGTCTGGCAGATGGGTGAGAGGCCTTCCAGGCCACAGTCAAACTATAACAAAGCACGCTGCAGTATTGCTTAAATCTACAGGGCCCCAACGTGACTAGTCGAAATCCTGTTTTCTATACACTGTGTTTACATTATACATGCCGCTTTATTGAGACCAGTAAAGTATATAATTTATAAAATCCACAACAGTGCTGGTGTATATTTATTCCCTAGTGTGGAGAGACTAACCCGAGGTTAAATTCAGCAGCTCCTCTGGGAGTGAGCGCTACACAGGTATGAATAAAATTAGGTGTATACAACCCATATTTCAGGATGTGCACACGTGTTTTTTTATTATTTCTAAACTGTAAATCATCACAAACTTATAATTTTCATGTTCTTCGACCCACACAAATTATATATCTTTTTTTTTAAGGTAGACTTGGCAGATTCATAATATATCATTATTATATGTATACGTTGTGTCCTGCAAGAAGGCTATAACAACAAATGTAAAAATATGTTAATTTCCATTAAAGTTTCAATCATCTACAGCGTGTAAAATAATTTTTTCACATTTTATCATCCAAGCCTTTGCTGTTATATATTTTATGGGGTATGCTTGTTAAAAAAATTAGAAATGGAAACCCGTTACTTTATTTTTCTGTGTAAATAGGCGATTTTAGCTAAAACTGAAAATAACAACATTTTTCAAATGTATGCATTATTTGGCAGGCAGACGGCGCCATCTGCTGATCAAATGATACTACTACATCTCCATAAACCAGAAATTGTAAATTGTAAAGAAAAGAAAAACAGATCCCAAGCTGTTTAAACAGTTTTGGCACCTTAGCTATCATGTCTGAGGTGCTAAATCATCAAAGGCACATTCCTGAGCCCAATAGCTAATGAAGTTTCCTTGGAAAAAACTAAATTCCTTTGCATTGCTCCAGAGTTAACCCACATCAACTATACTCAATATTGGAGCACCAGCAGGTGGCTTTGCAGTTAAGAGTATAGTCAATCTTGGTAGTGAAGGGTTTAAGGTTCTGAGTAGCACTCCAATTCAGCAGTGATCATCCTCTGGCAAGACTGTCTGTGTGTAGTTGTATGCTAATGCATTTTTATTCTCTCATATGTCAAAGTGCTCACAAATGTCACTCTTGGGAAAGCATTAATTTTATAACCACCTGCCCAAACAATGGTTAGAAAATGAAAAATCTTGAGCAAGCAGTTTCTTTCGTGACTAACATTTTTTGCAAAATTAATAAGAACTGGTGAATAGGGATGAGCTGTTCAGTTCGGACGGTTTGGATTTCGGACCGAACTTAGCCTGTTCGGTCTGCTCGCGAACTCCGAACATTTCCGGGTGTTCGGCGCATGTTCGACCACAATGCATCAAAATGGACCACAATGCATTTTCCCACTGGCCTGAAGCTCGTAATTGGCTACAGCCTTGCACCTGACCACAGGTCTGGTGCAAGACAGGTTCAACAGTATGCCAATCATGGCTCAGAGTCCTGATTGGGCAAATTTTGCCCAATCATGGGCTCACAGAGCTAAGTCCCGCAGCACACTATATAAGGTTTCCACGCACGGCTTCACCACGCATTTGAGAGGAGATTTCATAGGAGATTGTTGTTGTGTGTTCTTACTGCCGGTCTGCCACGCTACTGGGGGGGTCTGGGGGGGTCTCATTTCTACAAAACATTTGGGAATTGAGGTGATCTGTGTCTTGTCACTGGTGCCAGCAAGTATTTTGGGGGTCTCACAAATCTCCACAAAACATTTGGGAATTGAGGTGATCTGTGTCTTGTCACTACCAGCAAGTATTTTGGGGGTCTCACAAATTTATACAAAACATTTGGGAATTGAGGTGATCTGTGTCTTGTCACTGGTGCCAGCAAGTATTTTGGGGGTCTCACAAATTTCCACAAAACATTTGGTAATTGAGGTGATCTGTGTCTTGTCACTGCCAGCAACTATTTTGGGGGTCTCACAAATTTCTACAAAACATTTGGGAATTGAGGTGATCTGTGTCTTGTCAGTGGTGCCAGCAAGTATTTTGGGGGTCTCACAAATTTCCACAAAACATTTGGGAATTGAGGTGATCTGTGTCTTGTCACTGCCAGCAAGTATTTTGGGGGTCTCACAAATTTCTACAAAACATTTGGGAATTGGGGTGATCTGTGTCTTGTCACTGGTGCCAGCAAGTATTTTGGGGGTCTCACAAATTTCCACAAAACATTTGGGAATTGAGGTGATCTGTGTCTTGTCACTGCCAGCAACTATTTTGGGGGTCTCACAAATTTCTACAAAACATTTGGGAATTGAGGTGATCTGTGTCTTGTCACTGCCAGCAAGTATTTTGGGGGTCTCACAAATTTCCACAAAACATTTGGGAATTGAGGTGATCTGTGTCTTGTCACTGCCAGCAAGTATTTTGGGGGTCTCACAAAATTCTACAAAACATTTGGGAATTGAGGTGATCTGTGTCTTGTCACTGCCAGCAAGTATTTTGGGGGGTCTCACAAATTTCTACAAAACATTTGGGAATTGAGGTGATCTTCTGTGTCTTGTCACTGCCAGCAAGTATTTTGGGGGTCTCACAAATTTCTACAAAACATTTGGGAATTGAGGTGATCTGTGTCTTGTCACTGCCAGCAAGTATTTTGGGGGTCTCACAAATTTCTACAAAACATTTGGGAATTGAGGTGATCTGTGTCTTGTCACTGCCAGCAAGTATTTTGGGGGTCTCACAAATTTCTACAAAACATTTGGGAGTTGAGGTGATCTTCTGTGTCTTGTCACTGCCAGCAAGTATTTTGGGGGTCTCACAAATGTCCACAAAACATTTGGGAATTGAGGTGATCTGTGTCTTGACACTGCCAGCAAGTATTTTGGGGGTCTCACAAATTTCTACGAAACATTTGGGAATTGAGGTGATCTGTATCTTGTCACTGCCAGCAAGTATTTTGGGGGTCTCACAAATTTCTACAAAACATTTGGGAATTGAGGTGATCTGTGTCTTGTCACACAGCCAGTGCCACGCAGTATTTTGGGGGGTCACTAATTTCTACTAAATATCTGGGAATTGAGGTGATCTGTATCTTGTCACTGCCAGCAAGTATTTTGGGGGTCACTAATTTCTAAAAAATATTTGGGAATTGTTATAATCCGTATGTTCTCACTGGCTGCCATCCATCAAGGGGTCTCACTGATTTATAGGAGGTTTCTGAGACTTGTAATCTGTGGCTTCTCACTGCCACCCATCAGGGGGTCACACTGATTTATAGGAGGTTTCTGAGACTTGTAATCTGTGGCTTCTAACTGCCACCCATCAAGGGGTCACACTGATTTATAGGAGGTTTCTGAGATTTGTAATCTGCGGCTTCTCACTGCCACCCATCAGGGGGGTCTCACTGATTTATAGGAGGGAATTGTAATCTGTGTCTTGTCACTGGCTGCCAGCTATCAGGGTGTCTCACTGAGTCATACCAGAGTTCTGGAAATCTTTAATCTTTATACCAGAGTTGAATCAGAGTTCTGTATATATTTAATCTATATATCACTCACCATGTCTGAAAGAACAAAAAGGACAGGCAGACGCTCCCAGACACAGATAAGAGGGCAAGCAGCCCCTGTGTCGGGAGGCTGTGCCTCTGGTCGTGGTGGACGTGGTGCATCCTCTGCAGGGGCACGCTTGTCCTTTCTAACTGGTGCTGGCCGTCTTAAGCAGCAGCAACATACAGAGGATTTGGTGGATTGGCTAACCAGGCCATCCTCATCCTCCGAGTCCTCTGCCAGCCAGGCTTGTAGTGCTTTACAGTCAACCTCAGCTGCCAAAGCATCTAATTCAGCCTCCATGTCCACAGCTACTCCTGCCGTAGCCTCGCTATCACACACGGAGGAGTCAGCTGAATTGTTTGACTACAATGACAGTGACATGCTGCTTGAGGATGCGCAGCAAGTACAGTGCTCTGATTCAATCTCTGAGGTTGAGGAAGGGAGTATAATCAACCTAGAGGAAGGGGGTGCCAGTGATGACACACAAATAACTGGCACTCATGTTGCCCCAGCAGCTGCAGCATACTGCCAAGTTGGCTCCAGTGATGAGGAGATAGGGGATGATGATAACAATGATGATGAGGTCACTGACTCCACCTGGGTGCCTGATCGAACAGAGGAATCAAGTGAGGAAGAGGGGAGGAGGAGGCACAGCAAACACGAGGCACAACATCCTCTATGACCAACTGTAGCACTAGCCAGTCCAAGGCATCACATGTCAGAGCTGCTCCGGTGCAGAGCGCTGTTGTCTCAAAGCACACACGCAGGAACTCTGCTGTCTGGGAGTTCTTTAAGAAATGTGCAGCAGACCCCACCGTTGCTATTTGTAATCTATGTCAGATGAGGCTTAAGCGTGGGAAAGACACCCAACACTTGTATACCACGTGCTTGAGGCGACATATGACCTCCTGCCACACATCCCGTTGGTGCAAAACTTTGCGTAGGTCCTCCTCCTCCTCATCTGTCTATACCCCCACTGTATGTCCTTCCATGTCATTACCTACAACCTCCACTGACAGGGATGATGCTACAGTAATGGATGTACCAGCTCCTTCCTCACAACGTGACATCATCCCATCAGCTGAAGATTTACGCAGTCAGATTACGTTGCCGCAGCTGCTGCAGCGTAAGAAAAAATATAGTCCCAACCATCCCCAAGCACAGCGTCTATATGCCAGTTTAGCAAAATTACTCGCATTGCAGCTGCTGCCTTTCCAGCTGGTGGACTCTGCTCCCTTCCGTGAATTTGCTGAATGTGCTGTACCACAATGGCAGGTTCCAAAACGCCATTACTTTTCAGGCAAGGCCATTCCAGCACTATACCAGCACATGGAAGACAATGTTATCCAGTCATTGGGAAAGGCAGTCAGCAACAAGGTGCATGTGACTTTAGAGATGTGGTCCAGCAAGCATGGACAGGGTCGTTACATTTCCTTCACGGCACACTGGGTAACTCTGATTACAGCAGGGAGGGATCCAAGATGGGGCTCTGTGCTGGAGCTTGTTCATCCACCATGCCTCCAGAAAGCTGCTTGTATGAGGTCTGTCTGCTCCACCACCTCTTCCTCCTCCTCCTTCTCTGTCTCTGGCGAAATGGCAGTTAAACCGACGCATGGCAGGGGCTACGCAATGGCTCAAGCAAAAAGATGCCATACTGTGCTTGAGCTGGTTTGTTTAGGGGACAGGAGCCACACCGGGCCATAAATTCTGTCAGCTCTGCAGGGGCAGGTGCAGAGATGGTTAACACCACGCCAGCTTCAGCTGGGAATGATCATCTGCGATAATGGCAGCAACCTTCTCTCCACCCTACGCAAGGGTAAATTGGCGCATGTACCATGCCTAGCACACATCCTAAATCTAGTGGTACAGTGTTTCCTAACCAAGTACCCAGGGATGCCAGAGCTTCTCAGCCAGGCCAGAAAAGTCTGCAGCCACTTCAGACGGTCATTCCCAGCAAGCGTTCGCCTGGCAGAAATTCAAAGAGAATTCCACCTTCCCACAAACCGTCTGATCTGTGACATGCCCACCAGGTGGAACTCGACATTAGCAATGCTGCAGCATCTACACAAGCAGCAGAGGGCCATCAACGAGTACCTGTGTGAGTATGGCACAAGGACAGGTTCAGGTCAACTTGTTTTTTCCCCCCCCCCCGCAGTGGCTGATGATCAAGGATGCATGCACTGTACTGTCACCATTTGAGAGGCAATGAGGATGGTGAGCAGGGACAGTGCATGCATCAGTGACACAATTCCTTTAGTGTTCCTGCTGGAGCACACTCTGCAGGGAATTATAGATGTGGCTCTAGAGGCAGAGCAGCGGGAGGAAGAGGAGGCCTTCCCTAGCTCTCAAGGCCCCAGTCTTTCCGCAAACAGCATTCCAGCGGGTCCTACTCAGATCAGACAGGAGGAGGATGAGGAGGAGGAGGAGGAATATTTAAGTAGTGGGGGCATTGAAGGTGGGGATTCCTCAAGGGAGGGTTTCGTGTGCCCAGAAACACAAGGGCTAGTGCGTGGCTGGGAGGAGGAAGTGCATGATACGGTCATCCTCATTGACCAAGAAGACTCGGAAGCTAATGCCACCTCCAACCTACGCTGCATGGGCTCCCTTATGATGCAAAGCCTGCTAAAGGACCCCAGAATTCGTGCTATCAAGGAGAGGGATCATTACTGGTTGGCAACCCTTCTTGATCCACAATACAAGGGTAAAGGTGCAGAGCTCATCCTGCCCGAGGATGGAGGGAGCACAGGATGAAAAAACTTGAGGACGCTCTAAAGCGACACTTGTGTAACACCTTTCCAGGCACTGGTAGGATACCAAGTGATGACACACGTGCTTCTGAGGCTGCGGATGATCAGAGGAAAAGTGGTGAAGGCCGGGGCCGCTTGACTGATGCATTTTTAAAAAAAATTTATTCCACGACGCCCAGGGACGTCAAATGTAGGCACCCATTGCCAGCGTCTTCACCATATGGTGCAGGACTACCTAGGGCAAAGGCAGACCTGGATACCTTTCCAGCAGATGATCCACTGGCTTACTGGGTGTTGAGATTGGATCACTGGCCAGAACTTAGCCAATATGCTATGCAGCTACTAGGTTGCCCTTCATCCAGCGTGCTTTCTGAAAGGACGTTCAGTGCCGCTGGAGGTTTTGTCACAGACAAAAGAGTGCGTCTGTCCACCGACTCTGTAGACCGGCTGACATTTATAAAAATGAATCAGTACTGGATCAGCAGTTATCAATCCCCTGATGCTGACGTAACGGAATAGATCGGGGATATCTACTGCATGCACAAAACCTCCAGCACTGAACTCTTCCACAATACCACAAAAGGGTTACGGTGTGAATGCACTTGCTGCCATGAAAGGCACAATATTTGGCTGCACTGATGCCTGTGCCAGATTTATATCATTTAAATTTTTTGAACAGCAGGGTCCAACCCTGCACTCTTCCACAATACCACAAAAGGGTTACGGTGTGAATGCACTTGCTGCCATGAAAGGCACAATATTTGGCTGCACTGACGCCTGTGCCAGATTTATATCATTTAAATTTTTTGAACAGCAGGGTCCAACCCTGCACTCTTCCACAATACTACAGAGGGGTTACTGTATGATAATAGTACTTGCTGGCAGTCTGGCACCAAAAGCACAATATCTGGGTGCACTGACTCCTTTTCCAGATTCATATCTTTTTAATATAGAACCACATGGTCCACCCCTGCATTCTTCCACAATACTACAGAGGGGTTACTGTATGATGATACTTGCTGACCTGGCAGTCTGGCACCAAAGGCACAATATCTGGGTGCACTGACGCCTTGACCAGAATCATATCTTTTTAATATAGGACCACATGGTCCACCCCTGCATTCTTCCACAATACTACAGAGGGGTTACTGTATGATGATACTTGCTGGCCTGGCAGTCTGGCACCAAAGGCACAATATCCAACAGGTCCTTCTGTGTGTCCTTTGCTGGTAACTCCTCCTCCTCATTGCCTCTATCTGTTGGTGTACCTCAAGGCTCTGTCCTTGGTCCTCTGCTCTTTTCCATCTACACCTCCTCCCTGGGCAAAATCATCAACAGCTTTGGCTTTAATTACCACCTCTACGCTGATGACACTCAGATCTACCTCTCTACCCCTGATCTCTCTCCCCCTGTCCTTTCCAAAGTCAGTGACTGTTTATCTGGCATCTCCTCCTGGATGGCCTCCCACCACCTAAAGATCAACATGTCAAAGACTGAGCTCCTACTTATTCCTCCCTCTAATGCCGCCCCACCTCCTGACTTCTCGATCACGGTGGAGGGTATCACCATCTCCCCATCAAACCAAGTTCGCTGTCTTGGAGTTACACTTGACTCTGCTCTTTCCTTCATCCCCCACATCAAGTCTCTTTCCTCCTCCTGCCGATACCAACTGCGTAATATTTACAGAATTCGGCCATTTCTTACCGCTGTCGCCACAAAACAACTCATACACGCCCTGGTAATCTCCCGACTCGACTATTGCAATAATCTCTTATCTGGCCTCCCTCTGTCCCACCTCTCCCCCCTACAATCCATCCTGAACGCCTCCGCCAGGCTAATTCACCTCACCCGCCGCTCTGTCTCTGCCGCTCCCCTCTGCGAGTCCCTTCACTGGCTCCCCATCCACTGCAGAATTAAGTTCAAAATCCTTATCCTTACCTACAAAACCTCACTAACTCAGCTCCCCACTACCTGTCCTCACTAATCAACAAATACACCCCAGCCCGCTCCCTAAGGTCAAACAGTGACCTGCGCCTAGCTTCTCCCCGCATCACCTCTTCCCATGATAGACTGCAGGATTTCTCACGCGCAGCCCCCACTCTCTGGAACGCTCTCCCTCGTGCTGTCAGACTTTCCCCTAACTTCTCTTCCTTCAAACGCTCCCTTAAAACATTCCTATTTAGGGAAGCCTACCACCCAACTCACTGACGCAACCATCAATCACTCTCACCTTACAGTCCTCTCCTCCTGTTTCCAACCCCAACCCTCCCAGATTGTGAGTTCCTACGGGAATAGGGCCCTCATCTCCTCCTGTACTGTTTGTCAAATGTTGTTCAATGTATTGTAACCCTGTCTATACTGTGCTTATTGTACAGCGCTGCGGAATATGCTGGCGCTTTATAAATAAAGAATAATAATAATAATAATAATATCTGGGTGCACTGACACCTTTACCAGATTCATATCTTTCTAATATAGGACTGCAAGGTCCACCCCTGCATTCTTCCACAATACTACAGAGGGGATACTGTATGATAGTACTTGCAGGCCTGGCACCAAAAGCACAATATTTGGGTGCACTGCCACTGATGCCTGTATCAGATTCATATCCATTCCTCAGAGGGGTTACGGTGTGACAGCACTGTTGCCGACGCTAAACGCCCAATTCTAAAGCACCTATTGTTACTTTCATCCAAAGCCTGCATAAGTTTCACAATAATTTAGCCAAAAAATCACTAAACTTTTTCTACGTGTCTGAAAATGTCTCCTCTTTTCATACAGACTGCCGCCCCAAGTAGTTGTTTATGGATAGATTAAAGGAAAAGCATTTACCGTCATTTTTTTGTTTTCAAGTGTTTCTATACATCCTAGAAATCCGCCACTTCACAGGCAGGTTATGGGGACCTCCTAGGCATGATATTTGAAAGAATTTTTCGTTTTTATTGTTAACCCTTATTTCATGGAAAACTCTCTGTCCCTTTAAAAACGTTTTTTTTTTAAAACTTTTTGTCCTTGTTTCCTGTCCGACAGGGCACTACCCGGACCCCCATACACCTTTTATGATAAATATCTAGCATATATGCCCTCTTGGAGGGCACTCTAGAAACCAAATTTTCAGCCCCATTGACTCGTATTGGGTTCGGATTCGGATTCGGATACGAACATTTGGAATGTTCGGGTTCGGGTACCAACCCGAACTTGGGCGTGTTCGGCTCATCACTACTGGTGAATCACTTCCTGGTATGCCGAAAAAAATACACTCCATTTGTGTACAGTTTATAGCTAAAACCGAGGTGAGATAAATGGGAGAATTATTTTGGTTTGGCTATTTTGATCTGATGGCTGACAAATCGTCATGTTTTCTTCACAATTGGTCTAGAAGCCAGGAGACATTCCATATTACAGATCGTTTGTCCCTCTGTCCTGTAATTCCTCCCCTCTTATGTAACCCTATGGCAAAGTGTGATATTATGAAACGTATTTGTGCAAATAATCCATGTCCATGTGATGGGAGCTGCAATAATTGATATGTCTTCAACGCATATCGACTTTCTGACCGACAATAACAGACATTACCTGTATACTGTCACTGACAAAACTATCCATCCACCTTTCAAAGAAATGCCAACATTTTAAACATTTTCTTAGTGTGAAATAAGTGATGTCACATATAATGAATATTATTACATTTAATATTTTGACAATCATATTTTCATAGTGTGAAACTTTTTGTGTGCTTTTTGAGGACTCTATGTCAAGGGCAGCAGGGCCGGACTGTCCATAGGGCATACCGGGTTTTGCCCGGTGGACCAATTGACTGTAAGGCTCTTTCATCCGGTTTTGACCCTGGTGGTCTGAGTGGCCGAGGGCGTTCCATGCGTTCTATGCTTTCAGCACTGACTGAGGCAGTGGCACTGGCGTTCAGCTGACGTGTCATCACAGAGTGCCGGCTCTCAGCTGCCATGTCATTAAAGAACGCTGGCATCCAGCGTGGGAGCACAGCCACTCAGACCACCAGGGGGTCCAGCATCACTGTCCCACTCCCTTCTTCAAACTGCCTGCTCTCTGAATCGCCAAATGGCCCCAAAATGGCACCGTACAGGGAAATTGTTCGATGACATTTCAGGCCAGATCGTCTCTCTCTCAATAACCCCTTAAAAGTTAGTCAAATTTGTGAATTTAATTTTTTTTACCTTTGTTTTTACAGCATTTTTAATTCCAACAAATCTAACATGGAAAATACTACATTGTAAATTACATGTGTACTGGGAATGCAATGTTCCATGGGAAATACAAGACAATGTTACATATGAAGTGACAATGACTAATTCTTGCCTGGGCAGTCAAATTGATACGGTAAAGTGATATCTATCAAGTTCTCTTGTTTCTGTTAAAAATGCATAAATAATGTTGTTGGGTTTGGTTATAGTAATTGATGCATATAAATATCCATTTTTAATAATCATATTAGTACATCACTTTTTTGGCATTAAGTGCAACTGTTACTAAATGTCTTGGATGGTTCTTTAAAGGGGAGTTGTAAACTACCAGTATTTACTCTTCATTCCTCTCCCTTAACCCCTGCACTACTGATATCTCGGGCTTCAAAGGCACCATCTGGTGCCCCGATATCGAGATATCTCAATATGCTGATCTGCATCTCAAAAGCTAATGAAATTCATTGCTGCAAACAAATTACATTTGCTTTTGGGCTGCAGAAGGTGCCTCCAAAGTTTAAGCCCTGTGGGCAAAATGTTCAAAGAGCCATATCTGTAAAATCAGCTGCTGAAAGCTCTGAAACATCAGGCTTTCAGCAGACGATGCAGGGAGAAAAAGAAGAAAACAGACCAGCCGCTCAAACCTCTGTAACTCAATTTGGTAGTAGATGGCGCCATCTCCTTGCCAAAATAGGTTATTTACAGTAAGAAATACAATGGGTATACGCTCAAATATTTCGTATTATAATTAATTAAAAATGATTTTACAAAAAAACACTGGTTTCTGACAATGGTGTTTTGTAAAATCACCTGGTAGTGAAGGGGTTAAAGTAGCAGTCTGGACTTGACAAACACTTGATGGTAATTCAAAGAGATTCGAAAAGTCACCGCACGTTCGGTGACTTTTCGTTCTCTTCAATTCGGTTCCTTTTGCCGATCGCATTTCGGTGACCCTGCGGTGTATTCAGCAAACACTACAGGGTCCCTGAATTGCAGGGAAAAGCTGCCGCAAACCCGACGAAAACTAACCGCAAAACCCAGCGAATGCACGCCGAAAACCCGCAAAAACATCTGGATTAACCTCCCGAAAACTACGGAAAAACCCGAGCAGGAGCCGAACACACGCAGCGAAGCCGCCGGAAAAAGCCGACACCGCAGAAGAAGCCAGTGAATAAATTAGCAAAACAGTTTGCATGAATGTTTGAAAAGTGAAACGCTGTTTGCAAAGAAACTACTGAGCGAAAATGTCTGAAATTTACATATGAGTTCCAGGGAATGATAATAAAAAGGGCTGTTACAGAAAAAATAAGTAAACTTTTAAAAAATAAAAAAAATCCATAAAAATGCTTAAAATATCCTAAAAAATCTATAAATAAAGAGACTCTTTACTGCAGAATTTTATAATGAACGGTTTATTAGATATTGAATTAAAACCGGAATATTTTTAACATTGAAGTCTATGGGATTCGCCTGAATAAATCTGCCGCATGAAATCACCGAATGGCAGGGCATTTCAGGAACCTTTCCCTGCTGGTTTTTGTTCTCTGAATAGCCGAAGCAGTGCTTTTTCATGGGGATTTCACTGCCCTCGAACAGGCACCGAACAGGCACCGTATGTGCAGGCAATTCACCAGGATTTGGCAAATTGCCTGCTCTCTGAATAGCCGAATGGCCAAGAAAGGTAACCGAACGCTGACTTTCTCAAGCTATTCGGATCTCTTTGAATTACCCTAATTGTCAGGAACCAGTGTTATTTGGGAAATAATTTAAATTATACAGTAAGAAATATCTGCCTTATTGTAATAACCTATTTGGAGAGCAGATTTTGTCATCTAAAGGCCAAAAAGATTTACTGAGGTCCAGGTATCTGTGCAGGATGGGGAGATGTCAGTAAGACACAAAAGAATTAGTACCTCAGGCATCGTGCACGTGGTGCTAAAACATTAGGGGCTTGTTCTGGAGCCCAATCGCGAGCAAAATTGATTTGCATTGCTCCTGTGGAACATCATATCGACTATACTCGGTATCAGGGCAGCAGGAGGAACCTTGCAGATCGAGTACAGTTAATCTTGGCATTGAAGGGGTTAAATTAAACCCCATTATGTAATATTAATAAAAATAATGGTCCCGACACAAATATATACTGACGTGGCCCCCACACTTTTTACAAACACTGTCTATACTCATCTATTGAGTTGTTCTGTTTGGTAGTTGCATTATTTTCTTCTTCCTTTTCTTATCCAGGTGATGCTGACAATACCATCCTGCCCTCATTTTAACATATCCAGAATCTTACCCAAAATATAAGTGAAATAAGTGGGCAGTTTTAATAAATGCTAGTATTATGTTCAATATTTTCTGAATATGACAGTTCAGTTAAATACATTCATATCCATATCTTTTGCAGACAAGAGATCGAAATATGACTTTTGATTTATATCCTAATGCAAAATTTATGGTAACAACAATTGTCAAAGGCACACAAGAACGTTATGAATCAGAAGAAATATCTGTTATTCCTGAAGGTAAGATGGATGGAAACAGGGATGGACTGGGTCAAAAAATCAGCTCTGGATTTCATCCATACCAGCCCACTTTAACAAACACACACAAAAATAGTATATATACCAACCGGATCGCTCAACCAATCGCTCTACAGATACCGGAGTTGATGCACAGCGATTGGGTAAAGCAACGCAGTGGCGCTGAGGTTGAGTGCGCACCATGTCTTAAGGTGAGGCAGATGTGCAGTGAGTCTCAATGGCACGGTGCCTCCAATATAAGACTGTGGTAGGCTGCATCTGTTTTACAGATGGTGAGGAAGTTCTCCCCTCACCCTTTAGGGGCGGTGCAAACTGTGCGTTGAACCAGCATTCACACTGGCCCACAGAGCCATCGGCCCACCGGGAATCTCCATGTAGTCCCTATGGCCAGTACATGCCTTGATGAAAACATTAAACATTGAATTGTTGATAACCGTCTCCGATTAGCTACATTTCTGTTAAATGTAGAATTTTCAAAATAAGGATAAGAAATCAGAAACTACTTCCCACAGTGATCCCACAGTGCAATCCTCTGCATCCATGAACATGAGCAGGATCATGCTTGGCTCTATGGAGTCCAGTGCACACCAGGAATCTGATAAAGGAGGTGACGTGCTATCCAATGCCAGTATCTGCAAGTAGCTTTCTAATATTACAGCTTCGGCCACTTATATAGTAACACATTTGTAGTAGAGTCAATGGAAGCCACTAAGTGATATTGACTTGTGTTGATATTTCTCCTTAGCGGCTCCCGATTACTGACCTTTTTCCATGTTTTACTGTCTTAAATCTCAGACTTTCATATTTTAAAATGAAACCCTGGAGATGTACGTTGTAATCTGAAGTCCCGTCGATGCACGACTCATTGTATACCCAAACAAACATTGTTTCAGCTGGAAAAACAACAGTTCTTTACTTGACAATGGCTGTTGTACAGCCTAAGGCTCCGGTCACAAGAGCTTACGGAGAACGTCTGTGTGACCACACTTCCCTGCGTCTGACGCAGTTTTGTGACAGGCTGGACAAGAAGCGCTACACGGTGTAGCACGCTACCACCGGATGGGATTTCAGTCTCCCAGTCAACAAGTCCAAAAACGAAATTCAGTATTTCTAAGTAGTGTGATTATGAATTCAGGCAGATTCCTGGTAAATCAGAAGATGTTTCCAGTGATCTGACTGGATAATGGGATAACCCTGCGGTTTCCCTCTCAACAAGCTACGACGGACGTAGACGCGGTTACAAAGCGCGATCCTCCATAAGAGAGTTGCGCTTTGTAGCGCTGAGCACACTAACTGCTCTCAGCAAGGTGGCCACATGGGCGACAGAGTGGAAGGAACGTTCACTCTCAACGGACGTTCCTTTCGCTCTGAAAAACACTTGTGTGACAGCAGCCTAAACGTTGCCTGTTGGGCTGCTCCATTGAAGTTTTCATCTCTAACTGGTGTGCCTGGATCTCACTTCTACTGGTCACAAAAGCTAAACTCAACAACAACAGCAGGTGAAATTCCTGCAAACAACACCACGCAAACACTGAACAAAGGAACCACTTTTTCTACTCCATAAAATTTGTAAACTGTGTTTATTCTCCATTTAGCATTGTTCTTCCATAGTTTGCAACAACTGGTGAATTTTCTTCAGCTATCTTAAACTGTCATCTTCAATACAAACAACGCTGGAAACAGTGGTAGAAGAATTTGACTGACTCTCTGGTGACAACGTCAACTATGATGACTACAGTATGCTAGATAACCTTTGAACGCTATCGTGACCACTACACTAGGCAATTTTGGCTGAAAATATGCTGATAAGAATGGTGAAAACTGGAGGACTAGAGAGATTAGTGAATATTCCCTCTGGAAGTGTCACAATAATACTCAGGAGCAGAAGGGTCCATGCACTAAACTTGGAATTCTTCTATACTGAAAAGGGAAATGGAGACTTTATGGCAGGCCAAATCAATTGTCGTACTAGATAGGCTACAAGTGACAGTTTGGCGATAATAATATGAATTCTCCCCACTTCCTAATTTCCTTTACAACCACATTATTCTTAAAATTTAGTAACTTGAACACATTTTTGATTTACTTAAGGGTTGAACGGAACAGCTGCAGAGAATGTCTCTGTTTCACTTTCATTCGATTTCAACATTTCCATGACTTTTTTGTGGAATTACGGCAAAAACGCTCCAGATGATACTGTCTACAAAGTTTTCCTCAGGTATGTAATCCCCCTTAATCTATTTATGTCTGAATTATTTTTAAAAATCCCTTATAAATCCCTTATAAACAATAATCTAGTTAATAAATTGTTTAATTATCTTTCCAGACAAACGAATGGGGAGAGGACATGTGAAATATATAGATACAAACAAAGGCGAATGGCAAAATGTATCATTCCAAATTTGAATATAAGAGTTTCAGAACAAACCTGCATTATAATAGAAGGCTCAAGCAAAGAGAAAATACAAATGCTTGTAAGATGTGTAAAACCTTCTGAGAAAGGTATGCTATATTTTTAATATGTTAGAATAGTCTCATAAGGGGTTATTCAGAGAGAGACGATTTGGCCTCGAAATGTCACCAAAAGGGGAATTTCCCTGTACGGTGGCATTTCGGGGCCATTCGGCTATTCAGAGAGCAGACAGTTCGCCAAATTATGGCGAATTGCCTGCACGTTCAGAGCCTGTTCGACAGTAGTGAAATCCCCCATAGAGAAACAATGGTTAATCTATTCAGAGAACACCGAAGACCAGTGAAAAATTGTCAAAATGCCCTGCTATTTGGTGGTTTCATTCGGCAGGTTTATTCAGGCGAATCCATAGGCTTCAATAATATTCCCGTTTTAATTCCCGTTTAAAAATATTCCCATTTTAATGCAATATCTAATAAACCGTTTATTATTTTAATTTGCAGTAAAAAGTCTCTTTATTTTTTTGGGGTTTTTTTTAGGAACCTTTAGGCATTTTTCGAGATTATTTTTCCGTTTATTTTTTAAGAGCGGTTTTTCTTTTTTTCTGTAACAGAGCTTTTTATTATCATTCATTGGACCTTATATGTAAATTCCAGGCATTTTCATTCAGTAGTTTTTTTTGCAAACAGCATTTCAATTTTGAAACATTCAAGCGTACTGGTTTTTTTGTTTGTTTGTTTTTTACCCTGTTCATCAGCTTGTCGGCTTTTTCCAGCAGCTGGTCTGTGCTGTGATCAGAGGCTCATCGGCTCTTTCCAGCATATTTGGCGTGGTTTTTCCCGCGGGTTTTTGGCAGGTATTCGGCGGGATTGCGGCAGGTTTTCCCTGCACTCCAGGGACCCTGCGGTGAATGCTAAATTCAACGCAGGGTGGGGAACTTTGAATCCCCGAAGTGCAGGGATCTGCGGGGAACGAGAGATGTCGGTGACATTTCGGTGCTCTCTGAATAACCCTTACAGTGAAGCATTAACGATATCTCATCGGAAATGCATACGAAAGAACACACTTTCACACAAATATAGACTAGAATGAGTCACATTTCTCACCTAGGCACACTAATTTATTATTCTGGCACATTGCACCTTTTAAAGTAGAAAACATACATAATAAATATAATTCTTTAAAATATTTATTAAAAACCTTACATACACACTTCACTCCCAGACACTATTTTCTTAATCTGAAACAGTCTCCCCATGAAAATTCCTGCTGAACTATTTTACCTTCATAATAAGCAGACGTAGAGACTACCTGATCCAACCCCACCTTTGTTAAAACATCTGAATCACACAGCTTCATAACTTGGACTTTTATGGATAAGTTCTAAAAGGGGTTATTCAAAGAGAGCTGAAGTGGCTCCGAAATGGCACAGAACAGTGAATTTCCCCGGGAGATGCAATTTCATAGTCATTCAGCTATTCAAAAGCTCACAGTTTGCCAAATTTTTGCGAATTGCCAGCAAACTACGGTACCTGTTCAACAGCAGTGAACTCCCCATAGAGAAGTAATGGTTCATCTATTCTGAGAACACCGAACTGCAGGGAAATGCCCTGATGTTCGGTGGTTTCATTCGGCAGGTTTAATCAGGTAAATCCTATAGGTTTCAATGTATAAAATATTCCTGTTTTTCTTAAATATTTATTCAACCGTTTATTATTTTAGTTTGCAGCAAAAAGTCTTTTTTACGTGTACTAATTTATTTATTACGTTTTTTGGGATTTTTTGGCAAACAAATTTTCCCTTTTTGTTTTAATAGCTTTTTTCTGTAACAAACCTTTTTATTATTATTCATATGTAATTTTAAGGCATTTTCGTTCAGTGGTTTTTTTGCAAACAGCTTTTAAAAGTTGTGGTATAGTTTTTTTGATTACCCCATTCGTCGGCTTGTTGTTTTTTTCTGGCGGCTGGTTGGCGCTCTGTACAGTGGATCGTTGGCTTTTTCAGATGCATTCTGGGGTTTTGCGACAGATCGTCGGTTGTGTTCGGCATATTTTTGGCGGTTGTGCAGTGTTTTTTCTGTTCATTTTGGCGTTTTTTGCGTTGTTTTTTTAGAATATGGTCAGCAACTTTTCCCTGCGCTACAGGGACCCTGCGGTGAATGCTGAATTTGGTTCCCTGAAGTGCGGGGAATGAAAGAGCACTGAAATTCTCTTTGAATAACCCTTTTAGTTTTAATCCCCTACATATGGCATAAATATACGTTATTTTCTTCGGTAAAACGGGGATGCTAACGGGAAAAACCTGGACTCGCAAATTTCCCTTAGCGTCTCCGTTTACAGGCCAGATTATGAGGCAGGAGCTGAATTCAACGAGCGCTACCCTCCAGGATACTCGTGGCAGTGCTAACTGCTAATGTGCCCCATTATCGTTATATCTCGGTATGCTGATCTGCAGCCCAAAAGCAAATGAAATTTGTTTGCTGCAAACTAATTCCATTTGTATTTGGGCCGCAGAAAGTGCCAACAAAGTGTTAACCCTGTGGACATAATGCCCAAAGAGCTAAAACTGTAAAATCAGCTGCTCAAAGCTCTGGAATATCGGGCTTTCAGCAGCTGATGCAGGGAAAAAAAGTAGAGAATAGTCCAGTCACTCAAATCTCTAACTCAATTTGGCAGTAGATGGCGCCATCTACTGGCCAAAAATAGGTTATTTACAGTAAGAAATACAATGGGTATAAACTCAAATATTTCTTACTTTATAATTAATTAAAAATTATTTTACAAAAACCCAAAGGTTTCTGACAATGGTTGGTAGTGAAGGGGTTAATTAGCATTAGGACCTGGTGATTCTAATGCTATTAACCCTTTGTGTTCCCCATGTTAAGCATAGGGAACGCAAAGTCCAATAAACCCGCACTAGATAATGCTATTACCGATGTGCTAATCAATTTTTTTAACCCATTAGCGATCAGGATGTAGTCTGGTTGGCATGCGGCAACTTCTTTTAACCTAGTGCTAAGGCTCACTTATGTGTGCGCTAGCGCTAGCATTAAGGAAGTGATAGAGCCCCATGTGTACAGAAATAAGCCCCCTCACACACACACACTGAAAACTTTCAGAAACAAACTCAGCATACTGTGAGATTGCATCATATAGTCAGTACACCCCACATGTGCCCCAAACATAAATAAAATATAATACCAAATTCTCATAGATCTCCACTTAATAATTCATAAAATAGTATTACATATTTTAAATACACTTAAACTGTGAATAAATTATAGGGATTTGGTTCCAAAGTATAATCATATATTGCATAAACCTGCCACAACATCAATGTACCCCATTGCAGCATGTCCTATAATTTCCTCTGCTCTTATACGATTAACCCACTTACTTGGGACATAAGTTCTTTTGAAGCTCTCTGTAGTTCAAGGTTAAAGTAGATCCTGTGACCTGCAAGGAGCCATATATAACAGGGAGATGTGCAAATCCAGGGAGCGCTGCCAGTCCTCAAAATGGAACATAGAAAACCAGAACGGCTGCATTTAACTTGAACTTTTTCATAAGGGTGCATCTGAACAACCAAAGAATGGGGATTTGGTTTCAAAATATAATACATTGCACAAAAAAGAGGAAAGATATATATATATATATATATATATATATATATATATATATCTCATACAGCGTAGGCGCCTATTTATAAACCAGATTACTATAGTATTATTGAATAGTTAAATTATAACTAATAAGTAGTGAGATGCTGCCCAAAAAACAACCAAAATCTGCATCAACCAAAAATGAAATTATAAATAGAACCTTTGTAGCGCATCAAAATAGATTTAAAGGTAGGCTTCAACAAAGAAGTGTATCGAACATATAGTGCTTCAATCTTAAAGTGCTTCAATCTTAAAGTGACAAATATTCAATCAATGTACACATATAAAAGTGCAATGTGCCATAGAACACAGTAAAGTGCAACAATGTATAGAATTCCAGCAGTGCAATGGGTATAAGAGTGCAACAGTGTCCGAATGTGCAAACTGTGCAAAATCAGTGATATCCAATACAACGGTAGGAATACCAGTGGAAAAAATTCCTTAAAATTTACTTAATCTTCTTTATGTTCAAGCGATGCACAAATGTAGTCCTCCTTTCTTGGTCTGTATATCTCTTGCCGTCTCTCAATAATGGAGAGGGTAGCCAGAAAGGAGAAAAAAGTGAGAGAAAAAAAGGAGGGGAAAAAAAGGAGAATTCGAGGGGAGAAAAAAAATGAAAAATAATCGTGCAGAAAATCCCAATTAATTATGGCAGATAAATCACTCGTGGGAATATGGAAACTCACATTTATAAGAGCCCAAAAAAATACCTGGCTCTAGGTTTAGGAGCTTCCAGACATATAGAGGGCGGCGTATCCCTTCTTAAGTCTTCAACTCTGATTGCGATGGCTACAATAAAATAATGGACAGCGCTCCCATAGTATATTACCGTTTTAAAAATGAAAGGGGCGGTAACGTATTGAACTCACCAAATATGGAGCCTCTTCCACACAGGCTCACTCAATACAGCATCAGGTACACTATGGTGGATACCCAGAACCTCTTCCCAACCGTCTGAGGGCCAAATATCAGAAGCTTCCAAGCAGTGGCAAGTGTATATCCAAGGAGAGTAGTCAATAGAATATAAACCATATAGAATTTATTGTATATTAAAAAATTAATTGCATATTAAAAAATGGACAGATGCATTACCGAGATGCGTTTCGGCATTAAGAGCCTTCCTCAGTCGGTATATTTAGGTGCACTATTGTCCAAAAGATCTCCAAACAGAAGAAAAAGTAAAAAAGTCCTCTTTTACAGTCCTTTCATGGGATTATGTGAACCACATGAGCAGCACAATACTTCCTGCATCCGGTTGTGTGACCTCCGTGATTTCATATCCGGTTCATTACCCAGAGGTGCTTTGCAGCAATCACCCGGTGGAGTAAACAAAAATGGCTCACTGACAATCAGGTAAGATAAGATCAGGTAAGATGTTGCTCAGATAAGCAACAAACAAAAATAAAAATAAATATAAATGGAGCCTGAAGATAAATGTCCCTCTGTGTATGCATCGCAAGTCCACAAAGGGGCACACTGTACCAGAATAGCACAGTAACTCTGTGCTCAATATCCAAACCATATAAGAAAAAATGAAACCATATATACAAAACACATTACATAAAAAACATTATGTATAAACAAGTATTAACATTAATATCAATAAGATCATATGTACCACATGCCAACTAAGAGAGTACACATGCGCATAAAGGATCGATAATAAAAAAATCTATAATAAAAATAAAAAATATATATTTAAAGAAAAAAGTCTATATGATTATCCTAAAAGGGAAGTTCTGCATATTATATATTACATAAAATGATAATTATTAAAAAAGGGGGGAGGGGGGGAGGGAAAGGGAGCAAATAAAGCACTGTCTAACGCATCCAAATTTAATCCATTTAGATAGGAAGGAGATATTATATACCTGTGTAATATATACATATATATACACAAGTATATAAATGAATGGGTATAGTAATTTACTGCATGTAATAAGCAGTCTATCACGTCTGTAATTCCTCTAATTGGATAGGAAGGAAATATTATGTAATATATACTTATGTATACATATATAAAGGGGGGGAGAGATAAATATATTTGCTGCATCTAAAGTCGGGAGGAAAGAGGAAAATATGCTATAGAAGTACGTATATAAAGGAATTAGAGTGGCAACAAAAAAGACCATTATTCATTAAGGAAATGGCAGAGGTCGAAATCAGCGTTCAGTCCGTATGGTTGTAATGAATTCATCAAATAGATCCATTTCATCTCTTCTTTACCTAATCTCTTCTCCAAACTACCACCTCTCCAAAAAGGTTCCAATTTCTTGACCGCTCTAAAATCAAGGCCCTCCGGATTCTGATTATGCTTAAGTTTGAAATGTAATGATACACTATGTTTTTCAAAACCATTCCGTATATTCTGTATGTGTTCTTGTATTCGTTTATTCAAATGCCTTGTGGTGCGACCCACATAGTTCAGTCCACAAGGACAAGTTAGAACATATATTACGTTTCTAGAGAAGCAAGTCATCACTTCTCTCAGTTTGATGGTCTCACCATTTCTTTCTATCTCTGTTATCGTATTCTTCTTCCCTCTAGTATTTCTGCAATTCAAGCAATTACCACATTGATGGAATCCTGCTCTTATGCCAAAATGATTAGTGGGTTTCTTTTTCTTTAATTTATGTGTGAGTTCCACCTTTAAATTGCTTGTTCCTCTACAATAATCCGTGGTATTATTGTTAAATTATCTTTCAGCATAGGGTCTTTACATAGGATAGGCCAGTGTCTCTTAATACTCCTTCTAATCTCTTTAGTAAAAGGATTAAATGAAAAAACAAAGGGTACATCTTCACTGAACTTCTTTTTCCCCATTTTATCCTTTTTCTTCAATAAGGTTGATCTTTCCATTGTCCTAACTTCCAACCTTCTTTCGTCCAAAGTATGTGTCCTATAACCCTTATCAGCAAATTCTGAATGTAGTTTAAGGGATTGAATGTCATAATCTGAAATATCCATACAATTCCTCCTCATCCTCATAAACTGTCCCTTCGGTATAGCTTCCAACCACTGGGGCAAGTGGCAGCTTGTATGTTTGATGTAACTATTACAGTCTACATCTTTAAAGTGAGATTTCGTTTTTATAGTGCCGTTTTCTATATAGATCTTAAGATCCATAAAAATAGCCTCTGAATCACTTATAACAGTAGCTAGGATAATTAATCTGTTGTTATTCCCCAAAAAATCGAGGAATTGTTGGAGGCTTCCATCTTCTCCCCTCCAGATAAAGAATATATCGTCAATATATCTCCGATAAGAAATTATATGTGTTTTCCAGGTGGTTAAAAAGGTATTCTCCCAATATGCCATAAATAAATTTGCAAAACTATTGGCAAATCTTGTCCCCATATTTGTACCTGATATTTGAAGATAGAAATCCTCTTGAAACCAAAAATAATTGTGTTCCATGATAAGTTTGATTCCATTCAAAATAAAGTCTATCTGCTCTGGTTGTAACATATTACCTTCTCTCAGAAAAAACTCTATGGCTTCAACGCCCTTGTCATGTTGTATAATGGTATACAGCGACTGTACGTCGCTCGTAACCAATATATCTCCTACCTTCCATTCTATCTTGGCCAATAAATTAATAATCTCAATAGTATCTTTCAAGTAGGCTTCTGTGGTTACAACATAGGGTTGTAATTGTTTATCAAGATACTCTGAAAGCCTACTGGACACAGAGCCTATGCCAGATACAATAGGTCTCCCGGGTGGTCTTTCTAGGTCTTTATGCATTTTCGGCAGAAAATAAAAAACAGGTATCTTCAGGTGCTCAATCTTAAAATATTTATGCTCATTTTTGTTTAAGATCCCTAATTCATGCCCATGGTCCAGGTATTCATGAAATTTATCCATGGTATCTCTCGTGGGATCTTTATTAAGTAGTTTATACGTAGTAGCATCACATAAGAGTCACATCGCTTCTGTTCTGTAGTATTCTGCTGTCATACGTACTGTACCTCCCCCCCTTATCCGCGGGTTTGATCACAATATCATCATCTTGAATAAGTTCTCGTAGTGCCCTGCGTTCATGATAGGTCAAATTATCTTTCTTTGCTTTGGATTTCATCTTATCCAAATCCATTAAAACCATCTGTTCAAATGTGGTTATTTCAGGTGAAATCAAAGATTTTCGAAAAAATTTGGATTTCTCTTTTAAATCAGTATGTGTATATATATGGACATCGGAATTTCTTTCTATAGGGTTTTTCATAAAAAACTTTTTTAGACATAAGTTCTTCTTCTTTTTATTATATATTTTTTTATTATCGATCCTTTATGGGCATGTGTACTCTCTTAGTTGGCATGTGGTACATATGATCTTATTGATGTTAATGTTAATACTTGTGTAGCACTGGTTTTAATTCACTGTCGTGGTAGTACTTGTTTTTGGCCACCAGAGGGAGACAAGCGCAATGTAAGACATTGGGACTACATTTTCCAGCATGCTTTGCGGGCGGGAACAGGAAGTGGGTGGGAAAGAGACACTTACATCCGCAGCCTCATGGAGAGAGCCGTCAGAGCGTGCAGAGGAGTGAGAGGAGCAAGACGCAAGTGCAGGAGATAGTGATCGCGACCAGGCCAGAGCGCAGGTGCGGCCTAGCAGAGCTGGAGATCGGGTTTCCCTTCTTATTGAACGAAGACCCCGTGATCCACCGCTAGTAACCCTACACCGATACAAAGTACGCTGAAGGACCCCGAGTTAGGAGACCGCAGGCGATCTAACAGGGAGTGCAGGTGGTGAGCTGGACATCTCGTGGCAGATACAGACAAGCAAGACAGCAGATCCGGTGACACAGAGAATCCCAGTCAAAATCGAGCGGAGAAACGTCCTGGGTCGAGCGGAGCGCAGAGTATCTGGTGGATGGGTGAGAGGCCTTCCCGGCCACTGTAAAGTACTAAAGCACGCTGCAGTTTTCTCAAAACCTACAGGGCCCCAACGTGACTAGTCGAAGATACCTCATAAATAATTCACTGGCCAGTTGAATATTGTACCCGGGTACCAATACACACCTACACTTACATTTCTTGGGACATAGCCTGTACGGGACTCACACTCCAACCACGAAGGGGTTAAAATTCTTTTTTCCTTTTCCGCTACGCGTTTCTCGCATTACGAACTACTGTAAATATATATACGTATACCGTGTTACTCTTTATATGCCAGTTTATTCAGTAAACTATATAATTTATAAAATCCACAACGGTGCTGGAGTATATTTATTCCCTAGTGCGGGGAGACTGACCCGAGGTTCAAATTCAGCGGCTCCTCCGGGAGTGAGCACTACACTTGTTTTTATATAATGTTTTTTATGTAATGTGTTTTGTATATATGGTTTCGTTTTTTCTTATATGGTTTGGATATTGAGCACAGAGTTACTGTGCTATTCTGGTACAGTGTGCCCCTTTGTGGACTTGCGATGCATTCACAGAGGGACATTTATCTTCAGGCTCCATTTATATTTATTTTTATTTTTGTTTGTTGCTTATCTGAGCAGCAGCAGTCTTCATTTACTTCCTCTTCCTGATTGTTAGTGAGCCATTTTTGTTTACTCCACCGGGTGATTGCCGCAAAGCACCTCTGGGTAATGAACCGGATATGAAATCACAGAGGTCACACAACCGGATGCAGGAAGTATTGTGCTGCTCATGTGGTTCACATAATCCCATGAAAGGACTGTAAAAGAGGACTTTTTTACTTTTGCTCCTGTTTGGAGATCTTTTGGACAATAGTGCACCTAAATATACCGACAGAGGAAGGCTGTTAATGCCGAAACGCGTCTCGGTAACGCATCTGTCCATTTTTTAATATGCAATCAATTTTTTAATATACAATAAATTCGATATGGTTTATATTCTATTGACTACTCTCCTTGGATATTGGATATACACTTGCCACCGCTTGGAAGCTTCTGATATTTGGCCCTCAGACGGTTGGGAAGAGGTTCTGGGTATCCACCATAGTGTACCTGATGCTGTATTGAGTGAGCCTGTGTGGAAGAGGCTCCATATTTGGTGAGTTCAATACATTACCACCCCTTTCATTTTTAAAACGGTAATATACTATGAGAGCGCTGTCCATTATTTTATTGTAGCCATCGCAATCAGAGTTGAAGACTTAAGAAGGGATACGCCACCCTCTATATGGCTGGAAGCTCCTAAACCTAGAGCCAGGGATTTTTTTGGGCTCTTATAAATGTGAGTTTCCATATTCACACGAGTGATTTATCTGCCATAATTAATTGGGATTTTCTGCACGATTATTTTTCATTTTTTTTCTCCCCTCGAATTCTCAGTTTTTTCCCCTCCTTTTTTTCTCTCACTTTTTTCTCCTTTCTGGCTACCCTCTCCATTATTGAGAGACGGCAAGAGATATACAGACCAAGAAAGGAGGACTACATTTGTGCATCGCTTGAACATAAAGAAGATTAAGTAAATTTTAAGGAATTTTTTCCACTGGTATTCCTACCGTTGTATTGGATATCACTGAATTTGCACATTTTGCACATTCGGACACTGTTGCACTTTATAGACTCTCTTATACCCTTTGCACTGCTGGAATTCTATACATTGTTGCACTTTACTGTGTTCTATGGCACATTGCACTTTTATATGTGTACATTGATTGAATATTTGTCACTTTAAGATTGAAGCACTTTAAGATTGAAGCACTTTAAGATTGAAGCACTTTAAGATTGAAGCACTTTAAGATTGAAGCACTATATGTTCGTTACACTTCTTTGTTGAAGTCTACCTTTAAATCTATTTTGATGCGCTACAAAGGTTCTATTTATAATTTCAATACATTGCACAAGCCTGTCCCAACATGTACCCCATTGCTGATGGTCCTTTCCTTCAATACCTAATGACTTTTTATTTATTTATTCACACAGAAATTCAATTTAGAAATCAAAAAGAATTGTTACATTATAACACTCTGATACTTATGTGATGGAGTGAAAAGTCTCTGCAAGAGCTTGCACTTCTGTATAAATACATTTCTGGTGGTACACGGGTGCAACCAGCAGATAAACGAAAAGAAAGATTTTCTTTTGGTGTCAGAAACAAGAAAAAACTATTTAATCATAGAGATGCAAACAAAAAAATATAGTACACAAAAATGCTTTACATGTTTTGTGAGAATAGCACTTATGAGATTCAGCGAAACAAGCCCCTGTCTCGTGCCCATCTCATTGACCAGAATTGATGTGAGAAAGGAAATGTAATTCCCAGTGCGCTGATTGACAGAGACACTAACTGCCTAGTAGATCAAAACGTTCAGATTTAAAACTGTCTTTATCTTACAACTTCTTTCCTTTTTTCCCTTTGAAGAAAATATAAGTCCTCCTTCAAATATCCGTTTAAACTTTACCCAAAAGGATATGCTAATAAATTGGATCAAACCCTCCATGGTGTCTGACCCTGGAGATCATTGCTTTACATACATGATAAAGCTAGATGAAAATGAGGTGAGTACTTTTAAACTTAACAAAAAAGTGAAATAGATTCATAAATGTAGAATGAAGCAGTGCAGTTCAGTATTTAGTGATATTTCTGAACTATTATTTAGCCTTCATTGCAATATTGAGGGGAATAAAAAGGTTCGACACCATACAGTATCCGTAATATTAAAACAGTTAAGGCAAGGTTTGAAAAACTGTAATTAAAGCAGAAATAATGTTTGTTGTCCAGTACAGCAGATGTAACAAAATAAAATACATAGGGCCACATTACATTCTTGGTGCTAACGCTAGCGCTCACCTGCGTGAGTGTTAACTTTAGCCTTGGTGGCCCTAGCGTGGGCCACCCATATTACAATCCAATTGCTAACGGGTTAAAAAAAGATTAGCGATTGGTATCTTGCGCTGTTCTGTGCGAGGGTACTGTAATTTGTGCTCCCTATGCTTAACATGGGGAGCGCAAAGAGTTAATTAGCGTTAGGATTACAAACTGTAGACTTGGAAGTAATTCAGGAGGAAAGCTAAAACCCCATGGAGCCCTCAAGACTGAGACAGGATCACCTGGGACCGGTCCAGACATCAAGACTGACATCCCCCAGCACAGAAAGCAGGCTGGCTGAGTGTATCTGTGTGTGTGTGTGTGTTTGCAGTGTGTGTGTGTTTGCAGTGTGTGTTTGCAGTGTGTGTTTGCAGGTTGTGCAGTGTGTGTTTGCAGTGTGTGTGTGTGTTTGCAGTGTGTGTGTTTGCAGTGTGTGTTTGCAGTGTGTGTGTGTTTGCAGTGTGTGTGTGTTTGCAGTGTGTGTGTGTGAAGTGCTGTGTATGAGTGCAGTGTGTGTGTGAGAGGCGCTGTGTGAGAGCAGTGTGTGAGGCGCTGTGTGAGTGCAGTGTGTGAGGCGCTGTGTGAGTGCAGTGTGTGAGAGGCGCTGCATGAGTGCAGTGTGAGAGGTGCATGTGTGCAGTGTGTATGTGAGAGGTGCTGCGTGAGCACCGTGTGTGAGAGGCGCTGCGTGAGTACCGTGTGAGAGAGGCGCTGCGGGAGTACCGTGTGTGAGAGGCGCTGCGTGAGTACCGTGTGAGAGAGGCGCCGCATGTGTGCAGTGTGTATGTGAGAGGCGCTGCGTGAGCACCGTGTGTGATAGGTGCTGCGTGAGTACCGTGTGAGAGAGGCGCTGCGTGAGTGCCGTGTGTGTGTGAGAGGCGCTGCGTTAGTGCCGTGTGTGTGTGTGAGAGGCGCTGCGTTAGTGTCGTGTGTGTGTGGGGGGTATTATATCATTATACATATATTCTATATCCAGTACACAGGGTAATATATAAATATATATATATACAGCACACAGGGTATCATTATATATCCAGAACACAGGGTGAGTCTCCCCTAGACCCTGGGCAAACTTTTATCCCCGGTGGCTGGTACAGGGGAGGCTCTTGAGTGCTCCCTGTGGTCCCTGGTGCTGGGAGAGGCTGAGGAGCCGGAACCAGTGCGATTTCTGGGTTTAAGGTGGAGAACTGGGACATGTGAGCACGGTGCCGTAACAAGGTATTTGCGTTCCTCCAACTGGCCACCCCACCAGCATCACCACCTTGAGCCCACTCCGAGAGCTTACAATCTAAGAGGGAGGAAGAGCCCACTCTGATATATAAATGCCTTTGTAATGCGCTGTCAGCTCCGCGCGCCCCCATCACAGCTGCTCACTCGGCACTCCCGTCGCGGACGGGATGGCGACGGACGCGTTACAAATGCATTTTTATAGAGCGATACTCTTGGATAGGACATTGAAAACCCAATATGTGGACATGGATTCTGAGCTGGCGACAACAACAATAGACTGCCCTCCGGGCAGGCTTAACAACTAGTTATAAATAAAAACCCCATATAAAACACAGGCTGCTGGTTTTTTTTTTTTTCTTTGTCTGAAGTAATTGCATGTAAAAAGGAAAAATAAAGTTGAGTATTTAATCTCTGGATTACAGCTTCTGGATTTTTCCCATGATGCAACATTTACCAAAGGTTTTGCTGTGTTGCTCTTGTTTAGATAAGGCTAGATATTGCAGATTAAATCCTGTAAATATTATATCCTGCACCTCATTAACAGCTATTGTTCTCTAGGTTACCTCAGATAACAGATAGCATCTGAATGCGATAAAACAGGGATCTTAGGCTCCTGTCAGACGAGTGCACTGATCACGTCCGTGTTGCCACACATTTGTACGTCCGTTATAGCATATAATTATGACCAATGGAGCCCCACACACGAAGTACGTCCGCACCGAATATAGAAAGAGAATGGTTTATTGTATACTATTTTTTATGTAAAACCAACTTATATGAATTGAATGCAGTTCAACAACAATTGTCACTTCTAGAAAAAAGTAAAACAACTCTAGGAGTCATAGGGATGGTAGGTTTCCATTTATGCTGATCATGATGTTCACTTTGTGTCTAGAGGGTAACCCAGATGTGGACTCCTTGCTTGAAGCACTTGAAGAGGTACTAGCGGTCCCCTTCTGGCGATGCCTAAGTAGGCCAAAATGGTTGTTGAGGGTTGCTGTAGCTCTCATGTTGAGAAAACCTGCTGAGCATTACAGTTCTGTTCACTTGTTTTGGGTGACAGCAGTCTGATTTGCATATGTTACCATCTTTACTGTCATTGGGCCACAGAGCTTATACACCTTATGAGACCTCAGTGGGGACACACCATAGGCAGGTTTACTTATGCTGTTCCCCATTCTCAGTACTCTCATAAACCTGCTGATTATTTTGAGTCAAGAAGATAATCCAGATGTGGACCCCTTCCTCGGATGTGGTGCCTAGGAGGATATAAGCCATACTATTCTGAAAAGGTCTAACATGGCGGATGCGATCATCGGGGGTGCTGTATCTCTTGTGAAGAGGAGACTTTCTAGGCATTTCAGCTCTCATCACCATTTTTGGGTTGATAGTAGTCTGATTTGCACATGGTATTGTCTTCTCTGTAATGGCGCCATTGAGCTAAAGTTTTATGAAACCTGAGCTAAGACACACTGAAGGACAGGCCACGTATGAGCTGCCCATTATCAGCAAACATAAACGTAAGTACACAGATACCCAGTGAAGTGCCCACAATAACACAACCTTCACAAATTAAACACCCCACAACTGCTTCAAACCACTGTGGAGGTCTCCCCAACCAACTATTACAATATGTAAGCAATTAATGATATATTCCAAATCTTATATAATCTGCCTGTGGAAATACATTGTAAAAATAGAGTTCAGTGTATATATTGTCCTTATTATGAAGATCTCGCCATCAATACATATGAAAAAGATAAACAAACAAGAGAATCCAATATTGTGCAGGATTTTCAACAATCCATATCTAAGAAGAAAATAACAAATTCCACTCTCAAATTAAAGAACCTTCTATTGGCTCTGAGTATATTCACAAGTGGGGTTCTGTCTTCAGTTTTCTCAAGGGTCCACACAGCATCTTTCTTCTCCTCTACACCTGGTTTCATTCATCAGTTGTTCATATATGAAAAAAACAGAAGAAAAAACATGCAGGATTATTACGTTCAGTGACTTTTCGTTCTCTTCAATTCGGTGCAACTTGGCGATCCCATTTCGGCGACTCTGCGGCTTATTCAGCAAGCACCACAGGGCCGTCGTAGTGCAGGGAAAAGCCGCCGCAAACCTGCCAAACACTCAACGCAAAACACGGCGAACGCACAAAACATCTGGATTAACCCCGAAGAACACTACGGAGAAACCCGGTTTTTGCACCGAACAGGCACCGTATGTGCAGGCAATTCGCCAGGATTTGGCGAAATGCCTGCTCTCTGAATAGCCGAATGGCCAGGAAAGGTAACCGTACGCTGAATTTCACTATTCGGTTACCTTTCGCCAGCAATTCGGATCTCTTTGAATAACCCTGATGGAGTGTAATGCTAAAATACTTTAGCGTCTTATAAAAAACAGAAATATGCCCACTTACTCCAACATGAGCCTTCCAAGGGTCTATAGCATGTACATATGGATTTTTTAAGAAAACCCCAACAAATTACTCCAAGCGGTATGCAGCAATCTTGTAGCCATGAACAAATTTTAGTACAAATAAAAAACATTTAAAATGACATAAAACGTACTGACATGAACGTCTTTCGGCATTTGCATGGCTTTAGAAGCTGGTGTATGTGCAGATATACTCAGAGCCAATAGAGGACTCTTTAATTTTGTGAGTGGGATTCTTCTTATTTTTGTTCTTAGATATGGATTGTTGAAAATACTGGACAATAATGGATTCTCTTGGTTATCTTTTTCATATTTATTGATGGTGAGATTTTCATAATAAGGACAATATATACATTGGACTCTTTTTTTATTTACGTAAGTATTCTCGAAGGCAAATTATGTAAGATTTGCACTTTATCATTAATTGTTTACATAACGCTCTCATAAACTAAGCATTTTAGACGCAAATGTCAACATTGGTGTTTCTCTGTTTCAATTAACAGAAATCAGATTAATAGATCAGTATAAAGTGATTTGCCAGTCCATCCATATTTTGCTGAGTCTTGACATAACACGCACAGCTTTGATTCTAAAAGTTTGAAAGTGTCTCTAGACAACAGCGAGAGGAGAAAAGCAGAGACCATTGGCTCTGAATCTTCTTTCTCTATGTCTGTTAAATTGAATTTGATCTAACAGGATTATTCAAAAAGCACCGATTTGGCCCCGAAATTGCACCAAACAGTGAATTGTCCCATAAGGTGCCATTTCGGAGCCATTCGGCTATTCAAAAACCTGTCAATTTGCCAAATATTGGCGAATTGCCAGCAAAATACGGCGACCTTTGACGTCAGTGAAATTCCCATAGAGAAGTAAGAGTTAATCTATTCAGAGAACACCAAACTGCCAGTAAAATTACCTGATTTTTGTTTTATCATTCGACAGGCGAATCCCATCGGCTAAAAAATCATGTTTTTATTAAATATTTATTCAAATGTTTATTCTTTTGATTTTCAGTGAATTGTCTCTTTTTTTTTTAGGTATTTTTTAAGCAAAAACATTTTTCAGATTTTTTTAAAACGGTGTTTGTTTTTTTCTGTAACAGACCTTTATGTTATTATTCATAGGACCTTATATACAGTATTATTTCCAGGCATTTTTATGCAGTAGTTTTCTGTAAAACGTCTTTTAAAAGTTGCGTTGTGTTTTGTTTTTGTTTTTTTTACTCTTGTTCGTCCGCTTTCTGGTTGTTGGTCTGTTCGGCGGGTCATTGGCTTCTTTCGGATTGATTCGGTGGATCGTCGGATGCATTCGTAGGTTTTTCGGGGGTGGTTTTGCGGCGGGCTATCAGAATAATTCGCCAGTTTTCGATAGTTTTTCAATGCGATCAGTGGGTCGATTTGTCGCACTTCGAGGACCCTTCGGTGAATGCTGAATTCACCACAGGGTCGGCAAATCGAACTGAAGTGCGGCAAACAGGAGAGCACCAAGATGTCGGTGCTCTCTGAATAAATCATAGGTTTACTCAAGCCAGTAGAACCAGTCAAATATTAGTTTACTAGTGTGCGTCCAAGATTCCTGTCCCTAATTAATCTAATATATCTGTTTCATTTTAGAGTGGCCTTTTGTCTGAATACAGCTACACTGTACCAAAAGATAGTCTTAAGGAGGACTCCAAGCTGAAAATCAGAGCAATCGGCAAAGAAATGTGTGGATTGCAAAATGAATGGAGTAAATGGAGCGAGTCTATACCTTGTGGTACTGGTAAGAGTATCAAATATAATTCTTTGCTAGTATTAACATGCATTACAACTCATGGTGCCTGCAATCCTTCATTTCTATTGCATTCCTCAAAAAAAGAGGGCAATTAGGCTTGTGTCCTCAATTCATTTTGGTTTCCAAACTCCTAATGGGTAATGACTGTCTGGACATGTCACCTGAGGATACAAACCCTGCCACACAATATTGATGGTGACTTAAAGTCAAATAGATATATATCAAAGGGTTATTCAATAAGAGCCGAACTTGCCAACGAAGGGTGAATTTCATTGTACGGTGCAATTTTGTGGGCGTTCGTCTATTCTCAAAGCTGTCAATTCCCCAAATATTTGCAAATTGCTAGCGAAATATGGTGCAGTTCGCCACAGATCGTCGCAATCCGGTGACCTTTGGCGGCAGTGAAATTCTCCAATAGAGAAGTAATGGTTAATCTATTCAGAGAACGCTGAACTGCACCGACATTTTGGTGAAATGCCCAGATTTTCGGTGCTTCATTTTGACAGGTTTAAAGAGGCGAATCCCTTAGAATTTAATGTTAAAAAATATTTCTGATTTCTTTTTTTTTATGTTCAAAATTTTTATTTTGAAAAGAAGTCAGCGTAACAACAAATAGTGGATGGCCTTGCAGGACCAAGCTAAAGCATACGAGCAAAAATGGCCATGTAGGGCCAATATGTCATCAGAAAATAAACATCTAGGGAGAACAGACAAAGAAGTTGTCGAAGAGTAATAATAAGTCCGCAAAAAACATCCCCAGAAGGGGGGTCTCATCGAAAAGTAAGCACAAAGTCAACAACAAAAACACATGTTATGAAAAACAATAATTAAGGAAGTCAGCTGAAAAAGGGAAAAGGTATGCAAAAAGAAACAACTGTATAAAAGCACTGCCGTGGATAACGAACATAAAAATGGGGAGGTAGGTTTGGTGGGGAAAAGATGGCATAGGCCAAAAGTGTGCCTACCCTGGCGGGTAACCGTGTGTGAGGGCCAGGGGGGATAATGGCACCAGGCCCGGGCACTCGGGGGGCCAAGCTGGGCACCAGGCCATTGCAGCACCTCTCAAGACATCCCGGATATGCCAATAAAATAAAAATACAAACAAAAAACACCCAGAAAAATAAAGGGAAGGGACAACATCATCCGCAATATGAAAACTCCGAAATCAAGATCTCAGAATACTAGAGTCCACAAATAGCAACCTATAGGCAAAATCCTCAAATTTAAGAACACCTGCAATGTCCCGGAGTAGGGGTGGATGGGAAGATTTAAAGGGGGTCTTCAAAAACACGAAATGTCAGCATGTGGGGGGAGAAAAAAGAAGAGAACGGGAGAGGAGAGAAAAAAAAATAATTAAAATTAAAGGCAGAAGTCCGGCAGAAGCAGGAAAAAACAACAGCAAGTGTCCTCGGTAAACGTCTCTGGCAGAACAGGGAAACAAGGAATCATCGGTGGGGACCGAGGACAAAACATGACGAGCCGGTTCAGCCTGTGTTTAGCCACCAGGCATGGGTAACAACACCTCCCAGTGGGAGCATCTCTCTAGGGCCCAGCGGCCGACCAACTTCCAGGTGGCCTCCGGCACGACATGAGCTACCGCATGGAGCCAAGGTCGACCCTTCGATCCAACAACCGATAGTCTCTCAAAACTCTGCAGCCCCAGTGACGCAGCCATCTTGGGGCTGCACGCAACAGCCGACTCAGCGGTCAACTCAGCAGCCGTATCAGGCGATGCCGGGGGAGAGACGTCAGGAGGGGTTACAGGTGGTTTCTTCTTCATGGGCGCGGGGGGAATCTCTGCTCTCACCGGCTCTTCTATCCAGAAGACAATCGGCGGTGTCATGTGATCCGGCTCCCCATCCTCCGTCACATCTGCCTCCGGCTCCAGTCCGCCGCACCGAGCCATCTCAGGCCCGTCGCCTCCCGGAAGTTCCCCACATGGAGCCTCAGCCTCCCGGCCGAGTCGCATCACGGCCATGACGCGGTGCATATCGCCCCGCGTCAACACTCGCTCTTCGCCCTGCAGCAGCTGCAAGATAGCATCCAGGAGGACCGGGAAACGTGGGCCCTCCGTCTCCACGGTCCCCAGCATGCTCCTCAGCGAAATCAGGGCACCCGACACAGCGAGACCAAGTAGCAATAGAGGCCGAGTAGTAGGCGCAAAATGGCCACTGGCGGCAGACCGCAACCACAGACTGCGGCCCACAGTTGAGTCTCTGGACCGGAGGGCGGGAACAGGCTCCGGTCAGCACATTCCCGTTGGCCAGCCGCTCAGGAGCCTGTACAGGAATTCTCAGCAGGTAAATATGAAAATTGACCGCGGGGAGAAGAAAACACTACGGAGCTCAAGCAGGATGAGTCTTCTCCCTTCCATGGCCGGCCACGCCCCCCAATATTTATGATTCTATCATTTTTTTATTCAAACATTTATTCTTTTCATTTGCAGCAAAAAGTATTTTTATTTTTGATTTGTTTTTTTATAATGCCATCTTCTTTTTCCCTGTAACATATTATTTTTTTATAGGACTTTTTTAAAAATTCTTTATTTATGGATTTTGCACAGACAGATAAACATCAAACAACGAGCGAAGGCCTCGCAGGGCCCCCATATGTCATCAATAACATCTTAGAAATAAGAAAAGGCAGCTAACCCTCAGCAGAAGGCATATAGGAAACGTAAAAGCTAGCCATCTGAGAAAAGAAAAGAGAATGCACATCTAAAAATCAAAAAGTCCTCAGAACTAAAAATAAAATGGGGGGGAGGGAAGAAAAAGGTATCGAAGGAGCACTGTAGTGTAGAAAAAAAAATCTAAGTCATCAAGGCCACATCTGTCCTGAAAAGGGGGAGAGGAGCGAGAAAAACTCACCAGCATGGGCACTCGGGGAAAAAAGGGGAACAGGCTTTGGAGCCGCAAATGAAACGGGACTGGTCCACTCAGTCCGTGTCCATCCACATGGCGCAGCGGGCAGCACTAACAGACACCGTCCCATCTAGAAGGGTATGGTGAACAGTCAGGTCCCAAAATATACTGGAGCCACACAGCAGGGTCGGAGCATGTGCATCAACTTTCCTGAAGGGTGAACTTCAGCGCGCAGTGGCTCCACCGTCACAGACCGCACCTGGGAGCCATCTGCAGGTAGCTCGGGGACCTCCACCACCTCCTCCAGCACATCAGACACCTACCTGTCTTCCTTGCAGCGATCCGCCTCCAGGACAGGAATGCCCTCTCTGTATCCTGCAGGTGAGGTTTCTTCCGACGTGTACTCAGCCAGGGCCTCTGTCTCTCGGTCATCCTGCAGCACTGCCATCAATCTGCGCCAGGAGCTGCGTGTCAGCAGGCTCCCATCATCCTCCGACAGTAACCCCAGGCAATCCTCCAGGTCTGCGAGAACCGTCCAAGTCTCTAGCAGGGCGGGGACACGACAGATGCCGCAATTCCACGTGCTCCCCAGCCTGCTCTGCAGCAGCCACGTTCAGAAGATGGGGGCCCACCATCCTCCGAGCCTACACCAACCAACCGCCTGGGCCAGGTAACACAGCATCGGGAGGCCTGGGGAGTGAGGGATGAGCCAAGGAAAATCCGGAAGATAGGCCTCAAAATGGCCAAAGGCCAAATGCTCCGCTGGAAAACAGGGCCACAATCTCTTCTAGACTCTGGAAGGGGGACCACAACAGGCTCTAGAGTTCTCTACCTTATGGCCAGCCACACAGGGACTCCCAGAAGGGGTCATTTAGAGGCAAATAAGGGAAAAACTGTCTGTCAGCTATAATAATCGGCGCTCTGCTACGACACGTCTACCTATAAGACCTTTTTTATTTCCATACATTTTCATGCATTTTTATCATTTAAACACCTTTTTAAAGAGTTCCACTTTTACCCATTCAACGTTATTCGGCAGTTGATCAGCTTTTTTCAGTGGCTGATTTGCAGCGTTCGGTCAGTTCAGCGGATTGTTGGCCATCTTCAGCAGCTCCCATTTGGTGCACTTCAGGGACCCTATGGTGAATGCTGAATTCACCACAGGGTCGGCAAATTGAAATCCCCAAAACACACCATAGTGCTCTGAACGAGAAAGCAGTGAAATTTGATCATGTGATCCGGCAGGAGATTGGACTCCAGGGAGGGGATGCTTGTAACAGCATTTTAGCGCTTCCTCGAGCATCCTGGACCCTAGAGGCCATTACAGGGCAGGCTGCTGGACTCAGCACCTGCCCCATAAGCTACAGGTAAAATGGAGACGCTAAGGGGAGGTTAGTGAAGGCTACTTTTTCCCCTTAGCATCCCTGTTTTAGCTGTAGTGGCGGGATAAGGCCCGGAGTGTCTACTGTCCTATGCTAATTGGTGTAGACGTGAGGATGTGTTCCTTGGACATGACAATGGTACAACACAGTCCTGCAATTAGTTTCCTTCAGCTTTTAGGTGATGTTTTAAGAAATCAGAGTGCTTATCATGGAAAGATGCTGCACATTCCTCTCAAATCATGACTGGGAATGATGCGCATGGTCTTGGGTTTTTGGATGAGCACCTACCATATATTATAAAAAGTATATGCTCCCTCACTTCTAAAATATTTTTCAGGATTACTTCTAATTTACGCTTGTTGCTGTATCATTCTTTAATTTATCGGGAAAGATGGAGAGCAGCAGACAGAAATTTCACACATGGGATATACACCATGTATCGGATCTAGGTTCTTAGGTGGTGTCAGATTTGGTAAAGTTTCAACAAATCATTTCAGTGTCATGTGTTTAAACTATGTTTCTGTTTGGAGTTTATATTGGGTACGGTAGAGGTAGTAATAATGAATGTATATGATTTATCCTTATGTTTGTCTCTTTTTTTAAAAAGTGCAAGTTCCTTTCTTCAGCCTTAAATAAGTGGGCAGAGGCTGTTGACAGCCTCTGCCCAGTTATTTCGATTTTTTTAATTCTGCCCCATTTTACTCACCTTATGTCCCTCATCGAACATAGCTCCTTCTCTTCAGCTCAAAGACTCCCAAACCCGGAAGTCCCTGTGCAATTTGCGCTCCCTGCACAAACGCGCAGCAGAGGAAATGGAAATTACATACCAAAAAACGAGACTTGCGCAGTTTACGTACACAAGTTCCATAGCACTTTTACAGAATGATTGATCGGAGCTGTGTGCATGTGCAGATCAAATCCATCGGCTGCCTTTACAGTGCTTGGTCTCAGAGAGACGGCCTCTCAGATAGTGATTGCTAACGCAATCGGGCTTGAGATAGTGACGTTCGCACGCAGCATGTGTGCCGATGTCAATAGTAACTGAGTAGTAACCGGCTGCTGGATGGGTTGGAGGAAGCTCCTCCACTTTATCCAGTTTTTAAAAAAAATGAGGGGGGGGGCACTCCACACATTCTGGCCATTTTAAAAATAAAAAATGGTCTGGATAAGTAGAGTGTTCATTTAAGAGTGTATCTTTGGTTTGGTTGGAAGTCGTTTAGAAGTCAGTACAGAATGGAAGGATTGATGCTGAAGCACTAGAACAAGCAAAACTCATGCTGAAACATTTCGGAAATTCACAAATAACTAGTGCAAATTGACTTATTCTGAGGAGTTATCCCAAGAGAGACACCTGTGTCCCGTTCCATGAAGCATGTAGTTGACACAGTTGTAAAGGGAAAAATATAGTAAAAGATCAGTACTTCCTCTACCAATTCAGCATTTGAGGAAGGGTAGCATTTCGGTCCAGCATAGGGAACTTCCTCAAGTCACTTTCAATGTCCACTTCATAAAAAAAGACTCTCCAGTAGGCTGCATAACGCAAGCATATTATTTTATTATACTATTACATCTATCCATAATCTAGACTTTACTTTAGTGAACAATTTGAATTTCTGTTTTATTATTTTTACTAATATATTTATTATTATTTTCAAAGGGTATGTGAATGAGAAAAGAGACAAAGAACTGATTCCAGCGATTGCCGCTGGCAGTGTGCTTTTAGCAATTATTGTACTAGTACTTTTGTGGTGCAAATGGTAAGTTTATTAATTTTTTTTTCTATTTGCCATTATCAGTAACCCATGTAAGCTGCATATTAAAATGTCATGTCTTCCTGTTAGTCAGGTTGTTTGGTTTGATTTACAATCAGTTTGATCTTTCATACATAATATTTTAAGTTTATTCATTTAAATGTTTAAATATTATTTCTTAGTTGAATAGATGATTGAAAACAGCATTCCAATGGTTATTTACTGCGGAGGAACCATCATGATTTAGGGAAAAATGTCCATGTATATCAAGATAACCTACAGGGTAATATCAGGGTGACTGCACACCAGCTAATGCTAAATAGAGGTTGGGTGTGATACAGCAGGACAATGATCCTAGATATCAGAGTAATTTCACTATAAAATGGTTTCAAAACAAGAAAATTCACTTTTTAGAGTGCCCAGAGACCGTAACTTAACTCCTTCGCTGCTGAGCCATTTTACCTCTATGTGCTGAGCTCATTTTGACAGTTTTGTGCTCATCATGTTATTATAGAACCCAGACATATTATAAATCCTTTTTTTCAGCGCTCTCAGCAGATTCAAAATATGTCATAACTCTCTGTATATCTCATGTTCCCTCAGACTGCTATAACAAAAAATTTAAAAAAAATAAATTTTAAATTACATTCAGATTTCAGTCATTTACAGCAGTGGTTCCCAAATGTGGTCCTCAATTTTTTTCCTTTTTTTCAAAAGGATTTTTACCAGGAAGGACACATTGATATTTCTCTTGTTTTCAAATCTGTCCTGGGTGGCGAGTCTGTACCGTTAGGCGTCATGCCCATGGACACTTACTGGAGAGGTGCTCTTTGCGGGATCGATCCTGTGTCTCCACAGTCTCTCTCCACAGTTAGCAGTGATGTTACCTCTACTCCACCCAGCCGGCTCAAGTACCCCTAACAGGCCACATTTTAAGGATTACCATGGGGAAAAGCAGACTGAATCACTGAATCCTGCAATTACTGAGCAGAAAACCATATCACCTGTGCTGTGCTTCAGATATCTGGAAAATCTGGCTTGTTGGGGGTACTTGAGGACCACGGTTGGGAACCACTGATTTAAGGCATATAAAATTATTATTTTATTTTTTTTTTAAACATATTTTTATTCATCTTGGTTCAACATACATCAAAAACAGATAAATAGACGTCTCAGTAAACATCAGTATCAAATATTCAACTAATACATATACATGGCATCCAGTGTCCGAAAAAATTACTGTGCAACTCCCCTTAAAACCCATGAGATCCACATGGAGGTCGGTTAAGTGCGGGCATCTACTGGATCTGAGGGGGTGGAAGCCAGAAAACGGGACAAGGAGTGGTCAGGGGGACCTTGCGGGATGGGTGGGGCATCTCGCAACATCTGTAGTGAGTACCATGGGGTGCAGAAAAAGGCATGACGTAAGGAGTCCTTAGTTTCGCATGGCAGGGTGCGAATAAGGGGGGTCCAATTAGTAAAGAAAGACTGAGTCTTCTTTTCTTGCTGCATCGCAGCCTCGGTCCAGTCCGCCAAAAATATGGCGTAGATTCTGTCATAAACCATGCGAAAGGAAGGAGGGGTAGCGGAGATCCATTGGGACAAGATCGCCTTCTTGCCTGTTGCAGCTAACAGGGTGAGCCAAAATCGATGTGACTTACCAAAAGGTCTGGGGGGTGTGAGGGGTCGGACGATTAAAGATGGCCCATTCCGGGGTAAAGGGGATTTCTAGACGCAGAACCTGTGAACCAAAACGTCGTATTGTGTCCCAAAACAGCGTAATAAAAGGACATGACCATAAACAAAGGCATATAAAATTATTTTTTATTCACATTTTATCACTCAAACTTTGTGGTTATATATTCTATGGGGTACTCTTGTTAAACAAAACTAGAAATGGTCATTTTGTTTTTTTAAGCAAGACATATAATAGTATCATAAAAAATAAGCAACACTTTTAGATCAATCCCTTCGCTGCTGGGCCATTTCTACCCTGTGTGCTGAGCTCATTTAGACCGTTTTGAGCTCATCCTGTATAAACAAAATTTGAAGTCGTGTTTAATTATAGGAACTAGACATATTATATATCCTTGTTTTCAGCAGACTCGGAAAATTCTAAATATATTATATGTATACGTCATGTCCCATCAGACTGCTGTAACAAAAAATGTAAAACAAAATGTAAATTTCCATTCAGATTTCAAACATTTACAGAAAGTAAAATTATTTTGTTTTCACATTTTATCATTCCTAACTTTGTGGTTATATTTTCTATGGGGTATTCTTGTTAAATTAAACTAGAAATTTATTTTTCTGGAGAAAATATACCATTTTAACCTAAACTAAAAAAACACAAAATGTTGCTCTTGTATTTTGACGGATTGTGTTTTATGAATAATATGACTATCAGGGTAATTCAAAGAGATTCGAAAAGTCACTGCACGTTCGGTGACTTTTGGTTCTCTTCAATTCGGTTCCTTTTGCCGATCCCATTTCGGCGACCCTGCGGTGTATTCAGCAAGCACCACAGGGTCCCCGAATTGCAGGGAATAGCTACCGCAAACCCGACGAAAACTAACCGCAAAACCCGCCGAATGCACGCCGAAAACCCTCAAAAACATCTGGATTAACCCGGCGTAGACGCCGGAAAAACCCGAGCAGGAGCCGATCACAAGCAGCAAAGCCTCCAGAAAAAGCCGACACCGCAGACGAAGGAGGTGAATAAATTAGCAAAACAGTTTGCATGAATGATTGAAAATTGAAACGCTGTTTGCAAAGAAACTACTGAGCGAAAATGTCTGAAATTTACATATGAGGTTCAAGGAATGATAATAAAAAGGGCTGTTACAGAAAAAATAAGTAAAGTTAAAAAAAATTAAGAAAAATGCTTAAAATATCCTAAAAAATCTATAAATAGAGAGACTCTTTACTGCAGAATTTTATAATGAACGGTTTATTAGATATTGAATTAAAACGGGAATATTTTTAACATTGAAGCCTATGGGATTCTCCTGAATAAACTTGCCGAATTAAACCACCGAATGGCAGGGCATTTCGGGAACCTTTCACTGCTGGTTTGTGTTCTCTGAATAGCCGAAGCAGTGCTTTTTCATGGGGATTTCACTGCTTTTTCCAGCCATTCGGATCTCTTTGAATAACCCTGTATGTATAACACACTGGACTAGTTCCCAGAGTGGGAAATGAGGTGAGTAATGGCAGTGGTTTGCTCATTCTATATGTGACAAATGGACTATGCCATTGCTTTTGGAACATAAAATATATATTTAACAAAAAATTATTAAATTTTTTTAATTTTATTTTATATGGTCATGTTGATCATTAGAAAGGCCAGACTTGACACCTAACTTGACTTTGTGGGGTGTAAAGAATGGAGATACAGGGGTCCAATGCAGCCCTGCTCTCCTCACAGCGGAGCGTCTTGTGGTTTAGATCAACCAAAGTGAAATAACAGGTCATGGAACTGGTGTCCGGGGCTAATACTCATAATCTTCGGCGTTCAGTAGAGGCTATCCAGCCTGGGGAGCACGTACTCAGTACATCATGTTGGTGAATGCGAAGTTAAAAAAGGAAGAGAGAAAAAGAAAATTTTGTGCAGACTGTATTATCCCAATATGAATAATTGCAGGCAGGGGGTATACTCACATTTTCTGGTGCCAGTTTAAACAAAGAGGCACCAAAACGAAGACAAATCGGTGAATTAAACCAAGGGGCACCGATTCCCCTATCAGAGATGCAGAGATCAGGAAACTCGATCCTTCAAGATGTCAGTTCAGGATACCAAAGGAATAATGTCACCAAGAGTCATACAGGGTGAAGAATTCACAAAAGGTTTATTTAAAATGACAATAAAATACACCTCAGACGCGTTTCGCTGAACGCAGCTTCATCAGTTTCCTGATCTCTGCATCTCTGATAGGGGAATCGGTGCCCCTTGGTTTAATTCACCGATTTGTCTTTGTTTTGGTGCCTCTTTGTTTAAACTGGCACCAGAAAATGTGAGTATACCCCCTGCCTGCAATTATTCATATTGGTATAATACAGTCTGCACAAAATTTTCTTTTTCTCTCTTCCTTTTTTCACTTCGCATTCACCAACATGATGTACTGAGTACGTGCTCCCCAGGCTGGATAGCCTCTACTGAACGCCGAAGATTATGAGTATTAGCGCCGGACACCAGTTCCATGACCTGCATCTCTCTCTTTAAACGGACTTGGGGATTTACCGTTTTTCCTGGTTAGCCCGGCAGCTGCACTTCTAATCCGGCCAGTATAAACTATTTCGTTTAACATATTATTTTTTCCTTTTTTACGAACTATGAAAAAATATTTTGCACACTAGGTTATGATTTATATGGACTGCTGAACAATTGTCTCGTTATATATTTTTTATTTTTTATGCCACACTCCGTATATTATAATTTATTTCACATTTATGTAATTTAATAATTTTTGTCTTTATCCCTCGTTTGTATTTTGGTTTAAAGGCTATACTCCTGCTCACTGGAGCGCATTAATCATTAGTGCTTTATCCTTAGCACTCTGTAGAGCCTTTTGTTGTCTTTCAGCAATTGATATATACCAGTGCTTTATATACAGCACCTGGGCAAATCATTGTGCTTAACCTACAGCAGTTTGTTTAGTAATTGTCACTGCAACACTAATCATCACTTATACGGCAGTACCTTCTTTTTTTCTGCTTGTGTGTTTACTTTTATTCATTTTATTATATTTATTTTTTGTTGCCACAACTTCCTTCCTTTTTTTACCAATTTGTGGTTGGCACTACTGTTTCATACTTAACGAGTCTCCTTCTCATTTTTTCTTCTCTCTTCTTGATTTATTTTGTTGATCTGAGTTTAGCAGCTCACACGATCTATTTTTTGCGATCTATTTTTGTGATTTTTTCCTGCTTTGTGATATTTTCTTGCCCTTGGTAATAGAGCCATCTGGTGGCGCTACACGGCCATTACATCCATTTTTGTTCAAAGTGAAATAACACATTGCGCCGCCGCCATCACCTCCACATGGGTCCTGGAGTGGGAAATGATAAAGTGAGTTGGCGCCGTGACATTGTTTGCTTTATAAGTAAATGCACATAATGCCACTGCCTTAGACCTGAGAAAACAAAAAAATGACATTTGTCATTTATTTATTTTTAAATTTAAAAAAAAAATTCTACACATGTGGTCTGTGCTCTCTGCTTGCCGACATCAATGGTGGTCAATCTGGTGACCGGTAGCCAGGAAATCCAAAAATCCTGGAGGCTCAGCCTCAGATAAAGTGGTCTGGATGACTAGAGTTGTCCCTTTAACCCCATCAAGAAGCATTTTTCACAGCAGACATAAGAATATGGCTGACCTCAAGCACTTCTGAAAGAAAGTGCTCCGAAATTCCTCCTGAACATTGTGCACGTCTAACCCTAAGTTACAGGATATGCTTGGTTGAGGTTATATCACTGCCAAAAGAGGATCAACTAGTTATTAAATCCAAGTGTTCAGTTACTTTTTCCATGGAACTGTGAATGTTTAATGGGATGTGTTCAAAAAAGATTATTATAGTTTGTGTTGCTAGCTTAAGCACATTGTGTTTATCTATTCTTGTGACATTGATGAAGAAGATATAACATGCTATGACCAATTCACAGAGAACCAACTAATTCCAAAATGTTCCCCTTCCCATGTTCAATTAAACAAATCTCAAGTTTTTACTTGTCATTGTTAGATCTGGTCTGTTGTATTTTGAGCACATCTTTTTTTACGCATTGTATATATACCTTTATTGATCTACAGTTCACTATATTGTGTTAGAAAAAAAATTATATCGCTGTAGATACACACCTTTATTGATTCCCAGCCCATTGTATTCTATCGGGTGGAATTGCACTGTACGCTTTGCACTTTATCACTATAAGCCTAATTGATTTATACAGTGTTATACAATTTTTGGAGCAAAGTCAATATAATGGTTATGCACATATTATTTATGTATTTTCATCCACAGTTCACGTATATTTTATTTGTATTTTTATCTATACTATTTTATGCCAGTTCCCTTTTACACATTGCTTTTCATATATATTATGATGGAGCACTGATATACCAGTTTTATTCTTACATTATTTCTAGAGGTAGAGTTTACGCTTTAAAGGGACACTCTAGGCAACATGACCACCTAAGCTATTTTAGGTGGTCATGATGCCCGGAGTATGCTGCCCTCTGTCCCCCCTCCCTCCGCTCAGCAGTTCAGCAGAAAAAGCTGAAAACAGCTGAGAGAGGCGGAGGAGTTTACTCCGCCCTCCCAGCTGTCAGTCAGCAGAGCGGGAATCATATTTCCCGCTTCTGCCGACTTTTTCCCGAGTAGAAGACGTCATCGCGCTTTCAGCGCGATGACATCTCCAGCTCGCCGCAGTAGCTGGCGGCAGCGGCTGAGGGTTAGTGTTGCGTGTATCCTCTTGCGCGCAACACTAATCCTCAGAGGGAGCCGGGAGGAAGCCTGCCGATTGGCTGGCTTAAGTGAGAGGCGCGCATGCGCGCTTCTCATGTAAACCAGAAGGCAAGTCCGATGCAAGAAGGACGGGAGCGGAAGAGGAGGGAGGTGAGTATATAAAAAAAAATAGACGCCGCTGGAAACAAGTGGATTTTAGGGTAAGTATTACAGTTTCACCAAAAAAATAACTTTTTATTAAGGGAATAGGGATAGATTAGGATAAAAAAAATGGGGGGGGGTGATTTTTGAGTGGAGTGTTCCTTTAAACTCTCTGGCGGTCTATTTATTCTGAAATTTCTTGCCTAAAAGCGGTCAATTTTTTTAAAAAAATTTGCCCCCCTTAGTGGCATCCCGAGTGTGGCTCGGGGTTAAATTCCTATGTTGGAAGCAGTAACTCCGATCAATACTTGGGATGCCGCTGGATACATCACCTCTCCCTGCGCTCCCTCTATGTCCCCGCAGCCTTCTCCGGCGATCACAACCTCATTACTTCCTGGTTTCCTCCTCGTGAGAAGGAATCCAGGAAGTATGAGGTCGCGATCGCCGGAGAAGACTGCAGAGATCAGCAAGGGAGCGCAGGGAGAGGTGATTTATCCAGCCCGAGTGTGTCTCAGAGTTACCGCTCTCAGCGGTGAAATTTAACTCCGAGACACACTCTGGAACACCGCCAGGGAGGTTAAGGTAACAGATTTGTATATGAATAAAACAAAGCTCACCTGACATACTTACCCAATGGGTGACACCATGGCCTGTTTCCTACAGGGTGGATTTTCTGAACTCACTAAAACATCTAAACATCAGCAGCCCTGATTGGAGCTCAGATTGTGGTGTCTATGCTAGTGCCAATTAAAAATTGACCGCTTTTAGACAAGAAATTTCTGAATAAATAGAACGCCAGAGAGGTTAAAGCGTAAACTCTACCTCTAGAAATAATGTAAGAATAAAACTGGTATATCAGTGCTCCATCATAATATATATGAAAAGCAATGTGTAAAAGGGAACTGGCATAAAATAGTATAGATAAAAATACAAATAAAATATACGTGAACTGTGGTTGAAAATACATAAATAATATGTGCATAACCATTATATTGACTTTGCTCCAAAAATTGTATAACACTGTATAAATCAATTAGGCTTATAGTGATAAAGTGCAAAGCGTACAGTGCAATTCCACCCAATAGAATACAATGGGCTGGTGTGCTTTAATTTAAGACACTCCAGTAGCCACATTTCGTTTCACCAAAACCACATACATTTGATTTATGGCGGAATATGTCTCTTGCAAGCTTCTGCCAGATTGAAATAATAATTTTGATATACTGTACTTGAATGAAGGATAAAAGTGTAGCTGAAAACATTTAAGGGTCCATTCACTAAAAGGTGAAACTCAGGAGAACTGGCAGGATACGAGAACAATCTAGACCAAATAGCCGATTTGGAAAGTGAGATAAATGGGAGATTTTTTCTGGTTTGGCTATTTTGACCTGGATTTTTCACTTCTCCTGACAATTCTCCTGACTTCACCTTTTAATGAATAGACCGTCTAGTAACCAGAAAAATGAATCCTCTGGGGCACACTTGGAGGACTGCTTTCAGATCAATGGAAAAGCAATAAAAAGGCATCACTAATAGAATATTCATATTTGTTTAATCCCTATTGATGACAGATTGTATCTTACAGCTAAGTGCTCTAAAATATAGTGTCCACTATCTAAATAATCTTGTGTCTTGTGTATCATGTCTTCCAGGTTACAGGAAAAAATTTTGCCCCCAATTCCGAAGCCGAAACTTCATATTGATTTTGAAACTTGCACTGCACTGAATGGATCTGGGTAACTTGTTTATTTAAATACATATTATTGTTAACAATGTAGAAAAAAATACGTATATTTTCAAAACAATTTTTTTTTACAGGTTCTTCAAAGTATTATACTATTGCCGTTTGAAACAGTTGAGACATAGTTCCGCGTTACTGACCCTTGTTTGCATAAACTTCACCTGTCATGTTGAATTTTGCTGCTCTGGATTTGCATAGTTCAAAATTCCAACAGGGTGATTTTTACCATTTGCAACAATGGTGAAATTTGGTGCTACAACAGTGATAGTGAACCTCTTAAGAGAAGTAATCAAATATACGTATATATTAATATCTATTATTCTTGTCAGACATTCTAAAGCCTTACAGGGCTTTGTGCTCCTTTCTCTCTCCTCATATATTTATTTTCTTCCTTCATGTCATTTGGATATTTGAAGAAACAGCAGCAACTCAAAATTTCAAAACCATAATGCCTTGTAGATGTGCAATTCGGACGAAATTCACCATTTTCTTATTTCCGGAGCATTTCCGAAAACAAAATATCGACTACCCGAAATTTCGGATCAATCAGAAATTTCAGATCGATTCGGTGATTCGGCTCATTCAGTGATTTGGATCATTTCGGCGATTCGGATCATTTCGGCGATTCGGATCATTTCGTCGATCCGGCTCATTTCGGGTGATTCGGATCAGTTGGTTTTTCGCTTTTTTATGAATTATTTCGTTTTTTATTGCTTATTTAAGAATGGCAAGTAGATTACTACCAATAGAGTGAAAGTTTCTTTACTTAATTATTCTTTTAGGATTTATTAGGCATTTTTTGGGTTTAATTTTAGGTTTCCTAACTTTTTTAAAAGAAAAAAGGCTTTTTAACCCATAGGTTTCAATGCAGCATATTAATCCACACACTGCTGGGAAGCGCCTCTCTGCAGTATAATTAATGCAGCCCATGAATCCGCACACTGCCGGGCAGCACCTCTGTGGAGATTGATTCATTGATTCGGATCGATTCATTTTTTGATCAGTTAGTTTTTCCTTTTTTATGAGTTACAATTAATGTAGCATATGAATCCACACATTGTTGGGAAGTTCCCAGCAGTGTGCAGATTCATATGCTGCATTAATTATACTGCAGAGAGGCGCTGCCCAGCAGTGTGCGGTTTCATATGCTGCATTAATTATACTGCAGCGAGGTGCTGCCCGGCAGTGTGCGGATTCATACGCTGCATTGAAACCTATGGGTTAAAAAGCCTTGTTTCTTTAAAAAAAAGTTAGGAATCCGAAAACGTCACCCAAAAATGCCTACAAAATCCTAAAAGAATAATTAAGTAAAGAAACTTACATTCTATTGGTAGTAATCTACTTCCCATTCTTAAATATGCAATAAAAAACAAAATAACTCAAAAAAGTGAAAAAACAACTGATTTGAATCATCTGAAATGAGCCGAATCGTCGAAATGGGCCGGATTAACAAAATGATCCGAATCGCCGAAATGAGCCGAATTGCGAACTGATCCGAATCACCGAATAGATCCGAATAGATCCGAATCAGCGAATAGATCTGAATCACCAAATCGAAATGATATGAAACAAAAGAAAAACTGTCCGAAATGCCCGATAAAAACCGAAACGAAAAAAAAGTCATGCACAACCCTAGGCTTTAGCAATAGGCTCAGAATCACACGAATACTGTGATATTGACAAAGCCACCTTAGAGCGAAGAAACACATTCATTTTGGGTCTTACTGCTGTGTGGGTGAAAGAAACTCCTCCACATTACACAGCGCTGACGCGGCAGATGGGGATTTTGAATATCGTACCTGCCCGGTCGGGACCAATGTCTATACATGTTTTGTGCTGACATCATCCTTTGTCTGAAGACTCACAGCAGAAAGCATTCTGGGAGAAGCAGCAGAGAACTGGTGCTCCATATGTGTGCTCACGGCACCAATCCATCATTCAGTGCAAGCGCTCATATGACTTGCTTCAAAAGTACACAAATGCCACGAGATATGCAAATTGCATAAGAAGCTTTAGGGACTTCTGCATTTTGGAACCCTGGTGCCGAAGAGCATGAGCAGCCGAGTTCGGAGAGAGAGAAAAGGGGAGTATATAAGGGTAAACAAAAAAGTGGGGAAGTTTTTTAATAGTGTTCCTTTAAGCAGGACACGTGGTAATTGTGATTTACTCTTGGCAAGAGAGATTTTAGGATACATATATCCCTGTGGTGCTAATTTACAAAAGAACTAGCTAAGGGAGATTAAAATAACTATTTAAAGATGGCAAAGTACAGACACTACAAACACCAGCAGAAATCTAGAATATGATTTATATTTTCTGCGGCTCCTCAATTATTCGGGAGGTGTTCAGCCAGTAATAACCTTCTACATTTTGTTTCTTCAAACGGGAGTTCTAATGATTATATCCCTTGATTTACTGCCACTTTGTACATCGAGCACGAGACAGACAACTAGAAAGTGTCTCATATAGAAGTTTATTTTGACACATTATCCTACACTTGATGTAGACTTTCTAAAATTATATTCCGAATAAATATCTCTTATCTATAAAGAGGGTTTTATTTAAATGTCACTGGGGGAATAGTGTACTACACATACAGTATGCTAATGGAGATTTTAAATATCTTATTCAAAAGGAGAATAATCATGATTATTTTAATATGGCAAAAGATAGAGTGAAAAACAAGCCATTACTGGCCATTACAAGGACTAGTATATATCAGACAGGACACATCTCGCCACCCTCCAGTGATTGTGTAGCTGTGTAACCATTGTGTAGCCTTATTTTCTTTCCTTTTACATTTTTCAAACGAGGGTTTAATGACTACATCCCAGGCTTGACAGATGATTTACCATGTCAGTGTTACAGTTAGTCATTTATACAGTGCCAGCATATTCCATAGCGTTTACAATGGTGGAGCACAAACATGAGACATGCATGATAGCTGAGGAAAGACAACCCTGCCCATAGGATAGCTGTCCAGCTAATACAGAACTTTAACCAAGTGCTCAGCCAGACATCCCGTCTGCTTACAATCTAAGGGACGGGGTAAGTGACACAAATGGGAGCAGAGGGCAGGTGAAGCTGGTGGCCAGAAAGAATATAGCAGGGATTGCATGGCAAGGACCAGAAGTTTGGGTTTAGTAAGAGTAATTATAGAAAGAAGTGGAAACAGCTGGAAAGGAGACCAGGAATTTGGGATCGGCCCTTGATGGGGAGGGTGGATGGGTGTGACAGTAGAATGGAATAATGGAGTTCAATTTTTGAGCTTGTGGTTCTGATGATTGGTGCTCGTTTCTGGGTGGTGAATGGAATAATGGAGCTCAATCTGTGAGCTTGTAGATCTGGTGCTGCGTATTTTTAATTAAATATCTGCATCAAGTTTGAGACAGACAGTAACAACTGATCTAATCTTCCCTCTAACTTCTTCATCGCCAAGTTGTTTTGCATAAATCCACTGCCAGAAACGAGAGAATTTTTGGAAAATAATTAGCATCATTCATACAATCCGAACAAACAATTCAATTTGCACAAGTGCAACAAGAGTACCGACATACGGTTAATTTATTAATAGACAAGAACAAACATATGATGAATGAAAAACACACACAATTGGCGGTACAGGGTGTAGTGGGTGAAGCGAGGAACCAAATGCAATTGCAATAAGGTTACAATAGGGCACACGATTAGAAAGGCAAGAAAAACTATCCCTCAGCGGTTCATGCCGCCTACATACCCAATAATTGATAATAATTGATAAGTAAAGGTACCAAGCACCATGTATATTGCCCAACCACTACCCACACCAACTCAGCAGTTAAAAGCAAACAAAGAAAGGCATAGCTTGACGCGTTTCGCCCGTGAGGGCTTAGTCTGAAGCTTCAGACTAAGCCCTCACGGGCAAAACGCGTCAAGCTATGCCTTTCTTTGTTTGCTTTTAACTGCTGAGTTGGTGTGGGTAGTGGTTGGGCAATATACATGGTGCTTGGTACCTTTACTTATCAATTATTATCAATTATTGGGTATGTAGGCGGCATGAACCGCTGAGGTATAGTTTTTCTTGCCTTTCTAATCGTGTGCCCTATTGTAACCTTATTGCAATTGCATTTGGTTCCTCGCTTCACCCACTACACCCTGTACCGCCAATTGTGTGTGTTTTTCATTCATCATATGTTTGTTCTTGTCTATTAATAAATTAACCGTATGTCGGTACTCTTGTTGCACTTGTGCAAATTGAATTGTTTGTTCGCTATTGTTTGGGTTTTGACCTGTTGAGTACCTGGTGCCTTGTTGCTACTTTGGTCATTCATACAATCCGTGCTTGAAAATATCCAAAGCACATATTTAAATGTATGCTTTATTTTGACAGACAGAGGTTGCCAAAGAGCACTACTGCATCTCAACAGAACAGCTTGGAATTCATTTACGTTTTGAGGGGGGCAGCTGTTTAAACTGTTTTGGAACCTAGAGTATCATGCCCAAGGTGCTAAGCTTTGGGGGCACATTCTGAATGACAAATGCAAATGAATTTAATTTGCAAAAAAATTAAATTCCTTTGCATTTTTGCATCTGAATTGACCAACATCTAGTACAATGTATGACACCAGCAGGTGCTTCACAGGTCAAGTATACTCTATTTTGATATTTAAGGGGTTAACAATGTCTGCCTGGGAATTATAGACCTGTGAGCTTAACACCGTGGCTGGGAAAGTATTTGAGGTGTTACTAAGGGATAATATTCAGGAATTTATTGTGAGGTAAAATGTAATTAGCAGAAATCAGCATGGATTTATGAAACATAGATCATGTCAGACTGACCTAATTGCATTCTCTGAAGAAATAAGTTTAAGTATAGTTCAGGGTTCGCAGTGGATGTGATTTACTTGGATTTTGACAAAGCTTTCGACACAGTTCCACACAAGAGTTCAATATTTAAATTAAGAAAAATTGGTCTAGATGAAAATTCTTATTCTTGGATAGAAAACTGGCTAAAAGATAGGGTACAGAGAGTGGTCTTAAATGCTAAATTTTCAAGATGGACATCAGTGGTAAGTGGTGTCCCTCAGGGGTCTGTTATAGGACAAGTTCTATTCATTTTATTTATAAATGATCTTGAAATAGGCATCGAAAGTCATGTGTCAGTATTTGCAGATGACACAAAACTAGGAAAAGCAATACAATGTGAACAGGATGTTACTTCACTGCAGAGGGATTTAGATAGATTGGGGGACTGGGCACTTAAATGTCAGATGAAATTTAATGTAGACAAATGCAAAGTTATGCACTTTGAAGCGAAGAACACACAAGCAACTTATACCCTAAATGGTACGCAGTTAGGGAAATCAAAGCAGGAGAAGGATTTGGGAATAATCATAGACTTCAAACTAAGTAACAATGCTCAATGTCAAACAGCAGCCGCCAAGGCCAGCAAAGTATTGGCAAGCATTAACCCTTTAATGCCACAGGATGTTCCATGACGTCCTGGCGGCGGGCAGGCTTTGAAGATGGGGGGCGTACAGGTATGCCCTGCTGTCTTCAATGGGGCCGCCTCGGCCCCTCCCCGCAGCCTGCGCACGCTGACTCGTGGCGCGCGTCATTGGCTGCAGAGGGACGGCCTGAAATCAAGCCGTCCCCTGCAGCCAATGACGCGCACTGCATGCCGGCTGTGGGGAGGGCTCAAAATCAGTGCCGCGCAACGGCACCTGTCGGCGAGGCGTACCTGTACGCCTCGCCGGCAAATTCAAACCCCTTAAGGGCGCCACCCCTGCGTCCTTAAGGGGTTAAAAGGGGAATTCACTCTCGGGCTGAAAACATAATTTTTCCTCTTTATAAATCAATGGTAAGGCTGCACCTTGAATATGCTGTGCAATTTTGGGAACCTGTCTTAAGAAAGGATATTATGGCGCTAGAAAAAGTGCAGAGACGGGCGACTAATTTAATAAGGGGAATGGAAGGTTTAAGTTATGAGGAAAGGCTAACAAGCTTAAACCTGTTTAGTGTAGAGAAACGGCGTCTTAGAGGAGATCCGATAACCTTATATAAATATATACAGGGCCATTATAACCATTGTCTGGAAACCTATTCATTAACAGGACTATACACAGGACACAAGGTCATCCATTTAGACTGGATGAAAGGAAATTCAGCCTAAAGCATAGGAAGGGTTATTTCACAGTGAGAACAATAAAGCTGTAGAATTCTCTGCCTGTTGAGGTGGTTGGGTCAGAGTATGTATTGACTTTTAAATGACTGGATGACTTTCTGCAAAAACAGAATATTAAGGGTTATAATATTTAATATGTGGGTATAAGCTTCTTTATCCAAGGAGAAATCTGATGCCATTCTGGGGTCAAGAACAAATTTTTCCCAGTGTGTTGCATATTGGCGAGCGCTTCAGACTGTTTTTTTTTTGCCTTCTTTTGGATCAACAGTAGTACATGATGTGTGACAGGCTGAACCCGATGGACACATGTCTTTTTTCAGCCTATGTAACTAGTGTTTAAACAAGTACGTGTTGGGCTTATAATACGATTTATTGTTGTGATCTGTAGACTGCATTTATATTTGGAACAGGCATGAGACAGATAAAGTATTCGCACTTTACTCTCTAAGGATGATCATCACAATGGGCTTTAATAACCTGTATGTAGATATTTTGATAATTGGGGATTTTGTACATTATTATTGACCTTTATTGTTTTGATAGTAAGGGAAAAAAATCATGAGCATTGTTTATATATTATTATCATATCTTCTAGGCAAAACATTGGTATACTATGAATGATGGACCAGTTGAATTGGACGTAATATGGTAATCCTATTGGAAACACCACACTTCTCTATAGCTGCTGTATTTTGAATGAAGTCTTCTTGATTTATACATTAAGAAATGTGATGTGACTTTAATGGAAAGACATTTTTACTGCTGGACTGCAACCTGGAAAAATATTTCAAATATAATTTCAAAGCCAAGGATATATATTAAAAATGATATCTAACATTATTATTGTATAACATTTGATCAAATTCCACTGTTCTTATGCATATTTTCCAATGCTCGACAGGCATATTGATGAATGATCCTGATCATATTGACTTTTATTACATAATCTGATGACCTAAGTATTTGGTTTCCTGCACTGATCAATTAATTATTTGCATGTGGAATCAAGTATATGGGCAGTAAGTGGTTGGAGATTGTTACAGCAGAACAGCAATATTTCGGTCCAACTCAAATTTTTAAATTTTGTTTGTGTGATTATTTTATTTGTAGCTGTCATTTTATTGTTCTGTCTTTAGGAAGGTGAGCCATATGGACTAAAGAGTTGTTTTTTTTTAAAAAAAAAAACTTCTATGCATTAAAGAAATTACTCTAATTACTGCGTTGTATAGTTATATCTGTTATATTTGTTATTTTCTGGTGGCTCGTCCATACGGACACAAGGGGCAGCTCTTCTCTTAGATTATAAATTCTCGAGCAGGGTCCTCTCTCCTCATGTTCGGTGTGTTTAATGTGTATGTATATTTGCCATTCTGTCTCTCCCATTGCACAGCGCTACGGAACTTGTTGGTGCTTTATAAATAGAAACATATAAAATGTCGGCAGATAAGAACCTTTCGGCCCATCTAGTCTGCCCAATTACATGGATACATTACCTGGATTTATCTTTTGTTTAGGATAGCCTTATGCCTATCCCATGCCTGCTTAAATTTAATCACTGGTTTGGCCTCTACCAATTCTACTGGAAGGCTGTTCCATGTATCCACCACCCTCTCAGTAAAATAATGCTTCCTGATGTTACTTTTAAACCTTTGCCCCTCTAATCTAAGACTATAAATGCTAGTAATTCTAACTCTAATTAGAGTTGCTGCTTTGTATAGTTATATATCTGTCATATTTGTTATTCTCAGTGGTGGCTCGTCCATACAGCACAAGGGGCAGCGCCCTACCATATTTTTGGAATAAAAAAAATATTAGAAAATTAAACTATTTGTTTCTGCCATTTTTTATGCCATTTAAGATGTGCTTGAATGATAAAATGTGTTATGTCCGTTTAAGCAGTGTCATATGACTCATTGTCTCCTCAACAGTTGCGAGGCAGAGTTTAAAAAAATAAATATATATATATATTTTTTTTTAAACTCTGCCTCGCAACTGTTGAGGAGACAATGAGTCATATGACACTGCTTAAAGAGACATAACACATTTTATCATTCAGGCACATGTTAACCCTTTCGCTGCTTGTGTGAAGCCTTCAAAGTGAGCACTTGGAGATCTTCTGGAGATTCTCTGGAGGTAGTCTGAGGTTAGACAGGAGGTAGAAAACCTACAAAAGGGTAAGATTTGCTGGTTTTAAATCCATTCTTTTATAATGGCAGGCTTGGTCCAGTGTAAGAGCTGTCATGCATTTGTTTTTAGATCCAATTTTTGGAGGTTTGGAGTGTGCCTGATATGTAGGCAGCTCTCTTTATTGCAGCAGGAAATTGCCTGTTTGAAGTCTGAGATTTGTAAATTATCTGTTAGACAAACTCAGGCTATGGCTATGACTGTTACAAAGCCACTGCCACAGAGGCCTCCTAGGAGCGGCAGATGGACTACTGTAGGATCTGGTAGACTTAGAGTTGTGGATAGAAGACATGTCCCACAGTCTGTGGCTCTTCTTAATTCTTTTGAGGCACTTTCAGAGTGTAGTGGTGAGACGGAAGTAGGCTCAGACACCATAGTTGAGGAACCACCATCCCCTATGCCTAAGGTATGAAGGACTGCAACCAAGGACAAAAAGGAAAAAGTGGGACTTGATAGAAGGCAATTGTTGCTGGGTGATTCTATCATAAGAGGTGTTGAGCTGGAGAGTAGTGGTTTGGTGAGATGTCTTCCTGGGGCTACTGCTCGTAGAGACAAGAGACGTATTCTCAATATTGTCAAACAAGCAAAGCAGCAAGGGGAAGTGGATGTTCTAGTCCATCTAGGGACAAATGACTTGGCTAGCAATGAGGTTTCTGAGATTAAGGAAGATTTTTGTGTTCTTGGAGGTGAAATACAGCAGATTGCATCCACTGTGTCATTCTCTGAAGTTTTGCCTGTGCATAACATTCAGGATAGGCAGATGCGCAATAGGGAATTTAATTTGTGGCTTCGGGAATGGTGTCGGGAGCAAGGATTTGGCTTTGTGTCCCATGATAGCTCTAATTGGAGCAGAAAGGAACTGTATAAAAAAGATGGTTTGCATCTTACTCATAGGGGAACATATGTTCTCAGTGAGAAGTTCAAAGGTTTCAAAAAGGAATATTTAAACTAGGAGGGGGGGACAAAAGGGTAAAAAACAATCTGCCTGATTGTCCCCCAAAACTAAATCGGAGGGTGCAAGCAACATGCTGGGAAAAAAATGACAAGCTCAGAGTCATGTCTATAAATGCTCGCAGTTTAGTCAATAAAATCAATGAACTGGAGGCAATGATGGCAGTTGAAAAAGTAGATTAAGTGGCGGTTATTGAGACATGGTTCAGTGAGAAAAATAACTGGGACATAACAATACCGGGGTACTCTTTATATAGAAAAGACAGAGAAGGTAGGAAAGAAGGAGGAGTGGCCCTGTATGTGAAAAACAACATAAAAACGAACCAAATAAAAGTGAGCGAGGTGAACATAGAGTCAGTTTGGGTTACGCTAACATTTGGCAATCATACAGTAGCTCGTGTAGGTGTGATCTATAGACCCCCTGGACAAGTAGAAGAGCTAGAAAATCTGCTGTTCGAGGATATAGCCAAAATGGCAATGAAGGGGGAAGTTATTATCATGGGGGACTTTAATCTTCCTGATGTGAACTGGAAAACCAAAACAGCTGGGTGCACCAGGAGTACAAATATTCTAAACTTCCTACTGGGATTATCTCTAACACAAGTAGTTGAGGAGCCGACCCGTAAAGAGGCCATATTGGATTTAATACTCACAAATGGAGTTTTGGTATCGGACGTTGTTGTAGGTGAAAATTTGGGATCTAGTGATCACCAGTCAGTATGGTTTAATATAAGAACAGGGATGGAGCCGCACCACACAAAAACAAAAGTTTTAGACTTTAAAAAAACTGATTTTTCTAAAATAAGATTTTGTGTAAAGGAGTCATTATCAGACTGGAGGAGTTTAAAGGGAGTCCAGGAGAAATGGGATTATTTAAAGGAAGCATTATTGAAGGCCACAGGCAATTGCATTCGGCTTGTTAGCAAAAACAAAAAAGGGAAGAAACCACTGTGGTACTCTGCAGAAGTGGCCAAAATAGTGAAGAACAAAAAGACAGCATTCAATAATTATAAAAAAACTCAGAGTGAAGAAGATAGGCAAACCTATAAGATTAGGCAGAAAGAGGTAAAGCAATTTATAAGAGCTTCCAAAGCACACGCAGAAGAGAAAATAGCTCAGTCAGTAAAAAAGGGGGACAAAACATTTTTTAGATACATAAACGAGAAAAGAAAAGTAAAACAAGGATTAGTTAGATTAAAAACAAACGAAGGAAGGTATGTAGAAGAGGATAAAAGTCTCGCTGACTGCCTCAATGAATATTTTTGTTCAGTCTTTGCAGAAGAAAAGGAAGGAAAGGGACCTCAGATAGGAGGAAACACTAACGAGACATTTACATATCAGTTTACAGAGGAGGAGGTTCTACAGCAGCTGTCTAAAGTAAAGACAAATAAGTCAATGGGGCCTGATGGGATCCACCCTAAATTATTAAAAGAGCTCAGTGATGTAATAGCAAAACCGTTAACAGATTTATTTAACCAATCCTTGCTAACGGGAGTCATCCCAGAAGACTGGAAATTAGCAAATGTTGTGCCCATTTACAAGAAGGGTAGTAGGGAGGAATCGGGGAACTATAGGCCAGTTAAGTCTTACGTCAGTAGTGGGGAAATTAATGGAAACCATGTTAAAGGAAAGGATTGTTGAACATCTAAAAACACATAGATTACAGGATCAGAAACAACATGGGTTTACCTCAGGGAGATCATGCCAAACTAATCTTATTGTTTTTTTTTATTGGGTAACAAAAATAATAGACACAGGTGGTGCAGTAGACATTGCTTATTTAGATTTCAGTAAGGCTTTTGATACTGTTCCGCATAGAAGGCTTATCAATAAATTGCAATCTTTGAGCTTGGATTCCAATATTGTTGAATTGATTAGGCAGTGGCTGAGTGACAGGCAACAGAGGGTTGTGGTAAATGGAGTTTATTCGGCGCAAGGTCTTGTTACCAGTGGGGTACCTCAGGGGTCAGTACTTGGACCCATTCTCTTTAATATTTTTATTAGTGATATTGCAGAAGGTATTAATGGAAAAGTATGTCTTTTTGCTGATGACACAAAGATTTGCAACAGGGTTGACGTTCCTGGAGGGATCAGCCAAATGACAAATAATTTAGGTAAACTAAAAAAATGGTCGGAGCTGTGGCAATTGAGTTTTAATGTGGATAAGTGCAAGATAATGCATCTGGAACGTAAAAACCCAAGGGCTGAATATAGAATATTTGATACAGTCCTAACCTCAACATCTGAGGGTTGGGATTTAGGGGTTATTATTTCAGAGGATCTAAGGGTAAGTAGTCAATGTAATAGAGCAGCAAGAAATGCTAGCAGAATGCTTGGTTGTGTAGGGAGAGGTATTAGCAGTAGGAAAAGGGAAGTGCTCATGCCACTGTACAGAGCACTGGTGAGACCTCACTTGGAGTACTGTGTGCAGTACTGGAGACCGTATCTCCAGAAGGATATAGACATCTTAGAGAGAGTTCAGAGAAGGGCTACTAAAATGGTGTACGGCTTGAAGGAGAAAAGTTACCAGGAAAGGCTTAATGATCTTAACATGTACAGCTTGGAAAAAAGACGAGACAGAGGAGGTATGATAGAAAGATTTAAATACGTAAAGGGAATCCACAGGAGTATATTTAAAAGGAAACAAAGTAGCAAAACAAGAGGACATAGTCTTAGATTAGAGGGGCAAAGGTTTAAAAGTAACATCAGGAAGCATTATTTTACTGAGAGGGTGGTGGATACATGGAACAGCCTTCCAGTTGAAGTGGTAGAGGCCAAAACAGTAATTGAATTTAAGCAGGCATGGGATAGGCATAAGGCTATCCTAAACAAAAGATAAATCCAGGTAAACAATCCATGTAATTAGGCAGACTAGATGGGCCGAAAGGTTCTTATCTGCCGACATTTTTCTATGTTTCTATGTTTCTGCTGAGGCTTTTCACACCTCTGTGCTGAGGTCATTTTTACCGCTTTCGCTCATCATGTTTAACCGCGTTTTGAAGCCATATTTTGATATATGACCCAGACATATTATATATCGTTCTTTCCGGCAGACTTGGCAGATTCATAATATGTCATTACTATATGTATACGTTATGTCATGTCTGTATATTATAACAAAAAATGCAATAAAATTTGAATTTTCAATAATTTATTATGTGTAAAGTGTTTTTTTTCACATTTTAACATGCGATCGTTTGCGGTTATATTTTGTATGGGGTGCGCTTGTTAAAAAAATTTGAAATGGGGTCTCGTTACATTTGTTTTGGAGAAAATGTCGCTATTTTAACAAACGCACCGCATACAAAAATCGTTAGGGCAGCATCATTGTTCACATTATAATTGAAATGGAAACAATATTGCTGCATTAACAAAACAAAAACAAAAAAAAAAATTTTATTTTTTTTTTAGAATTTTTTTAAAAATATTTTTCTATTTTTAATTAAAAAAATTTTTTACAAACTTTTTTCATGGTCATGTTTGGTATCGTTGGAAAGGCCTTGCTCTGTGCCCTTCCTAACAGTGCCTGACATTAATCTCAGGCCCCCGGCGATCGGGAGGGAGAGAGGTCCGAAGGACCTCCCCCCTCCCTTTGAGGCGCCTCCTCCGCACACGCGGGGGGGGCGCCTGAATTAGACGTCATCGCACCACCGCGATGACATCTAATGGTGCCGGCGGCGCTCCCGGATGCTGGGCTGACATCAAGGATGTCAGCCCGCACTGGGGGGCACAGCAATCGGCCGGAACCCGGCCGATCGCTGGCCACAAAGGGAGGACACGCTCAGCGCATCCTCTGCAGGCAACGCTACCTGCGGGTGTACGCGCTGAGCGCGTCCTCCACAGCGAAAGGGTTAAAGGAGGTTTCTGAGACTTGTAATCTGTGTCATCTCACTGCCAGCTATCAGGGGGTCCCACATACTTCTATCAGATTTATGCTAATTGTAATTTGTGTCTTCTCACTGCCACCCATCAGGGGGTCTCACTGATTTATAGGAGGTTTCTGAGACTTGTAATCTGTGTCTTCTCACTGCCACCCATCAGGGGGTCTCACTGATTTATAGGAGGTTTCTGAGACTTGTAATCTGTGTCTTCTCACTGCCACCCATCAGGGGGTCTCACTGATTTAAAGGAGGTTTCTTACACTTGTAATCTGTGTCTTGTCACTGGCTGCCAGCTATCAGGGTGTCTCACTGAGTTATACCAGAGTTCTGTAAATCTTTATACCAGAGTTGAGTCAGAGTTCTGTATATATTTAATCTATATATCACTCACCATGTCTGAAAGAACAAAAAGGACAGGCAGACGCTCCCAGATTGAGGTAATCTGAGGTAATCTTTGTGCTCACTCCCAGCAACTATTTTGGGGGTCAGTAATTTCAGCAAAATATTTGGGAATTGAGGTAATCTGAGGTAATCTTTGTGCTCACTCCCAGCAACTATTTTGGGGGTCAGTAATTTCAACAAAATATTTGGGAATTGAGGTAATCTGAGGTAATCTTTGTGCTCACTCCCAGCAACTATTTTGGGGGTCAGTAATTTCAGCAAAATATTTGGGAATTGAGGTAATCTGAGGTAATCTTTGTGCTCACTCCCAGCAACTATTTTGGGGGTAAGTAATTTCTGCAAAATATTTGGGAATTGAGGTGATCTGTGTCTTGTCACTGCCAGCAAGTATTTTGGGGGTCACTAATTTCTACAAAATATTTGGGAATTGAGGTGATCTGTGTCTTGTGACTCACTGCCAGTGTCACGCAGTATTTTGGGCGTCACTAATTTCTACAAAATATTTGGGAATTGAGGTGATCTGTGTCTTGTCACTCACTGCCAGTGGCACACAGTATTTTGGGGGTCACTAATTTCTACAAAATATCTGGGAATTTAGGTGATCTGTGTATTGTCACACAGCCAGTGCCACGCAGTATTTTGGGGGTCACTAATTTCTACAAAATATTTGGGAATTGAGGTGATCTGTGTCTTGTGACTCACTGCCAGTGCCACGCAGTATTTTGGGGTCACTAATTTCTACAAAATATTTGGGAATTGAGGTGATCTGTGTCTTGTCACTCACTGCCAGTGGCACGCAGTATTTTGGGGGTCACTAATTTCTACAAAATATCTGGGAATTTAGGTGATCTGTGTCTTGTCACACAGCCAGTGCCACACAGTATTTTGGGGGTCACTAATTTCTACAAAATATTTGGGAATTGAGGTGATCTGTGTCTTGTGACTCACTGCCAGTGCCACGCAGTATTTTGGGGTCACTAATTTCTACAAAATATTTGGGAATTGAGGTGATCTGTGTCTTGTCACTCACTGCCAGTGGCACGCAGTATTTTGGGGGTCACTAATTTCTACAAAATATCTGGGAATTGAGGTGATCTGTCTTGTCACACAGCCAGTGCCACACAGTATTTTCGGGGTCACTACTTTCTACAAAATATTTGGGAATTGAGGTGATCTGTGTCTTGTCACTCACTGCCAGTGCCACCCAGTATTTTGGGGGGTCACTCACTAATTTCTACAAAATATTGGGGAATTGAGGTGATCTGTGTCTTCTCACTGCCAGCTATCAGGGGGTCCCACATACTTCTAGCAGATTTATGCGAATTGTAATTTGTGTCTCCTAGACACAGATAAGAGAGCAAGCAGCCCCTGTGTCGGGAGGGTGTGCCTCTGGTCGTGGTGGACGTGGTGCATCCTCTGCAGGGGCACGCTTGTCCTTTCTAACTGGTGCTGGCCGTCTTCTTAAGCAGCAGCAACATACAGAGGATTTGGTGGATTGGCTAACCAGGTCATCCTCATCCTCCGAGTCCTCTGCCAGCCAGGCTTGTAGTGCTTTACAGTCCACCTTAGCTGCCAAAGCATCTAATGCAGCCTCCATGTCCACAGCTACTCCTGCCGTAGCCTCGCTATCACACACAGAGGAGTCAGCTGAATTGTTTGACTACAATGACAGTGACATGCTGCTTGAGGATGCGCAGCAAGTACAGTGCTCTGATTCAATCTCTGAGGTTGGGGAAGGGAGTATAATCAACCTAGAGGAAGGGGGTGCCAGTGATGACACACAAATAACTGGCACTCATGCTGTCCCAGCAGCTGCAGCATACTGCCAAGTTGACTCCAGTGACGAGGAGATAGGGGATGATGCTCCTCCTCCTCCTTTTCATGGAAAACTCACTGTTCCTTTAAAAACTTTTTTTAACTTTTTGTCCTTGTTTCCTGTCCCCCAGGGCACTACCCGGACCCCCATACACCTTTTATGGCAGATATCTTGCATATATGCCCTCTTGGAGGGCACTCTAAAAATCAAACTTTCGAGTCTCATTGACTTGCATTGAGTTCGGTTCGTGTTCGAGTTCGAACTTTTGAAATTGTTAGAGTAAGGCTGCTGTCAGACGAGCGTAGTGTTCACGTCCGTGATTGCGCCTAAAAGTACGTCCGTGATAGCATGAAAGAAAGTCCATTGGAGCCTGACACATGAAGTACGTCCGCACTGAACTGCGGACGCATGACGGACGCTGCAAACGGACGCAGGTTAGGCAAGAACGTAATACTGCTAGAACGGACGTGCGGAGTGCGCCACGTCCACAACGTCTGCATAGCTTTGTGTGTGAGTGATGGAGCATGGTCAGACGGACTGCATTTATACGTCCAGCATTTTTGACGGACAGAATGTTTTTTCATTGTAATTTATTTTTCCCTCCTACATCCGTCAAAAATAACTTCAGTGAAAAAACGGACTGTGTGACCACTACTGCGTCATCCGTACTGACGATGTCTGTACTGCACGGACGTACAGTCCGTAGAAATCACGCTCGTCTGACCCTAGCCTTAGAGTTCGAATGCGAACCAAACACAGGGGTGTTCGGCTCATCACTATTCCAGATACGAATAGAAGACTCTGTTGAAATGGACCAGGAATGAACTGTGCATGGATCTAACACTGGTTGATTTTATGATGCAATGTTTAAAATCAAAACAAGCATAAGTGCAAAAAATTGTGATTTGCTAATATTCTACTGGCAGTCTGCACTATCTGTTCCCTGTTTCTGCTTCCAAGGAATATATGAGAATTTCCATATGGTTTTTGAGATGTGATGAGCCTGCAATCTTATGAGTGGCTAATTGGCATTATAGGGTTAAGATTTTGCTGGGGGGTGTCACCCTATCAGGGTTATTCAGAGAGAGGTGAAAACCAGGAGAATGACTGGAGAAGTGAAAATTCTAGCCCAAAACAGCCCATTTGGAAAGTGAGATAAAAAGAGTTTTTCTGGTTTGGCTTTTCTAACCTAGAATTTTCACTTCTCCAGTCATTCTTCTGGTTTTCACCTCTCTCTGAATAACCCTGTAAGTGTTTTGTTTTTTTGTATTTCTTTAAGACACCTGGAGTGATTTATATTACATTTAGTGGGAAATGAGGGAATATGTATTTTTTAAAAGGCTAAATAAAAAAATTCGCCAAATCCTGGCGAATTGCCTGCACATACGGTGCCTGTTCGAGGCCAATGAAATCCTCATGAAAAAGCACTGCTTCGGCTATTCAGAGAACACAAATCAGCAGTGAAAGGTTCCCGAAAAGCCCTGCCATTTGGTGGTTTCATTCGACAGGTTTATTCAGGAGAATCCCATAGGTTTCAATGTTAAAAATATTCCCATTTTAATTCAATATCTAATAAACCGTTCATTATAAAATTCTGCAGTAAAGAGTCTCTTTATTTATAGATTTTTTAGGATATTTTAAGCATTTTTTATTTTTTTTTAACTTTACTTATTTTATCTGTAACAGCCCTTTTTATTATCATTCCCTGGACCTCATTTTCGCTCAGTAGTTTCTTTGCAAACAGCGTTTCACTTTTCAAACATTCATGCAAACGGTTTTGCTCATTTATTCACTGCCTTCTTCTGCGGTCTCGGCTTTTTCCGGAGGCTGGGCTGCGTGTGATTGGCTCCTGCTCGGGTTTTTCCAGCGTCTTCGACGTGTTAATCCAGATGTTTTTGTGGGTTTTCGGCGTGCATTCGCCTGGTTTTCGGCAGCTTTTTCCTGCACTTCGACAGCCCTGTGTTGCTTGCTGAATAGACCGCAGGGTAGGCGAAATGGGAAAGCCGATTTGCACCGAATTGAAGAGAACGAAAAGTCACCGAACGTGCGGTGACTTTTCGAATCTCTTTGAATAACCCTGATAATTTCTCAGAAAAATAAAGTAAAGGGTTCCCAGTTCTAATTTTTTTAACAAGCGTAGAATATATAACCGCTAAGGCTCAAATGATAAAATGTGAAAAAAATTACTTTACACCATGTGGATGATTGAAATTTTATTGAAGATCCACATTTGTTTTACATTTTTTGTTATAGCATTCTGGCAGGGCAAGATGTATACGTATAATAATGATATATTATGAATCTGCCGAAAAAATAGGATATATAATTTGTCTGGGTCGCACAATAAAACGTGACTTAAAAACATGTTTAAACATGATGAGCAAAGAAACGGTCAAAATGAGCTCACCACACTTCTACTTTTAGAAGAATGCCGAACTTGAAAAATTGCCCCCGTCCTTAAGGAGTTAATCTGTTATTTTCTAAAACATAAAATATAATATCTGCAGCAATAGCCCAACTGTGCTTCCCAAATAAATCTCAGGGAGGAATTTGAGGCCCGATAAGGTGTGAACGTTATCTGTGGATTGACCCTACTCATTAATAACAATTGGATAGCAGAATATTGAGAGGATGATTTGAGATATGTCCGATAAATTACATTGGGTCAGACTCCTATTAATAGCACTGTAAAAATAATCTCTTCAGACAGAGATCCTATAGATAAAAAATAAACCTAACCATTATAAGCAGTGAAAAAGAGATAGGATGTGATAAATTTTGCAGTGGTTTACCAAAAAAAACCACCTTTTATTTAGAACATCAAAAACTTTAAAAAGATGTGTGGAGTGTGGATGTGTGGAGCATTAGTGGGTATATCCACTCATTTTCCAACTTTGAGAGTATTAAATCATGTTCCAATAATTCATATACTCTTATTAAATCGCAGGCAGTATTTATTGCCACTGCTGGGTGCAGGTAAGTATCTATAGGGTATTAGTCATTGTAGTTAATAATACATAAAGTATACATGTTCCCCATAAATTGACGATAACAAAATTAGCATTAAAGCTCATCATTAACACATTATTGTGATTAAGAAAAAACCTCGAAGAAAGAACAGTATTACGGACAAGTTGTATTTAGTAGCTCTAAGAGCATAGTTCACGCTGTCTGTAACAATATAGCAGCATCGTGACATTTACAGTTTCTCCCTTTTCAATAGATTCGTGAGAGTTAGGGTGGGGTCAGACGAGCGTCATTGGAGAGCGGAAGGAACGTCCGTGAGAGTGGACGTTCCTTCCACTCTACGCCCGTCTGGCAAACTCGCTGAGCGCAGTTAGTGAGCTCAGCGCTGCAAGGCTCGATCCTCCTATGGAGGATCATGGTTTGCAGCTCCGTCAACGTGCGTCCTAGCGCTTTGACAGAGAGACCTGCTGCACGGCCGCTGTTGCGCACGCAAGTCGTGCGCGCAACAGCGTCTGCCCAGCCCCGTCGCAAGAACAAACAATACTGGCTTGGGGAGAAAAAAATTACTCTCAAGCCTATGCAACAACTAGGCTGCTCTCTCTACTCCTGATGACGCTGGTTTATACCAGGGAAATGCGTCGAGCCAATAGAGATGTTCACTTAGTTCTTTATGTTTTAGGGACCCTTTAATCCTTGCTCTGGAAACGGTGTTTTTTCTGGCTTGACAGAAATATTCCTTACCTACTGGGAGCACTCCCAATTTAGGCATCTAGCTCAGGTTCAATGCACTGAGTCCAGGCTGTTTGATGGTGTCCCCCCCCCCCAAGCCTGTATTGTTTGTTCCCGATGGAGCTCTTCATAAAGGTTGTGTGTGGTTTCTTATGCTTTCCTATATCCACAGACCCTTGATGGCCTGTTTCCATTCATTATATTTGATACTTGCAATGTTTCCACACTGCCTTTTATTCCATATATCAGTTTCCAGGGAAGGGTCCAGTATTTTGCTAGTATCTCCAATCTAGCATACTCCCAAACTTGCTTTATGGCCTCTTTATTGTAATGGCCTTTATTTTATGTTCCCGCCTCCGCTGGGACATGTATACAGTATGTTTGTCCTAAGTAAGCACTGTGTCTGTCTGCCTAGCGCAATACAGCTTTGAAAGCATTTTTTTACAGTATTTCTCATTAAAAGCCAAGTTTTATTATATTCTTTGGCTATCTCCACTATCTTTTGCAATTGTTAAATTGGGGTTACCCCTCGCCACCAACAGTGGCAAGAGCCTTTTTTCTATGTTCAATAGATTGCAAGTGTTTTTGTCTAACCTGCGTATCACCCAGGAAAGTGTCCGGATCTCAAAAACGCAACAAATCGCTCCTTGTAGTGGTCGAGCTATGACATTTGCCGGCTGCTCAATCAGATCGGATTTAGCAAAACAACAGAGTTAACCCCATCTGCTCAACAATATCATAGTTAAAAGCAATTATCTGAAATTAAAAATGCCAACATTAGGACGCATTTCACAGAGACAGGAGCTCAGCTTAGCGGCAAACAAATCGCCAAACAAGCTTATGGTCCACCTAATGTCAGCATCCCAACTGACCATAAACAAACTATGACAGAATATTGACAGCTGCAGAAGTTTACATGTAAACTAGAAAGAGGAAGTTAAAAGGGACATGCAGGCTTTGCTTGCGCTTTTAAAATTATGCAATGCCTTTTGAATGTGTCATTCAGCAGGCATAAAAAGCAAAGGAAATTATACTTTTTTTTATTTACCCTCTTTACTTTCTTGGGAAGCCACCTCAGGAGGTACTTTGAACTAAGCAGTGTGTATACCTATGTATAGATAAAAAAAAAACAACGCACTGCGCATGTGCGACTGAGTTGCTCCTTCAACCCTCCAGCACAGAGCTGAAGGGAGGGCGGGGTTGAGTACCATACCAACTCTTTCACTCCCATTTACTAGAGAGACGGGGAAATAAGACAGCAGAGAAGCACAGCCAAAAAACAAACAAACCCGGGAGACAGCAAGAAAAGGTAAAGAGCAAAAAGTAAGCAAGATAAAGCAGAGAAAGTGCAAGAAAAGGTGCAGTGAGAGAGTGCGCACAAGAGACAGTGACTGTGTGAGGGAGTTTGAGTGAGACAGTATGTAAACCATGAACGAGCACAAGTGTGTCAGTGTGTGAGTGAGTCAGCATATGAGCGAGCCTGAGTGCGTCTTGTTTTCACAGTTGCAGAGATGGCCATGATTCAGTTCCTCAGTTTCACCAGTCTGAGGTCCTGAGCGTGCACAGGGTTTCATGTACACAGCTTGTGCTAGTTCATGTGAAGCTTTGATGGGGGGGGGGGGGGGGGGGGGGGGGGGGGGGGCGGGGAATATGCAGGAAGTGGGCGCTGAAGAAACACTCCTAGCTGAGGGGTGTGGCCAGAGAAGATGAACTGACAGAGCTTAACCACTTCGCTGCGGAAGACGCGCTCAGCGCGTCCTGCCGCAGGTAGGGTTGGCTGCGGAGGACGCGCTGTGCGCGTCCTCCCGAAGCAGCCTGCGATCGGCCGGATTCTGGCCAATCGCTGTGCCCCCCGGTGCGGGCTGACATCTTAGATGTCAGCCCGTCAATCCGGGACCGCCGCGGGCACAATAGATGTCATTGCGGTGGCGCGATGACATCTATTTCAGGCGCCCCCCCCGCGTGTGCGGAGGAGGCGCCTGAAAGGGAGGGGGGGAGAGAGAGAGGTCTTCGGACCTCCCTCCCGATCACGGGGGTCCTGAGCTTCATGCCAGGCACCGTTTGGAAGGGCACAGCCTGCCCTTCCAAATGGTACCTGGCATTAACCCCTGGGGAGCCGGATCACGAATCGGCGCTGAAAAGCACCGGTTCGTGATCCTTTCCTGGAGCTGGCCGACATCTTGGATGTCGGCCAAGCCTCTGGGAACTCCCCCTGAGGACTGGCGTCATCGTGCATAGCACGATGACGCCAGTCCTGGAGTTAACCCCTAGCTGCCACCAATGGTGGAGATAGGGGGTTCATTGGAACCCCCCATCTCCCGATCCGTGGCAGCTAGGGGTTAAAGTTTGGTAATGTTGGATCGGCCAGAGCATGGCCGTTCCAACGATACCAAACACGACTGTGAAAAAGTTTTTTAAAAAAAATTAAAAAATTTTTTATTTGGTTTGTTAATGCAGCAATATTGTTCCCATTTCAATTATAATGTGAACAATGATGCTGCACTAACGATTTTTGTATGCGGTGCGTTTGTTAAAAATCGCGTAATTTTCCCCAAAAAAAAAAAAAAAAAAATGTAACGAGACCCCATTTCTAATTTTTTTAACAAGCGCACCCCATACAAAATATAACCGCAATTGCTCACATCTTAAAATGTGAAAAAAAAAAAACACTTTACACGTTGCAAATTATTGAAAATTCATATTTTATTACATTTTTTGTTATAATATACAGACAGGTCATGACGTATACATATAATAATGACATATTATGAATCTGCCGAGTCTGCCGGAAAGAACGATATATAATATGTCTGGGTCATATACTAAAATAAGCCTTCAAAACACGTTTAAACATGATGAGCGAAATCGGTAAAATTGACCTCAGCACAGAGGCGGGAAAAGCCTCAGCAGCGAAAGGGTTAAAGCAAGATAATAAACATTTTTATAATTTAGCGATTTATTCTAGATTGACATTTAAACATTTTTATTCCGAATTGACAATTTTTTTTTTCTAGATATGCATATCCCTTTAACCCAGTGTTTCCCAAACCTGTCCTCAGGACGCTCCGCCTCGCCAGGTTTGCCGCTCAGTGATTGTAGGATTCAGTCTTCTTTTCCCCCAAGGTGATCTGCAAAACCTGGCCTGGTTGAGGGTCCCGAGGAGAGGTTTGGGAAACACTGCTTTAACCCTTCCCGACCACTGACGTACCATGTACGTCCGATCGGGAAGTCTGCCATTAGACCCGCAGACGTACAAGGTATGTCAGGGTCCCCTAACCTCCCTCCCGATACTCACCTTCCTCGCTGGACTCCCACGGGAGACTGGCAAGGTGGAAGCCTGCCCCGCTTTTTTAGGTAGCCCAGCAGGCGTGATGACATCATCACAGTGCGTAAAAATCAGGAAGGGGAGGCTCTTTGAAGTTCTCTATCTCTCCAACCTTTAAAAAAGGTAGAAAGACACAAATTGCACTGCTGGAAAGGAGTCTCGCCTTCTCAGTGGTGCATAGTTTTAACAGTTTCACTGCTGGATCGTGATTCGGCGCCAAATCGGGATTCAAACCTGGGAGGTGGCTGACATATTTTATGTCAGCCAAGCCTCCGGGTCACCCCCCCACCCCCACCATATGTGTGAGGACGCCAGTAGGCCAGTTAACCCCCTTCGTGCCAAGTGGAGATATAGGGATCCTCTCGACGCCCGTCGGGCAACCTCGCTGAGCGCAGTTAGTGCGTGTCACAACGCTGCGACGAATGCCAGAAGCCACGTCAGTACGGGCGCACCCAGCGCACTCGTCTGACACTGGCCTTAGATCTCTAGCAGAAACACACGTGTCTGAATTTTGGCTGCTTTCCTGCTTTACATTGAATTCATATGCTGCAAAGAATATCCATTAATCAATGTTGAGTCCTAAACTAATTGCTTTAATTAGAATATATTGCTTTAGCAAAGATAATGTTTAAGAAGTCTCTGTGTCGTGGGTTGTCGTGAAGATAGATATCAATCTCCATCTTTGGCTGAAGCTGCAAACCCCTGCAAAAATTGCTACTGTTGCCATTATCTGAATAGCTTTGACATTTTTCCTGCTACTGGTTGGATTTTTAAAAACAATGATTTTTGCAACTTTGAAAAACACAGGTTCCTTTTGAATAACCCCTTAGTGTATTGATGGAAAGCACTTTAATAGAATTTTAGCTTCGCATGTAAAACACACAATACATTTTTGCTGACTGCACTACTGGTTTGTTTGGTCTTTTAAATGGATAACCGTGCAGTTAGTTAATAGGGTTATAATTAGGCCCTTAGTGGTTTGTGAGATCCGTTAGGATCCGATGTTGATTATGTGATCAATAGGTATGTGGAGGATTAGTCAGAATATAGAAGTGTACACCATATATACCGGTCACCCTCTAGATTTGTTGGTTTTCTGGAGTGTGACAACAAGTTTATCATAACATTGCTTAGCACGTGTATGTGCAAATTTCTCCATAGTATAGTTTATCGGTAATGTTTATTTAGGAGATCCTTTTTGGCTTTTGATAAAGTGGCCCTTGAGTGGTAGGCTAATTGGGCCCATGAGAAGCAGGGGTGTCCAGGGATCTCCGTTGCCTTAGCAAGTTACTCTTTTTTTTTTATGGGATTGCATTTTTCAAGGGTACAGCATCATATTGCTATGGTGATGGGTCACGGGACCCGGAGACCGGCGCATCGACGTCATCTGCCTGGCGTGGAGATGGGAGGGTACGGAACACACCGTGGGGAGTATTATTCGTGTTATTTAAATGTCTTTCTGTGATTGTATTCCTGATGAAAGTCTGCGGTTAGCAGACTGAAACGTCAAATTTTTTCAATAACGAAATCTTGTGAGAGACCCAGAGTGCCGCCAGCGCATTCCTACGCACGGATAGAGGATAGAGAAATATATATATATATATATATATATATAATCATCTCTATTTATTTTTCCCCCATCTCTATGGGGAAATTTAATTGTTGCCAAAATGCACCGTATTCCGTGGTCAATTCGCCTGTATTTTGCAAATTGACACTTTTGTGACTAGGCCCGAAATTGCACCAAACGGGGAAATTCAGCACCAAATTCGGAGTTTAATGAATAACCTCTTTAGACTTTTGAAGTAAGAATTTTGATGCTGCAGATATTTATTCTGCTGTAAGGCATTCATGTGAGCAGATATATGATGCGATGGTTACATGTGACATGCAGACCTCAGATTAAAAATGACACATTGGTTGCATTCTACTCGTGTATTAACCCCAAAAATTAGTACAAAAAAATAAAAACCTGAAAGAACACAAAATCACTCATCTTTTTTGCTTCACAATAAATATAAAAACAATCTCTCAAAATGTTTTAAATTTTACAATATTTATCACTTTTATCTGGATATTATTCTTGATCACAAAAGGAACATTGCACACCAAAAGATTAAATTCAAGAAGCGGCTCCTAGAAAATAATAAATCATCACTTTGTAGCCAGAATTGCATCTAACAAGTTGCCTGTAATTTTTATTTCAACGCTGTTAAACCCAAACTTTTCAAGGAGTCTGCGGTATTCTGAGCCACTTCTCTGGTTTCCTTCACTCATACTAAGAGACTGTAATAAGCCTCTTGGCTCCTTTTTCTCTTCATCCAGAACGATTTCTGCCACAAGCAACGCACCCTGACCTGGGATTAGCAAAGACATTAAAAGAAAAAAAAGTTACTTTAAAAGAAACCAAAAAATGCTAAGTACACTTAAAACATTAACCCCATAGGGTCCAGGCTCTTTTACCATTGTCTGAAAGTGCCCGTTACTGTTTTTACAATTCTGCGCTGGTTGTGTTTAGTGCTAATTTTCATCTTACTTGTTTTTGGAACCCACACATATTATATACGGTTTTTCTCGCCATTAAATTGACTCTAAATGATACCATCATTTTCCTCATATCTTATAATTTACTAAGAAAAAAAAAATATAACTTTTATGAACTTTAACAACTCCCCCCTCCCAAATCTACAACCGGCAAGATGTCAGCCCGCAGCGATCCGCCGAAATACTGGCCGATCACGGCTGCGAAGAGAGTATGCGCTCAGCATGTCTTCCGCACGCTGAGTGCGTTCGAAAGGAATGCGCTCAGCACGTTCTCTGCAGCCAGTTAATGAGGTGAAGGAGGGAAAATGTTTAAATAAGGCAGTAGGGGGTGTATTTTGGTCCAGACTACGTGAGATATGAGCTGGCAGTTCAATGTGATAGACAGAGAGTGTAAGAGACTTCTAATCTACCCCATAGTGATGCCCTTTGAATACATCCCACATAATACAATGATTTGAGCCAGTGATCGACCCATAGACTCCATTCTCTGGCAAAAACCAGAGTGAGGAGCAAGTCTTCGAAAGATACAAGGGGCAGTTTACAACACAAAGTAGATGCACCCAGTGATATAGATATATATAGTCAAATATTTTGTTACATGTGCCTTGTTTTTCTCTTGTAAGATATCAACAATATAAAATAAACACAATAAGGACATTTCATTTTTTGGAGGTAGTGGATATTTTAGGGCAAGGATCTCCAAGCTCTACCTTCAGATGTTGCTTAACTACAACTTGCAGAAATCTTTGAATGTAATAGATGGACATAATCATGGAAGGGGTAAGTCAGCAACATCTGAGGGCCCAGATTTTGTAGATCCTGCTCTAAAAAGATTTACATAGCAACTCTTCCTGGCCCGGCCCCATTTTTAACTTCAAGTATCCTATTTATACTAACCCTCTCTACTGCAGTTGTCACCGGACCATTACAGGGGGGGCTGGACATTCGAGAAAGCATTGAATGCCATTGGCTGGTCAGGAATCTCCTGAACTCTAAATTCCTTACCTAAATCCAGACAGCTGACATGTCTCTGCCCTTGAAATGTACTTCTATACATTTTTATAGATTCCATCCAGTGTATAGGAGGGGTTATGCTTACACTAGGTCTATGTGCTAATATACTGTATATAAAAATCAAAGCAAACTTAATAGGTGCGTTTCATACCCCCTTCGTAAGACAGGGGCCGCACGGACATAAAGAAGTGCGGCATGAACGTCTGTAGCAACAGATACTCTTGTCACATGGACACCCAACCTCACTGTACAGATTCGTCTGACCTTTGTCACAGCGCTTCGCCGGAGGCGATATCCAGGTTTGTTGTACAGTGCGTTAAAAGGTACGCAAAGGTACGGTATGTTACATCATGTGGTCCTCCTAGCCTTTCCATTTAAACACTACAACGGAAAAGGGGGGGGGGGTCACAGATGCACTTCGTATGTCCATGTGGCCCCAGCCTCAGAAGAAATAAACCCATTTAAGTACGAAACCCACTGTTTTATCAGCTTTAGATAACAGCATTTAAACGTTTCATGAAAGGAGAGAAAAGAAAATGCTAATTAAATGATACTAGTTTCAGTATGTATAGAACACCAACACCATTATTTTAAAGACCAAGAGTACCTTTTTTCCCCCCAGGTACTAAAGAGACTTTAAATAAAAGTCATGTGATCGCTTTCCTATAAGTAAGTTAGGATTTTGCTGAAAGCCTGTGGAATTTATGCCAATGTTGAAATGTATGGCCAGACACCACATTTACCCACTGCACAGGCCAGACAAGGGCTGCCGGCTTGTGAAGGTTGGAATTCGGCCTTCTGCTGTTCTCTCTCAAATCTTTCAGAGTCTCGAACTGTGCAAGATCACGCGAGAGAGCTGCTAGAGCCCACGTTCCAACCTTCACAAGCTGGCGGCAGCTTGCTGGGACGCGGCCAACTGGATGGTCCTGGCAGAATGCCGTTCGTGCATTCTGCCTGCTGCCCCAGCCTCCAGGATATGGGCCGGCAAGCCAGCCCAGTGCTGGCTTCCGGTAGAGGTATCAAGGGCATTAGCATGAGTACCAAGTACTTGTGTAAATGCTAGTATTGGTGCATCCCTAGGACCAACATATTCCGTAGCGTTTTACAATTGGAAAATATGCAACATTGTGACTCATGTTTGTAAAGAACAGAGAGCTCTGTAGGACAAATTCCAGCCAAGGTAGCAGGCCATTGTTCGCCGAGACATTCGTTTAAATTACTCTACATCAAATTGCACGTGTCATGGCCTTCGCTTACGTGTGATGCATACCTTTAGGGCATTTGTCCGATATCTTCCTCAAGATACAATTTAATTGTTCATCTGATAAATGATGCAAAATCCTGGAGAGGATGTACAATTCTGCTTGGGGGAGTTCGTCTTCAAAGAAGTCTCCTTAACACAAGAAAAAAAGTACAATTAATCAGCATGTCTGGAAATTAATGGGCTTCTACAGAAATGGAGAAATTGTGTTTAAATTGGCCTTGACATATACTCCAGAGGCTCCGAGGTGGATTAACCCATTCATTTTAAATAGTGTAAATTTTGAATATAAATTTCTGAGAAGAATTTAGCGGGTTTTCTCATGATCAGATACTGTTGTGTAGGGACAGCTGAAGAAACCTGGAAGCAACAGACATCTCTCCATCTTAAATTACTATAGCAAACATATAGAATTGTATACATAGACATGCTGGAGGGGTAGGGGGTTACTTCCATTTATTATTATTATTTTTATTTTTTATTTTTTTTTTAAAAATAGATTTATCATGGAAATTGCAGTTTCCGGTGTATCATTCATTTATATTAGGCTCTGTAAATAGTGGAATCAAGGTAGTGCTCTGAATTGCATCCTTGTACTTAGAATGTCAATAAATAAATCAGATTAGTTGGAACGGTCTATTAGAAAAAGTACTGGCCAATGGGTACCTAGAAAATCCCCTCTTCATTGTTGGTTCTGGGAAACACTTGCAAAGAAATCACATAAGAAAGTACAACATCTTGACAGAACCAGGCACCATTAAGTCCCATTAAACATACCTGACGTAAACTTGATCCGAGATGTATCCATACATGCATTTTGAAATTCAGGAGTGTGTTCAATAACTTCAGGAAGATCAAAGACGTTGATACTCATATTTGGGTAGAGACAGACTAATTCATGGGCCAATGCACCAGTAGAACCTTTATAAAGAATGAAATAAAAAAATAAAGCTAGCCAGGTTGACCTAGTGCTGGGCAATTTGAAGTCAAACTTTATAGAAGTTTAAAAAGAAGTGGGGTTGCCTGTCTGGGAATGGGCAGAGCATTCCGGTCGGCAGGCTCTGCCAATGCTTAGATGGAAGCCGCATCGTTAGTAAGTTCCAGATTCCTCAATTCTAGCAGGGTAATTCAAAGAGATTCGAAAAGTCACTGCACGTTCAGTGACTTTGTGCTCTTCAATTCGGTGCGAATTGGCTTTCCCATTTCGACAACCCTGCGGTGTATTCAGCAAGCACCACAGGGCTGTCGAAGTGCAGGGAAAAGCTGCCAAAAACCCGGCGAATGCATGCCGAAAACCCGCAAAAACATCTGGATTAACCCGAAGACGCCAGAAAAACCGGGGCAGGAGCCGATCACACGCAGCGAAGCCTCCGGAAAAAGCCGAGACCGCAGACGAAGGCAGTGAATAAATTAGGAAAACAGTTTGCTTGAATGTTTGAAAAGGGAAACACTGTTTGCAAAGAAACTACTGAGCGAAAATGTCTGAAATTTACATATGAGGTCCAGGAAATGATAATAAAAAGGGCTGTTACAGAAAAAAATAAGTAAACTTAAAAATCAGACTTTTTAAAAAAAAAAAAAAAAAATCTATAAAATAAAAGACTTTTTACTCAAGAATTTTATAATGAACGGTTTATTAGATATTGGATTAAAACAGGAATATTTTTAACATTGAAGTCTATGGGATTCGCCTGAATACACCTGCCGAATTAAACCACTGAATGGCAGGGCAATTCGGGAACCTTTCACTGCTGGTTTGTGTTCTCTGAATAGCCGAAGCAGTGCTTTTTTTATGGGGATTTCACTACCCTCGAACAGGCACCGTATGTGCAGGCAATTCGCCAGAATTTGCTCTCTGGATAGCCGAATGGCCAAGAAAGGTAACCGAACGCCGATTTTCAGCGTTTGGTTACCTTTCTCCAGCAATTCGGATCTCTTTGAATAACCCTGTAAAGTTTACAAGAACCTTAAACTCCGTTTAAATCATGAAAATAGCAAGAGTCGCCCAGCCCTAATTTGTCCTCACCAGTTCTAAAAACACAAGAATGCATTGCCTAGAAAAACAGTGTTGGCTGAATAGTAAGATATTTGCTTCAATAAAATATCGCACTGGACTTTATCCAAAAACTTCATACAGGCCGAATGACCTAATGAATATTAAACATTCAATGTCATCATTCTAATGGCCTGAAGCTAACAAGCTGTACAAAGCCCTGTATGGACAGTACTCTCCAGAACTTATTCAGCAATGTGAAACAGTATGTGATACACACAGGGTTATACAGAGAGGTGAAAACGATGAGAATTGCCAGGACAATGAACAATCAAGACCAAATAGCCGATTTGGAAAGGGAGATCAATGGGAGAATTTTTCTGGATTGGCTATTTTGACCTAGAATTATCACTTCTCCAGTCATTCTCCTGGTTTTCACCTCTCTGAATAACCCCGACAGTGTAATAAAGCCAAAAACGGTCAGTAGCTTTGCTGTATGCTACACCCTACGAAAGAGTACATAGAAACATAAGAAACATGGGTTAAATTGCGCAATGTCCTACAATGACCATGTCAAAGAATTTACGTTTGTGAACTAAAATACATGTATTTTCCTGCAATGATGGTCCCGATCCCGACTAACAGAATAGCCCAGCCTTGCCTAAACATTTATAGAGAATACAGCAAAAACTCAGACGCAGAATAACATCTCAGGAGCCTATAGGCACAGACACAGAAATCTGGAGCGCACCCCCCCCCCGAGAAATAAAAAAGTGTGGGGGGGGGGGCTGTTTTTTTTTTATTTTCATATGGTCATGTTCCGTAACATTACAATGGCCAGACTTTGATCGGTCTAATGACCAACTTGAATTTGTGGGGTGTAAAGAATGGAGATGCAGGTGTCCAAAGTACCCCTGCTCCCCACATAGCAGACTTGCATTTCAGATGAAACAATGCATAACTCATAGCACCATCATCTCCACATTTGCTCCCAGAGTGGGAAATGACAACGTGAATTATAAAGCAAACAATGCTGCTACACTATGTAAACGTACATAATGCCACGGCCTTACAACAGGTAGAAAAAAATTATATATATATATATTAACAAATTATATTGTCATTTTTGGGAACGTTGGACAGGCCAGAATCTGACCTTTCCAATGACTCTTCATGTGTCCTTGTGTGGTGCATAAATCAGAGATCCGGGGTTCCAAAGTCCCCCACGTCTCTCCTCACTGCAGTGCCGACGTTTCGGTTGTCGATGAAACAATACATTCTTACTTTTGAAGCGATACCATACCTCCTAGGTCACAAGCAGATCCATACTTTGATAGATCAAATGCGCTGCCAAGATCTTGTGCAGTTATTTTAAGCATTTCATGCATAGCATTCATACACGGCTTTCTGTTCTTTGCAATGCAATGAACAGAATCCTGAAATATAAACAATACAGTTTAAAAGTTGGGCTGTAAAACAGACAAAAACAAATAAATATGAGAAGTGACACTATGTTAGGATCCCATTAAGTTAATATGCTTTTTGGTTTACCCTTAATACTAGATGACCAGGATAGATCAAATCTCTGGTAAGACGGCTTTATATTAAGGGAACATGCAGCCTTTTAACCCCAGGAAACCATATCATTAAGTACAAATAAGAATAATAAAAGAAAAAAAAATCAACTCTTTAATCCTCATGCAGTAATAAACGCGTCAGAACTTTTTAGCGCTTTATAAATCCTAGAACTGTAAATAAGGCTAACATAAGGATACCGGATCAAGTCTGATGTAAAATAAAAGGGAACTATTGTGCAGAATGCCAAAGAACATTGTACCCTTAAGTATCGAGTAAAGCCCTCAAAACATACAAAAGACCAAGACTACCAAGCTCAGTCTAAAGCCCATAAAACTCCTTGCTTTTCTGCACAATACTTCCCTTTTATTTTACATCAGACTTGAATAGGCCTCCATGCGTCAGCCTCGTTTACTGCATGAGGAAAACGGGTTTTGGGAAGTATGAACCATATGTTCACATCCATTTATCATCGAACCATTATTCAACACTGTAGAGTTTTCACAGGTTTTATTAAATATTTGAATAAAGTTAGCTATAAATAAAATTACAAATAAAAAATCTAAACAGGAAAGAATATTTTTAAGGGTTAAGCCCCGATCATTAAGGGCCCTATTACAATCATAACGCCAACGGTAGTGCTCATCCACGTGAGAGTTAACGTTAGCAATGGTGGCCCTAGTGCGGGCGCACCATATTACAATCCGAACGCTAACAGGTTAAAAAAAAAAAAAAAACTCGTTAGCGATTCGAATCTTGTGCTTTACAGCATGAGCTTACTGTACTTTGCGCTCCCTATGCTTAACATGGGGAGTGCAAAGTGTTAATTCGCGCTATGACTTTGTAATCCCAACGCTAATTACCGTTCTGCTGCGGTTAACTCAAAAGTTAACCACAGCTAGGACCTCGCGCTAACGAATTTCGTCAGCACCAGCAGAAAATTCCCCCCAAATAAATGTAACATACGCACCTCCCATCCCTAGGCAAGAACGGCGGCTCCATACGCTCCTTCCTGCCGCCGGGAGCAGAGAAGAGACTGGGGGAAAAAAGTCCCAGTCTCCCTCTGTAGATCACTACGCTGACCTGCCAGATCTCGCGAGGCAAGATCATGCAGGTCATGTGACTGGCGTCGCTCAATGGAGCCTCATGGAGGGGATGTTCATGGCGGCGCTTAGCCCCGAGTTACAGTGCAGGCTGCTGGATTAGTGCCTGCACTGTAATATCACACTAAAAAGGGGACGCAAAGGAGAAATCTGCAGGCGCAGGTCTTTCTCCTTAGCGTCCCCGTTTTAGCTTGCCGTTTGTAATATGGCCCTAAGTGGGGATTCCACACACTTCAAGAAATATCTCTAGGCAGCTGTATTCCCGGGTTAAATTTTATAGTCTTATAACCCAATTTTTCTTGCCCAGAGTTGGTTAAAATTTACATCCTCTCCCTTACATGATGCAACAGAAACCTATTCTCCGCCAATCTGTGTGTGCACAGCTATCGTGCATGCAGCCAATAGGATGCCGCTCAATGAAAAAAAGCACTGCGAGGCTTTTGATGAACAGCTTTAGTTGAGTTAACCCAAGCGGTGCCAAACCCTGGACAGCTGTCCACTGGGAGCTGATCAGAAGTTTTCAAGGCAGAGGAAAGCCCTCTGCTTTAAGTCATCCAATTGGAAGGACACCTGAAAAAAAATTATGCCTAGAGCAGGTGTTATATAGAAAATTTTTTGAAAACTGACAAGTTTTATTTAGATTTGCAGCACATAGTATAAATAGTAAACAATAGAGGAATGTAGAAAAACCATGTGATCATCATAAATTTGCTGCATATAGTAAAACATTGAGGAGGAGCCCTAACTAACAGGTTTTGCCAATTTCATTTTGATGCAAGAGTCGCTATGGTTCTATGATGCATGTGTTGGTTTTAAGCAAGTGTCCTTGGGCAAGACACCTAATGGTACATATTCGCCACCCAGGACATACTTGAAAACGAGAGAAATCTTCCTGGTAAAATTCTTTCAAAATAAAAAATAAAGCAACAGACTCTGCTTCTTTTTTTTTGCACTGACAGCTTCCAGAGACAACTGAAAGAGGGTGAGACGCTCAGTAAACGATCAGTTAATTACATTAATGCGCTCATGGTGGCCTGTGTTCTTTGACGTCTGACATCTATGGTGACATGACTCAGACTAGAACGTTGGAAGTATTTCTTGGAACTTAACCTTGATAAATACACTTCCTTGAGGTGTTCTTAACAGTTCACTAGCTTGAGATTTAATTAAACTCCTGAGTGCGGCCTGAATAACCCTCTTCAGAGTTTCAACTATAATTGGAGGCTTTTAGGAAGAGAGTTCTATACATCGCAGTAGGATGTGCATTTTTTAAGAGCACTATATGGAAGAACATCAGGAAGCATTATTTTACTGAGAGGGTGGTGGATACATGGAACAGTCTTCCAGTTGAAGTGGTAGAGGCCAAAACAGTAATTGAATTTAAGCAGGCATGGGATAGGCATAAGGCTATCCTAAACAAAAGATAAATGCAGGTAAAGTATCCATGTAATTGGGCAGACTAGATGGGCCGAAAGGTTCTTATCTGCCGACATTTTTCTATGTTTCTATGTTTCTAATGCCAAGCTCAAGCAATGACATGACATCAGTGAACAAAGTATTGCCACACCGCTACAGAGAGAAATGTTAAACATATTTAAGGGCTTATTCACAAAGCGCCATCTTTGGCCAGTGTTGCAAATATTAGCGGGGGGGGAAAAAAAAAAAAAAAAAAAACACTGGTTTTGCAACACCAACAAATGCCAGCATTTCATAAAACTAATATCCAAAGAGTAACAGAAGAAGCTTCACAGAGCATTGAATTTTAGTTTTTCAAAAACCCCATTGGCGGCGCGCTGCAATACTGGCATACACCGGTGCTTTGTGCACAACGTCTTAAAAAGGTTGGCACTGACCACCTTGTGAACATGAATACAGAAAGCTTGTGATACATGCCTAATGTGTTATGTGTTAGTACAGGGGTCAGCAAACATGGCTCCCTGATGTTTTGTGAACTACATCTCTCATATGGCTCAGTCAGCCTAATGGGTGTCTGAGCATCATGGGAGATGTAGTTCCCAAAACATCAGGGAGTCAAGTTTGCTGACCCCTGTGTTACTACATATGACTTTAGACCGAGAGTCAGAAAGTAGCCAATGCTAAAAAGTGAAAATCTTACATGAGAATTCCCAGGGGTCTTGTGGGAGGCCTTTTCTCGCTGGCATGTTTCTTCTCTGACAGCAGATTCCAGATGTGAAAACATTGGCCACAGATGATCATTAGAGTAATTAATATAGCCATGAAGTGAAAATTCTCCATCGGAAGCAAGAAAGGTGTTTGCATCCTTTGTGTTGCGGTAGTCTACAAAAAGAAAATAGAACTAACATACATACTAAAATTATTACATGTAGAAAAAACCTGTGGTAATTCAACGCTTTCTTGACAAGGAGTGTGTTGGTATGTTGCAGGTTAAATCTCGTTAAAGACATATGAAGTACCGCCACGTCCCAATAGGAAAAGAGCACCCGGAGCTGCAGCACTGTGTGCAGGCAGGGAGAAAAGAATCAGTGTACCCAAACAGGAAACACAGTATTTTTGGAGTTTGATCACGTTATAAATGGTGATCAGCAATATATTTTACCTTAAAAGTTAATTTGTTCTTTTTTTTCCATGTAAATTACCATAAAGGGGTATATTTTTCCCTTTTATTTAGGGAAGATTTGGGATATCCTTAGGATTTTATTAGTCCTAATAAAAAAGTAAAAATCACTTTGGGGTTATTCAGAGATCACTGAAACGTCGTTCGCCCGTAAACTGCACTTCAGGGAATCAAACTTCCAACCCTGTGGTGAATTCAGCATTCACCGAAGGGTCCCCGGAGTGCAGGGAACAGACCTGAAAATCCACCGCAAAATGCATCCGTTACGATTCAAAATATCGGATCACTCAAACCGCCACAGGAAAAAAAAACAAAAACAAAAAAATACACAAAGCAACAAAAACACGCTGAACACTTCTGGAAAAAGCCAATGAGCCGCCGAACACAGCGCAGACCAGCCATCAGAAAAAGACGACAAGCCGACGAACGGAGGGAAAAAAATAATTTGGAAGGGTCAAAATTGAAACACTTTGCAAAAAAAACTACTGAACGAAAATGTCTGGAATTTACATACAAGGTCCTATGAATGATAATAAAAAGGGCTGTTACAGAAAAACCTCTATAAAAAAAACCAAGGGAAACCCCCCCCCCCACTTTACTGCAGATTAAAACGAATAAACAGTTTATTAGATACTGAATAAAAACAGGAATATTTTTAACATTGAAGCCTATGGGTTTTCTCCTGAATAAACCTGACAAATGAAACCACTGAACAGCAGGGAAATTCACTGACATGTCTCTGCTGTTCAGTGTTCTGTGAATAGATTAACCATTGCTTCTCTGTGGGGAATTTCACTGCCTTCGAATAGACACCGTACTTGCTGGCAGTTTGCCAATATTTGGCGAACCGTCTCTCTCTGAATAGCCGAATGGCCCCCAAATGGCACCGTATGGGGAAATTCCCTGTTCAGTGGCATTTCGGCTCTCTGAATAAACCCTTTTATGTTCTTAATACTGAATAGGGGTTATGTATACATTTAGGGCAGTATTACAAAGTTGGTGTTATCTTAACCAGAGCTGTTATAGACTATAATGGATCTGGTAAGTTTACAACAGCTCTGGTTAAGTTAGCACCAACTTTGTAATATAGCCCTTAGCCTGAGGAGTGTGATGGCTGTGAGTGGTAAGCTGTATGAAGAAAGACACAGATTTAGGAGGATTGGGCTATGTATGCAAGGAATTTACGACATGGGAGAAGCAAATTGATGATGGCAACACCCAAATCTACCTTTCCTCTCAAAATCTCTCCTCCTGTGTTGGACCGTGTTACTGGGTGCCTGTTGCAAACTGGATGACTTCCCGTTTCGTATAGCTTAACCGCTCTTAAAACTGAACTTTTTGACTTGCTTCCCTCTAAAACCATCATTCCTGTACCCATTTCCCTTCAGGTGAAAGGTGCCACAATTAAGTCTACCTCGCATGCTCGTTGCCCTCAGTGTCCACTTTGACTCCGATTTCTCCTTCAGTCACTCACCAAATCCTGCTACTTCCACCTAAAAACATTGCAAGCATCCGTCCATCTTTAAATCAGGGCTCTATTATCTCCCGCCTTGACTACTGTAACCTCCTCGCTGGTCCCAGATTTTCCCTCTGCAGTCAGTTATGAATGCCTGCGCCAGGCTCATCCACCTCACCTCACCACTTTGTCAGTCTCTACACTGGCTCCCGGTTTCCTTTAGAATCCACTTCAAAAATATTGGTGCTCACCTACAAAGCTCTCCATAACCGCGACCCCTGCCTACATCTCCCTTATTAACAGGTACATCCCATCCCAACCACTTCACTCCGCCAATGATCTGACATTATCGTCTCCTCGTGCCCGCACCCCAAACTCTCGCCTTCAGGACTTCTCCCGAGCTGCCCCCTTTCTATGGAACTCCCTCCTCCATAACATTAGACTCTCTCCAGTCCTTCAAGGAGTCTCTGAAAACACTTTAGAGAAGCCTGTTAGCTCACTCCCTAATACCCCACTGTACATACTTGCGTGATCTTCCCACCCAGCCCACACGCACCCCCGCTACTTCATGTTCTCCATTTACCCTTACCTACAGGGTTATTCAGAGAGCGGTGAAAAAGAGAGTATGGAAAATTCTAGGTCAAAATAGCCAAACCAGAAAAATTCTCCCATTCATCTCACTTTCCAAATCAGATATTTTGACCTAGAATTTTCCATTCTCCAGTCAATCTCCTGCTTTTCATCGCTCTCTGATTAACCCTGATAGTGTGTCACCCCTCCCCTCTTTGATTTTAAGCTTTCGAGCAGGGTCATCTCTCATGCTGTTTTGTGTAATATAATATAATATATATATATATATATTATTTATTTTTTTCTGCTCTGTCTCCCCATTGTACAGCGCTACGGAACTTGTTGCCGCTTTATAAAACCTTGCAACTGTAATAACCATGTGTGTGCAGCAAACTGTGTGCATGCACACGTGGTTGTGTGATGTTGTGTAGCGGTGTTCACCGCTCAGTGTGTTTATTGGAGTAACAGGTTTTTGTTTTCACTGTGGGGAGGGACTTAAAACACAATGGGCCCTATTACAATCTTCAAACAAACGTTTGCGCGCGCGAAAAAACGCAATAACGCGAGGGGCAAAACCCTTTGCGCTGAACGTCGTATTACAATGTCAGCGCAACAAACACACGTAATAGTCTACCGCGGGTGAACCTGCGCGAACGCACCGTACTGCGTGCGTCCTATACTTAACAATGTGAGCGCAAATGCGTTTGTGCGCTGGTACTACAATCTATGCGCAAAATTTAATGCCCAGCGTTTGCGCACATAATTTTAACGACTTCTAAAACCTGGTGGTAATGGCAAATCTGCATGTCCTGGCCGAACCCAAATACACCAGCCCGAAAAAAATACCCAAAAAATAAAATTGAGAAGTTGTGTGTGTTTTTTTTTTTTTGGATGCAGCATATTTTATTTATTTATTTATAAAGGATTTTACCAGGAAGGATACATTGAGATTTCTCTCGTTTTCAAGCATGTCCTGGGTTCAAGAACATTGAAGTGTTACAGTTACAGCAATACAAAGTAATACAATGCAAGATATTAAAAAAAAAAAACACAAAAATATACAGATTAACAGAAAAATATGTAGGAAATATAGTCACTAGATTACAGGTTTACAGGTGCATTCTGTAGTGAGGTATGTTAGTAAGGAGCTTTTGAGTGACTTAAGACTGGGGGAAGTTTTGATGGTGTTTGGGAGGTTATTCCATAATTGTGGTGCTCTGTAGGAAAATGAGGACAGAGCCACTGTCTTTTTGTATTGTGGTATAGCAAGTAAGGTGCTGGTCCTGGATCGGAGGTTATAGGATGAGGGAGCTGCTGGGGAAGCAGTCTATTCAGGTAGGGTGGCAGCTTCCCAGAGATGCTCTTAAACACCAGGCTGGAAAGGTGAAGGGTGCGTCTGGATTCCAGCGATGGCCAGTTTAGCTCTTTTAACATGTCACAATGGTGGGTCATGTAGTTACATTGTAGCGCAAAGCAGCAGAATGAGTTATACAATGTAGTAAGTTTATGAAGGTGTGTTTGCGGGGCGGCTGCATACACTACATCTCCGTAATCAATAGCCGGCATAAGCATTTGCTGTACAATCTGCTTTCTTACCGCGGGACTCAGGCAGGATTTGTTTCTGTACAGGGCACCTAGTTTGGGGTAAAGTTTAGATGAGAGTTTTTCAATGTGGGGGCCAAAGGATAGATTAGGGTCCAACCACATACCTAGATATTTGAGAGAAGTGACTGTGGTCAGCGTGCCATTTGATTTTATCCCAACACATAGATGGGGATTTTGCAATTTGTGTAGTTTAGGTGCTGTTTCAAAGAGCATCGTTACAGTTTTGTTAGTATTTAAAAAAAGTTTGTTGTTTCTGATCCACTTTTCTACCTCTGTGAATTGTTCTTGCAGCACGGCCTCCAGCTGCGGGATATTTGGTTTGCTGGTATAGATCACAGTGTCGTCTGCGTACATATGTACAGTTGAGGCTTTGCAGACGTTGGGCAGATCATTTATGAATATTGTGAATAGCAGGGGGCCTAGTATTGAGCCTTGGGGTACACCGCAAGTGACTGGGAGCGGGAGGGAGGAGCTGCCTGAAATTGACACATTGTGATCGGTCGAATACATATGATTGAAACCAGGTTAGCGTGCGATCACCAATGCCAGAGTTTAAGTTTTTCTAACAAGATGCCATGGTCTACCGTGTCAAAGGCCTTGGCAAAATCAAGGAAGATGGCTCCAGTTAGGTTTCCTTGTTCCATCCCAGCCTGGATATCATTGCAGACTTTTAGAAGGGCGGTTGTAGTTGAGTGATTTGGACGAAAGCCTGATTGATCCGGGGTTAAGTAGTTCCAATATTGATAATAATCACGTAATTGTGTGTAGACACATTTTTCCAAGACTTTTGACATTACAGGGAGCAACGATATCGGACGGTAGTTGGATACCAAAGTACTGTCACCACTTTTATGGATAGGTATCACTCTCGCAGTCTTCCAGAGCTTGGGTATGTATCCAGTCGCCAGTGACTCATTTATTAGGGTTGCAACAGGATTTGCAATTGCAGGCGCACTGATTTTCAGCAGCATTGCTGGTATTTGATCAGGTCCAGACTGGTATTTCATTTTTTGCTTACGGAGAAGTTTAGTAACGACACTGACAGGCACTTGTCTAAAACTGAATTCCTGTCTGATACAGGGACTTTGCACAGTTGGGGGGGCCTGACCTGCATGAGGCCTCTCTGATTGGCAAGCTAGGAAATGACATGCAATCAAAGTGGTGGCACATCCAACAAAATAATCATTAAAGGCATTTGCTACATCTAGGGGGTGTTGCAGGGTTTGGTTGTTTACTTTGACAGCAGCTGGCTGGGAGTGGACTGGGGGTGCTTGTATGTTACTTATGGTTCTCCAAAAGTTTCTAGGGTTTGATATGTTATTGTTTAGATTTTCATTGAAGTAATGAGCTTTGGCCATTTTTGTTTGTTTTGTGCATTCATTCCGGCATTTTCGGTATTCGTAGTGATCGTTCATGGAACCAGTACTCTTGAAATTTGACCACCGTGAATCTCTAAACTGGTACATTAGTGTAAGATCAGCTGTAACCCAGGGGAGATGAGTCCCTTTTAGGCTAGGGTCAGACTGAGGCAGTGCGAACGCGCGTTCTGGCGCACTTAATCACGGCCGTGCTAGCAGCAGATGCCGGGCAATGACGGCCAATATACGAAGTACGGTCGCACAAAAGTCCGGCCGCGCAACGCAAGTGGAAAATTAACGCATTTTTTCGAGAACGTTAAACCACTAGTACTGACGTACAGAGTGCGCTGCGTCCGCTAGCGGCGTGTGTGCGTGAATTGGAGACATCAGACGCTGCTAATGTCCGGCCAACATAACGTCCAGATGCAAGAAGTGTTTTATTGATGATCCGTACAAAATCACGGATGAAACTGCGCATAGTATGACCGCTATTGCGTATTCCGTGAAAAAATACGTCCATTCTTCGAACGCACATTTTCACGGACAACGTGAAAAATGCGTTAGTCTGACCCTAGCCTTACTCACACTTTACGCAGCGGGGCATGGGAATTCCAGACTTGCAGGAGCTCAGACTGAAAGTATTCAACTGCACAGTCTAGGTCTGGGATTAGGTTTAGCCTGTACCAGGGGAGCTGTTTGAGATCACTTAGGAAGGATTCAAGAATACATTTCTTGAAAGACCTGGTGGTTATTACCTTTGGGGGAGATTTCAAGGCCTTAATTTTGCGCACGCAGTACACTAGACAATGGTCACTAAAGCTATTAGCAAGAACACCTGCCTCCTGTATTCTATCAGGAGATGAGGAGAGAATCCAGTCCAACAAGGTATGGTTAGGGCTTTTCATATTAATGCGAGTGGGGGAGGAGATTAATTGAGTTAGCTGCAAAGTTTTAAACAGCGAGCAGTGTTTATTGTTTTTAGGATTTAGCCAATCTGTATTAAAATCGCCGAGTATCAGCAGTTCACTTTTTTGGTTTTGGGCAAGTAGGTTATTAAGGATTTGAGATATGTCAGAGAGGGAGTGCACTGGAGAGCTCGGTGGACGATAGAACCCAGCAACAATGATTGATTTACTGAATGGGATCTCAATTATACCAGAGAGGAAATCAAAGGTGACAGGAGAGGTAGAAGTCTGTAAGGGGGTGAACTTTATGGACTCCTCAACATAAATAACAATTCCCCCTCCTCTCTTTGCTCTGTCTTTTCTATAACATGAATACCCCTGTATTGATATGGCAGAGTCTGGTACTTTTGGGGTTAACCATGACTCTGTGAGCACAATGATTTTGGGTTTGTAATAGCAACACCATGCCTGAAGCTCATCCAATTTAGGGAGTAAACTTCGGATGTTACAGTGCACAAATGAGAGGCCTTTATTAGTGGGGAGACTAAGGTTGTGTCAGCTATAGGACCAGGGTTAGTTTCCACATCGTTTGCCAGGGAAAGTAGCAGAATAAATAGGAATTTGGACAGAGTTTTCTTTTGATAATGTGGTTGCAGAGTTTTAAATCTTTGTCTGGGGGTGGGAGGGCTGGATTTTAACACTCTCCACCAGCACTCAGCTGATAGGTTAAAAGAACTGAGCAGGCTGTGGTGTATTGGCACTGGTTTTCCATCCTGGGGCAATTGGAAAGGTGTATAGAAGGAGAGAGTAGCTTTAGAGAGAAGGGATGATAAAGAAAAGAGAAGCAATAGTGGGATAAACATTATAGTGAAAGGTGTTGGAGGTGAGTAAACAGGAAATAGAGCGGTACCAGAGTAAATGGTGTAGGTTGCTGCGATATCACATTGACTTTGACAGGCGCAAAAACTTAGCTAAATTCTATAATTGTCTCACGTTAAGTATGATGATAAGTTAGAATTTTAATAAGACTCTGAGGCGAGTATTGCTTCTCTTTCTTGCTTTATTAACCCCTTAGGGACCTTGGACGTACTATGTACGTCATGATCGCGGGTCTCTTTTAGACCCGCTGACGTACATGGTACGTCCTGCAGTGTTTTGAGCGCTGGAAGCGATCGGATCGCTTCCAGCAGCTCAAACACCATTGCAGGATGCCTGGGAGTCCAGGCATCCATGTAATGGCGGTTGCAAGTGCCGGGGCACCTTGTGATCGCTCCCCGGGAGCGATCAACATCCGGTTTTACCGGAGAGGTGCCCGGCGCTTCTAGAGAGCGCTGGAAGCGATTGGTATCGCTTCCAGCTGCTCTGTGTATATTGCAGGGATGCCTCGACATCGAGGCATCCCTGCAATATGCTTACCTGCCGCCGGTCCGCTCAGTGATCGCTCCCCCCGAGCGATCACTTCCGGTAGCGGCAGGAAGTACGGAGTGCCACAAGGTATCGTGGCACTCAGTACAAAAAAGATCACATGAGTGATCAGGTGCTCTGCTGGGTGCCTCGAGGGATCAAGGCACCCAGCAGAGTAAAAAAAAGTGTAAAAAAATAAAATAAATAAATGAATAAAATAAAATAAATGTGACAGCCAAGATGGCGCTGCCCTTCTAAGGGCAGGTTCATCTTGGGGCTGAGTGGGATGTTCCTAGCCTGCCTCAGAGAGGCAGGCTAGCAACATCCAATCAGAAGTAAGAAAAAAAAAAAAAAAAATTCTAATTTGTCAGGTCAATATTTTGTAAATATTGGCTCTGACCTCTGTGATTCTCCCTCCCTCTCCTCACTTGTGTTTTGGTGAGCGAGAGAGAGAGAGAGATCAGATTTGACAGGTTAGAGATTTTAGGTAGATTGAGTGAGATTAGAAAAATTGAGGCAGATTTAGAGAGAATTTAGGGAGATTTAGAAGAATTGAGGCAGGTTTAGAGAGATTTAGAGAGATTTAGGTGTTTATTTGTATTTTCTTGTGAAACCCAACGGTTCTTCTAAGAACCAATAATCCGTATATATATATATATATATATAATATATATATATATATAATTTTATAATCTATTATATATAATGTCTGAGAGGGTGTACAGCGCCGAGGAGGCATATGCCATCCTGGCGTCAGAATCTGAGGCATCTGCGTCAGACTCCGACCCTGATTTCGACCCCGCTAACTGCTCAGAGATGTCGCTAGATACATCATCTACGCTGGCTGATGTATCTAGTGATGTTTCTGATGCAGATCCTGGGTCACCACCTGCCAGCAGGAGACGCACAGCTCCAGCTGAGGAGTGTGTAGTGCCTCATCGCCAGAGGCCAGATATCCCTCCTTTCACAGCAAATCCTGGCATCAATATTGATGTTGCAGGATTTACCGCCACACAGTTTTTGCAGGTGTTTATGGGGGATGATTTGTTGGGCCACATCGTGGCCCAATCAAATCTGTATGCCCATCAGCATTGTGCTGCGAAGCCAGACTCCTACTTGGCAAGGCAGCAATGGACCCCGCTAGATGTGCCAGAATTTCTGAAATTCTGGGCACTTACTATGCTGATGGGCATCATAAAGAAGCCCTCAATTCGCTCCTACTGGAGCAGTAGCCCCATCTGCTCTACCCCCAATCAATGTCACGTAGAAGGTATGAAAACATTTTGCGTTTCATGCACTTCAGTGACAACAGCCTGTGCCCTCCTAGAGAGCATCCCCAGTTTGACAGGCTGTATAAAATCCGCCCCCTGATTACCCACTTCGCTGCCAGGTTTGCAGAGGCTTATACACCTGGAAGGAATATCTGCGTGGATGAATCCCTAATGAAATTACAAGGGAAGGCTGGGATTCAAGCAGTATATTCCTTCCAAACGCTCCAGGTATGGAGTGAAGGTGTATAAGCTCTGTGACAGCGAGAGTGGGTATACTCAGGCCTTCCGGGTGTACGAGGGAAAGGATAGTAGCCTTGACCCTCCAGGTTGCCCAGAACACATGGGAACCAGTGGCGAGATTGTGTGGGACCTACTTTTTCCCCTGATGAACAAAGGGTACCACTTGTATCTTGATAATTTTTATACGAGTGTCCCTTTGTTCAAGCTGCTGTATTGTTTTGATACAGCAGCATGAGGTACTGTTCGCAAGAACCGCGTAGGTTTCCCAGCACAGCTTGTCCGCACCCGGCTAAAAAAAGGGGGGAGACCTCAGCTCTGCGCCAAGAGGAGCTGTTGGCGGTCAAGTACAGAGACAAGAAGGATGTATACCTTCTATCCACCATCCACACTGAGAGGTCTGTGGAGGTCTCTGATGCACACTGGCTTCCTGATGCGCTCAGCTCTGCCACGTACAAAGACTATAACCGGCATATGGGTGGGGTTGATCTGGCAGATCAGCTGCTCCAGCCCTACCAGATTATGCGGAAGTCAAGGGCCTGGTACAAAAAGGTTGCAATTTACCTGATGCAAATTGCAACCCACAATGCCTTTTTGCTCTGCAAAAAGGCAAACCCCGGAGTGACGCTGTCCTTTTTACAGTTTCAGCTCCAGGTCATTTCGGGGTTTTTGTACCAGGATGCACATGCTCCCCGGGCGGTGATGGGGGACAGAGTTGGGGCTACACATTTTATTTATAAAATCCCCCTACTGAGGGCAAACAGAAACCCCAAAAAAGATGCAGGGTGTGTTTCAAGAGGGGGCAGAGGAGAGACACAATCTTTTACTGCCCAGAATGCCCTGGACAACCCGGTCTGTGTCTTGGGGACTGTTTCAAGCTTTATCACACTGTGCGTGATCTGTGATTTTTTTTTTTCCTTTCTATTTTTTCTCATTCCAGTTAGTTCAGTTGTTTATTTTCTTTTACTGCACCAGACTTTTACATTTTATTTGTACATTTTTATGTTCTACAATTGGTGCTGTATTTTGCCAAAATCTTTGCACACCTATGCATGGGGGGCATGTGTGTACTCAGGAGACCTTGCAGAAAACAACCTGGGGAGTTTTCATGCAGTAACAAACAACAGGGTCTCCTAAATCACAGTCCAAAACTGATGTGGGTGTGAAAATGAAAAATGACCAAACAGTATCCAATTTGTTTGGAGCAAACGGTTGCATCCATGGCATAAAAACACTCCATTTACAATACTTTGGGGTGTTAGCTTACCAAATATATGCACGTTAATAAAATTGGGGTATGTAAAAAGGCCCCTAAAAAGAAGATAAGCAAAGAAGATACTGTATGTCAAATTAGAAAATTGACAAGCACATGTCAAAAGATTGGCGTAGCACCCCAAAAACAACAGAACAAATCTATATATGGGTGGTATCAATTTACTCAGAAGATGTTGCTGAACATATTTTGGGGTGTTTTTTGGCAGTAACCCATAACTGGATTTGACAATTCATGCCTAAAGTACAATGTGTGTGAAAAAATAACACAAAAAGGACTACCTGAAAGTTTGACATAGAGCTAGTGCATGGAAAGTGTTAAAATACAACTCTTTGAAGCACCCTAGGGTGTGCCCTTTCTAAAATATATGGTTTGATGGGGGTAAATTACTTTGGCCGGCTTCAAAAATGTCCCAAATAGGACATGGGTGCATGATGACGAAATGTGAAAATTCCAAGTTGGAAAACTGAAATGCGCACCCCCCAAATAAGGCCTATTAGCCCCCAAATGACCCGACATACCTATACATGGGTGGTATCAATTTACTCAGAAGATGTTGCTGAACATATTTTGGGGTGCTTTTTGGCAGTAAACCTTAAAGTTCACAGTACATGTATTCTTAAATTGCGTTCAAAAGAAAAAAATAAATAAAAAAAATAAACAAAACTTTTGTTTTTCTCAAACTTTGGCACAGATTTGTGGTAAAATGGTTTGCATGGAAAGAGTCAAAATACCCCAAGTTTAATACCTTGATTTGTGTACTTTAAAAAAATATGTATATGTGGAGGGTTATTCAGGAATTAGTGACAGATATCAGTGTTACAATGTCACTATCACTAGTTTTGAAAATAAACTCTTTGGAAATGGCAAAGTGCTACTTGCACTTATTGTTGCATAAAATAAGGAAAAAAGCGAGGAATATGTAAACATTGGGTATTGCTAAACTCAGAACTAAATTTAGAAACTACTAAGGAATTAAATTTTTTTGACGGTTGTTGATACATAAGAAATTTTGGGGGTCAAAGTTCGAAAAAGTGGGTTTTTTTCAATTTTTTTGTCATATTTCAATGTTTTTTATAGTAAATTATATGAGATGATGAAAAAAAAAAATGGTATTTTTATAAAGTCCATTTAATGACGAGAAAAACTGTGTAAAATATGTGTAGGTTGCATAAACGAGTAAGAGGAAAATTTGTCCTAAACACTAACAGCGCAGAAACGTAAAAACAGCAGCGGTCACTAAAGGACGGATTTGTGTAAAACCGCCCGGTCACTAAGGGGTTAAACATAGCAGCAAGTGGCAACTAGCAAGAACTTTTGAAAACATGAAGCATTTATATTGAAATAAAGAGAAAACATATAATAACAGTAACAGGTATATATGGTATCTTCCAACACCCCTTCCACTCCTATGGATCTGTCCTCTTTCCTGTTCAGTGCCCATCAAAACCAATCCACGTCCCTCCTACTTCCTCTTTCTTTGCTGTACGAGGTGATCAGTGTAGGTGTATAGGGAATCCAAAGGGCAATCCACCGGAAACCAGGAAATCCTTTATGAGGCTGAGAAAAGAAAAAACGTGAGAGTGGAAGATATTGGATCCGCAGACCCAGGAAATAACCAAAACCACAATAGCGGTGGGAGTGGCGGGCAATACTCGCCTCAGAGTCTTATTATTAAAATTCTAACTTAGCTAAATTCTATAATTTTAATACATCGACTCTGAGGCTCCTATTGCTTGTTCAAAGCTAACCCACAACTGCGGATGACCAATGAACAACAGGTTTGAAATAGAATGAGTGGAAGGTGGATTCTCTGGACCAGTCAGCTGATCTCAATAAGTCCAACCGACAACCTGCCGAAACAGCGGAAGAAGCAACCGCGCTATGAACCGAATGAGCTCCAAAAAGTGAGGTATCTACACCCGCTAATCCTAAGAGCCAACGAAGCCAGCGCGCAAGTGTAGTTGTACCTACCGAAGCGAATGGAGACTTGAAGGAAATAAAACGAGGTGAAGCCTCAGTACCCCGGAGGGCGGCGTACGAGATTCGTATTCCTGAAGACAAAGGACCGGGCATAAAGCCGGACGCGATGGGAAGGCCGGGTAAAAGGCGGACGAAATGGACGTTTTAGTACGGCGAGAGATGTCAAAGCGCACACCTTCTGGTGTGAAAGAACGGGCTTTGAAGTCTAACGCCCTGACATCAGCCACCCGTTTGCAGGAAATCATGCAAAGAAGTGCCAATAACTTAGCCGAAAGTTGACGTAGGGATAAATCCTTGTTAGAGGGCCATTGTTCCAAAAAGTCGAGGATATGCACGTCCCAAGTTGTCGTATATCTAGGCAACGGAGGACGGTCAGATCTGATACCCTTAAGCAGCCGACACACCAACGGGTGTTTGCCCAAAGGTGTCCCCTGAAAACTAACATGGTAAGCCGATAAAGCTGATCTATACACGTTAAGTGTGCGATAAGCTTTGCCTTGATCGAAAATCTCCGTAAGGAAATCCAAAACAAAGCTCAAAAGGGGCCTGGAAGGGATCTTGATCCCTTGACAGACACCAATGATGCCAGGTGAGCCAAGCTGATTTATAGCAGGATCTAGTACCTGGGGCCCATGCCTGGCGTAGGAGTGCAGTAGTTCGGTCCGAAATCTCTCCGGCTCCCCCGGGCGTCCCGAAACCAGTGAGGCCAATAACAGACTGGATCCTGGTGACAGGAGATGGTGAGGTTGCCCGGAGGCATCTCAGGAAATCCGAGAGAATCGGAAGAGACCGGGGAACATCCATGAGGAGATCCAATAGCACCGGGAACCAAGGTTGGTTCTGCCAAAAAGGAGTGATGATCACAACCTGGGTCTGTTGAGTCCTGACCTGACGCAGTGTGCGAGCTATCAGTTGAAATGGCGGGAAGGGGTACTGGCGAGCCCCGGACCAATCCTGAAGGAAAGCGTCTGTTGCCTCGGCCAGTGGGTCTGGCCGCCAACTGAAGAAGATCGGAAGATGGGCGTTGAGCCGGCAGGCAAAAAGATCCGCGTGAAAAGGCCCCCAAAAGGGATGTCACGGAGAAAACCGCCGAGCTCAGACGCCAATCCCCGGAGTCTTCTGTATGCCTCGAATTCCAATCTGCGGATTGGTTCGAGATTCCTGGAATGAACGGTGCTTGGACCTCGACCCCGGTCTGAAAACACCACTCCCAGAGGCGGGAAGCCATTGTTGTCAGGAGGGAGTGAGGGCCGCCCAGCGAGTTGATATATCGAACCGCCGGGAAGTTGTCCATCCGGAGGAGGACTGAACGATGAACGCGATCTTTGAGGAAACTCTGAAGCGCAAAAAGACCTGCCAAGAGCTCCAGACCGTTCATGTGCAGTTGACACTCCTGCACGGACCAGCGACCTCCCGTGGAGGAACCATCGCAGTAAGCACCCCAACCTGACCCACAAGCGTCTGAGTCGATTGTAAGCGTCGGGGGTGGCACCAGGATAGGCCTGCCATTGCAGGAGTGGAGGTGAGCGATCCACCATTCCAAGTCCAGTCTGGCCTCTCCCGAGAGAGAGATCGGAGCGGAATAGGGGAGACCCCGTCTGAGAAAAAGGGCCTTCAGGCGTTGGAGGGCCCGATAATGTAATGGAGCTGGTTTGACCGCCAGCCTGGTGGCCGCTAGAAGCCCAATCACGCGAGCTAGGTCTCGTAAGGATGGGGTGTGAGCCTCCAACAGGGACCGAACTTCGCGTAAGATTGATCGGCACTTGGGTAGAGGGACAGTGAGAGACATCAGGACACTGTTCACCACGAATCCCAGAAATTCCAGAGTTTGAGATGGAGAGAGAATAGATTTTTCTTGATTCACCAGAAATCCCAGAGACTGGAAAAGATTGACCGTCCAATATATGTGGAGGCGTAGCTGAGTTTCCGAGGAGGCCATCAGCAACACGTCGTCCAAATATATAATGAGACGGAGCCTTTGGCGCGCAGCCATGCTACGACCGGTTTCAGCATCTTGGTAAAGCACCAAGGAGCCGAAGAGAGGCCGAACGGCAGGCAACGGAATCACCATAGGTCGGGACCCCATCGCAACTGAAGGAAATCCCGTGATTCCTTGGCAATAGGGATGGTCAGGTAGGCATCCTTGAGATCCACTTTTGCCAACCAATCGCGGGGTCTCAATATATCCTTGAGCATGTGCATGCCTTCCATCTGGAAATTACGGTAGGTCACCGACCCATTCAACTCCCTGAGGTTGATAACTGGACGAACACCTCCGCCCTTCTTGGGGACCAAGAACAGGTTGCTCAGGAAGCCCGAGGGTCCCGTTCTATGGCTCCTTTTTGGTATAATTCTGTAATCTCCTGCTCCATCAGTGTCTGACCGTCCCCTGAAAAGGGGAGAGGAATCTGCAGTTGGAGCGGGGGAGAAGAGAACTCCAGAACAAAACCTAGCACAGTATTGAGGACCCAACGTAATGCGACACCACGCTGTGTGAAACAATTCTAACCGACCTCCTACTTTGGTCGTAGACGGATGAATAAGGTGTAAAGGTACCTGCATGCCTGAAGGTCGAGAATGACCGCCTCTGGAACCCCGGAATCCTCTGCCCCGCCATGGTCGGGATGGGGAAGGGAAGAACGGGGACGGCGCGGGAGCCGTTGCAGTGGAGGGATTGCCTCCTGTGGGACCTGAGTTGAAGGGTTTTGCACGGCCGGTAGCTCGGCCCCGATATCCACCGGCCCGTGGAAAAACCCCAGAGAACACTTTAAGTGAATTGGACACTCGCTCCATTGTGTTGAAGGCCCCGGAATACTCATTCATATCCCTCAAAAAGGTTTTTCCAAACAAAGCACCATTGGCCGCAGCGCCCAATTCGTTGTCCGCCACACCAGCCAATTGTCGATCCATTTTAATTAAAATACATTTAAGTCTTTCAGACGCTAGGGCCGTGTTGACATTATCCAAAAAAACTTAGAGACCATTGGGTCCAATTGGTTATCTGCATCGGGTCCAGGGGTTCACCGGACAATTTTGCTCGTTCTGCTGTATCCAGCAATTTTATCAGAGGACCCATAGTGTCCAGTAGTTTATCTTGACACACCTTAAAGGCATGGTCTATGCCCTTGCTGGGAGACCAGCCTTTGGGGGTGACAAAATCAACGAACGCCTTATCCACGTCGGGAGTTAAGCACGTTTTACCACTCGTGGTGGGGCGAGGGCATTCCGCTTTCATGCGGTTTCGTGTATTTTTATCCAGGGCTTTCCGCACCTGCGCATCAACCCACTTCTCAACGTGGGGTAATGGGGACCATTCTGCGGACCGTGGATGGGACAGGTCCTCTGGGCAGAAAAGGGGGTTCCCCAAAAGGTCATAGATAATGCCTGGGCGGGCTGCTGTATCAACTTCTACGTTGTCTTCAGTGAACTCCTCATCCGAGGCACAAACGTCTATGACATAGCTAGTGTCATCCTCCTCCGAATCAGGGATAGAGTCCTGAAGCGGGGCAGGGACAATAGCGGGGGCAGGGACAATAGCGGTGTCAGGGTTGGAAACAGAAGGGAATTTTATTCTCTTGGTGTGAGCTGACGCCGTGTGTGCAGGAGCACGTTTACGGGATGCAGCAATGGGGGATGGGTGCACGTGTCCCGGCAGTGTTGCGGGGTTGCCAGCCCCTCCAGTCATGTGTCGTGCTTTTTTCACAGACTGTCTCCCCGTGGTGGCCAGGGGGATCTCGGGGGGCCTCACCGCGGTGAGTGTTGCCCATGTCATAATCCGCCAGTGGCGAGGGTTTATCAAGGTGGCGATTTTCAGCCATAACTTCTTTTAATGAGCGGGTAAAATCTGCAGACAAGACTGAGACAGCTTTAAATACAGCAGAGTCAATGGACGCCTGCATGTAAGGGTCTAAGGTGGAAGGCTGGGAAGGAGCCGTCTGCGCTTGTACCAGGGCGGGAGGTTGAGATTGCTCACCCACACTCTCATCTGAGGATTGAGCAGATATCTCCGCCGGGGAGGCTGTACGTTGCGTGGTCTTTCCGCGAGGCATGGCGCTGGATGGAGCAGAGAGAATGGCGCCGGAATTTCCCCTGCGTGCGCAGACCTATCGGGTACACCCCGCCCACCTAGTCAGCGAGCGCGTGCAGCGTCTCGGACAGGCAGGCAGACGGGGTTACACCGCGGTCACCAGGGGGATCAAAGGAGAAACAAAGAAAAAAACGCGAACGCCGCGGTTAAAGCCGGGCGCTCGCTAGAACCTAAACAAACAGTAAAATCACGTGTGTATGTATATCCCTAAATCAATAACCAAAAACGGGATATCACAGGAGAGATAATATAAATACTTATCTAGTCGCCGAGCAGCTAAGAAAGAGGAAGTAGGAGGGACGTGGATTGGTTTTGATGGGCACTGAACAGGAAAGAGGACAGATCCATAGGAGTGGAAGGGGTGTTGGAAGATACCATATATACCTGTTACTGTTATTCTAGGTTTTCTCTTTATTTCAATATAAATGCTTCATATTTTCAAAAGTTCTTGCTAGTTGCCACTTGCTGCTACGTTTAATAAAGCAAGAAAGAAGCAATAGGAGCCTCAGAGTCGATGTATTAAAATTAAGGTTCTACGTTCTGATTGGCTGAATCACGTGAAAAAAACAGTCCGCACAGATTTCTGCGCTCCACTTTACTGCGTGCGCGTTTTTGCGCGTCCGTTTTACGAGCGCAATTTTTTGATGGATGAAAAAAATGCGCGAGGATTGTAATACCAGTGTTGATTTACGCACGTTAATGTTTGACGCTTCGCGCAAAAATTCACGCGTTTACCGTGCATTTTTGCGTGAAGAATGCAATAGGGCCCAATATATTGAAATTATTTTGCATTTCATGACATGTAGACTGCCATTAGAGGCAAGTAGACTAGGCTGCTGGTTTTGTCCATTGGACAAGTACATTTTGGAAATATTTCCACATCCCTTATAGGAATAAATGGTTTATACAGATCGACATGCAGAATATGAATTAACATGGGTTTTCAACTGCTTAGACCAGGGTCAGCAACCTTGCCCCCCCCTCCCCCAATGTTTTTAAAAGTACAATGTCACACACAGGCATCATTTTCTGTGTAGGGTGTCATATTTTAAATGCAGAATTTGTTTTTTGCAAATCCTGTTTGCAAGGCAAAGCATTTACAACCCGCTTATCTGATCTGCTCTTTGGGGCTGAATGGAAACTTGATCAGGGAACCCAAGTGAACCAAATGGGTTGGGGGATGTAGGTTGGGGGTGTTGGACAAAGAGCCAGCGCTCACTGTACAATTGGTATTCCTTAAAAAGGCTTTGTTGGATGAACATCTAAGAACCCTCTGGGACATTTGAAATCTGGAAATAACCATGGAAGTGGCCGAATGCAAGGTAGGTTTTGTATGCAAGTCCCATTTTATTTCAAGAACTGTATTTGCACATTTTCTTATATTTTGTATGTCTTGTTTTTGTGATATCGGCACTGTGTAAAGTTTGTATTTTTATCTTTTTCCATTAAAACTTTGAAACCCAGTACTGTCTTTGATCTAGACAATTTACGCTTCTAAACTCGGTGTATCGTTACTGTAGTATATAACATTTGGTAGATAGATTAGCTGTATATGGTTAGACTCCTGGATTGGGGTGGTATACAGCTAGTGGGGTTTCGAAAGTGCCCCATTACTTTCGTGGTGGCAGCATATAGTCGGAACGGTGTGTACGGTTTAAGGGGGTTAGGTTGGCATAACTTGGGGCCCGAGAGCGGGTCGAGTTAGTAAGTCCAGAGGCTTGGAGCTGTAACCCCTTGTACGCTCTACCTCCTCTGCACGTCACGATTGGGCTAGCTAGGGACTTGGTCGTTACATACATCTCCCATAATACTTTGATAATTATTCAATCACTCGAGCCTCAATGGAAATGTGGTTCTAGAACATATGGATAGTCAAGGTTGCTGACCTATGTCTTTGATGAATACTATATTTGACATTTCTGCACAAAAGGTTACAGGAAAAGAATTACCATGTGCTTCCTTTCAAAAACAATATCTACATTTTACGTAACAGCATATGAATGAAAACCGTTACATGCAATACATCCGTTTCCCAAACCATAATCTTCTACACAAACCAAGAAATACAATTTGTCTACTTCAAAGTGAAAATGTAGCCATTTGAGAGAGAGAAATGCTCGATTCATTCCATTCCTTTGATTTCTTTCCAAAGCCTTCAAGAATAACACTTCATAGAAGTAAATTACCAGTAACATTTACCTTGATGAGTTTTCTCTAGCAGGCCAAGGGCAACGCAAGTATCAAGGATCCGCTCTGTCCCACGTATTGAAGCATTAATCATATCTGCAATTTCTATGGCCTTTAGGGCACCTTTTTCTTTCAGCTTATCAAAGACCTTCAATTTAGATGCTACAAACAATGCCTGCAAACAGAGGATATAGACAGAATAAAAACAAGAAAGTGTGAATTGACTAGCAAGCAGGTTTAAATTCCCCACATTATTCCAGTAAAAATCCGTAAATTCTATGTACACACACAAACACACACACCCACACCCACTCTGCCTTTAAATAACACAATCTGCTCCAAAAATCAACGAACAGGATTTCAGATCAAAATCAGAGTGCACATTGCACAACATTTGCAGTGCATACCTAACCTGTTTATGTACAAACATGACTATGCGGTTTTTAATTAGTTACACACTTTTTGAACAAATGCGCAAATACTATACATTACAGATCAATAAGGTGCTACATGTACAGGATCTTAGAGCTGCAGTCACCAGCTGTTCTTTTATATACCAGCCCTATAAACACATTAGTCTGTTATTTTGGGAGTGATTATTATGGGGGAGGGGGGTATTCAGCAAATGCTGGTGTTTAAACACCAGCGAAAACCACCATGGTTGCAACTCCTAGAAACGTGGGCGTTTCACAAAACATGTATCGAAACAACAGCAGGAAGAGCTTCTCGGTGTAGATTCTGCCATTGTTTGTATAGCATTTGTCCAAGTTGCAACAACAATTTTCTCAAATTTGGCAAACACTGGTGCATTCTGAATAACACCCTATGACTTTTCTGTAACGATTAAGAGGTTGGTTAAGCAGAACACACTGTCCCATAGATCGCCTTTGTAGTTATGACTTTGCCCAGAGTTTCCCTGCACGGGGAGATTAGAATACCTTAGATGATTTAAATCCATCCAAGAGGTCAAGGATTTTTGGTGGCACCTTCGAGTCTTCTCTGGTCTTTTTGGGAATACCATTCTGGCGAACTGCTGGATGTTGCTGCGAGGAATCCACACTTTTGTTGCACTGGCTGTAACAACATTTCTCCTCTTTATTTTCCCTATGCATTACTGTCTGGTTAGAGCAGTCCGTCTCCGCATCGCTTAGGTTTTCAAAGCTCTCTACATATGGTATGGAGTCATGTTTCACTCTGTGAATGGTACTTTTAGATGGCGGGTAATAGATCTCTGCAAGTTTTTTGCAGAAGTGATTCAGGGGGAAACCTACAACGTTGAGAAAATCGCCATGGACACATTCCACCAGCATCCCTCCAAGAGACTGAATCCCATAGCCTCCTGCTTTATCTCTGTCACATAGAATAGAAAATACACAGGTTAAGAGAACCAATAAGCTTCCAAATGTTACAATTTTTATTGATTTACTGATAAGAGAATTTCCTGCATGTTTTAGGTGGGTCATGGCTCACAAAAACAAAATTATTTGATATCTGAGTTCATCTGATGAAAACTAACAACCTAGCGCTAGAACAGATCAGTAATTTAAAAACACAACAACTACTCACAATGAATACGTGTCTGCGATCGCAGAGGTAATGGAGCTTGACTTGCCCCCCCGCCTTCCTCCTCGCACACATACTTTTCTTAGAGCACTCTCAAAGCTGTTGTGCTACCCATGCTCCTAACATCAAGGTTACTTATCGCTTGGTCTTGGAAATCTCAGATATTCCCCTCTTATAAAGGGAATGGCTCAGTGAAATGGAAAGCCTGCAAGCTTTGGAGTGACTTGTTGCCGAAACGGAAGGCAAACATCGAGGACCAACTTTGTAAATGGTACTATTGGAACACTTATCCTCAGCCACCTGCCGCACCTGACAGCCATCCTCGTATACTGGGTAAATGGCCGCCGCCTTCCACTGGGTCCCCCCCTCCTTTCTACTCCACCCACGCCTGTGCCGACTCGGACCCTACCTCTCCTGCTGCACTTTTATTTTAGCAACAGTCTGTGCAGTGGGCAACACTTTTTTTTTTTTCTGTCCAGTGTCCTATGACTTATGCCAAGCTGACACTATATACGGAATGCTTTGTTTTTCTCTTTACTGTGTATGAAAATAAATAATATTATTATTATAAATTTTTTTATTAATAATAATATTCGTCTGGCAAAAAGGGTAGGAACTTACAATGGCTCTCCACTGTCAATATATTCCCATAGAAGTTCATCTGACAAATTTGCAAACTTTACTTTGGTTTCCTCGTAAAAATCAGTAATATTGGTCGCCAACTGATTATCTGTGAAAAGACAAAAATAAGATGCACTTATTGTATATATTGTAATGACTACATTTGTTGTGTGTACATAGCAAGTGAATATATCCATGCTGCTACACACAAGACTCAGCTAAAATGCTCATCCAAGCTCTTATCTACCACCTGGACTACTGTAACCTCCTTCTCGTTTAAAAATATTTTTTTTTTTTTTTAGACAAATTTAAACAGACAGATTCTCCCTCTTCAGTCTGTAATGAACATCTGTGCCAGGCTCATCCACCTCACTTTTCATACTTCTCCACTTTGTCAGTCTACACCGATTCCCTGCCTCCTATAGAATCCAATTAAAAATATTGGTGCGCACTTATGCTCTCCATAATCACACCCTTGCCTACATCTCCCTTATTAGCAGGTACATCCGTTTCCGACCACCGCTCTGCCAATGATCTGATGTTATCTCCTTGTACCTGCACCCCCAACTCTCATCTTCAGGACATCTCCCGAGCTGCCCCTTTCTATGGAACTCCCTCCCCCCGTACCGTTAGACCCTCCCCCGTACTGTTAGACCCTCCCCCGTACCGTTAGACCCTCCCCCGTACCGTTAGACCCTCCCCCGTACCATTAGACTCTCCCCCGTACCATTAGACTCTCCCCCTCCCCCGTACCATTAGACTCTCCCCCTCCCCCGTACCACTAGACTCTCCCCCTCCCCCGTACCATTAGACTCTCCCTCCCCCGTACCATTAGACTCTCCCTCCCCCCGTACCATTAGACTCTCCCCCGTACCATTAGACTCTCCCCCTCCCCCGTACCATTAGACTCTCCCCCTCTCTCCTGGCCTTCAAGAAGTCTCTGAAAACACATTACTTTAGGGAAGCCTAGTGGCTCGCTCCATAATCCCATTGTACATTTCTTGCTCCTTGTGCACCCCACTACTTCACATACTCTGACACCCTCACCTAGTGTGTCACCCTCTCCTCTTAGATTGTAAACTCGAGCATTGTTCGCTCTCCTACTGTTCTGTGTTTAACGTGTATATTTGTTATTCTGTCTCACCCATTGTACAGCGCTACCGAACTTGTTGGTGCTTTATAAATACCTGTAACTACACTTTAAGACCCACAAAGGGGTATTTTAGAAATGTTGAGTATACCAGAATCTAGAGGTGCGCTCAAAAAATGCAATCATGGCTCTGTTCAGTGGTTTTGAAAGTAAGCAGGAGAAAGCCTCGTAGGACCTTCGAAACCCTAACACAATGCCAAAAAAAAAACAAACAAAAAAAACACACCACTTGTATACCGCAGAAACCGCACAAGTGCACAGCTTTTTCATGTCAAATATTTATTTTCCCCATTTCGTCCTTACATTGTGAAACTTCAAAGCAACTTACCACTTGCTTCGTTTCTTACAGTGACCTAAAAGGTGGCATTATGATAGAAAAGTGGAGCGGGTGACGTGTGAAAGGATCATTTGCGTGTAAATGTGGGACATTATTTAGGTTTTGCCGTTTTCATTTGCGCTACATAGTTGCTCAAAAATGTTGAAGGATGTATTAAGATGCATCATGCGTATGAATGGGTTTAGAAGAAGGAAAAAAGTGAGATATATATATATCCCGAAGTGCAGTTAATCCTAGGATTACCGGGTAATCCTGAAATTACCCAAAACCGCTGGGTAAAGCTGGAAAGAAGAAATTATGCTTTCTTTTTAACAGTTTGCCTTTACCTCTTTTCCCAATCTGCTGTAGGCTCCTTATTTCTCGAATATTTGGTGTTAACGTAGGTGGCTCGAACCACCGAGGTATAGACTAGCTAATCTACATGATCTCGCAGAAATCTACATGCTGTGGATCCCCATCAATTCTCCAATCTACTTCACCACCTCATCCTTCACCTGCCCTGATGCTGCCACTAATCACTACAACACTACTCTTATCTCTGCTCTAGACACTCTTGCTCCTCTTCAACTCTAAGGCCCCACGCCACCAGCTTCAGCCCTGGCACACCCTCTAGACTCGCTATCTGCAAAGATGCTCCCGCACTGCAGAGCGTGCCTGGAGAAAATTCCGCTCTGAAGCTGATTTTGTTCACTTCAAGTTTATTCTCCGGTCATACACCGCTGCCCTCCACTTGGCCAAACAATCCTTCTCATCTCTTATATCTACGCTGTCCTCTAACCCTAAAAGGCTCTGGTCCACCTTCAACACCCTCCTCCACCCACCCGCACCGCCCCCCTCAGCTGCCTTCAGTGCTCAAGACCTGGCAGATTTCTTCCTTAGAGTTTTACTAACTATCAGAAGCGACATCCCAACACAAGAAAGTTATCTGCCACCTCCACTCCCAGAGGTCCCCTCTGCCGCTTCCTCCCAGCCACTGATGAGGAAGTCAATTCCTTATTGTCCTCCTCACATCTCACCACGTGCCCGCTCGACCCCATTCCCTCACATCTAATTCCTCCCCTCTCCTCCTCCCTCACCCCTGCTCTCAAACACATCTTCAACCTATCTCTCTCCAGCGACTCCTTCCCATCCGCCTTCAAAACATGCGCTAGTTACCCCTTTACTAAAGAAACCATCCCTCGATCCCAACTTCAACTACCGCCCTGTATCCCTGCTTCCCTTTACCTCTAAGCTCCTAGAAAAACTAGTCTTCAACCGCCTCTCCCTCTTCCTGTCCTCCAATTCCCTACTTGACCCCCTGCAATCTGGCTTCCGTCCCCTACAATCAACTGAAACTGCCCTCAAAGTCACCAACGACCTCCTAACTGCTAAAAAACACGGCCACTATTCTATTCTCATCCTGCTTGACCTCTCGGCTGCTTTTGACACTGTTGACCACCCCCTCCTTCTGCAGACCCTCAGCTCTCTTGGTCTCTGACACTGCACTCGCTTGGGTTGACTATTTATCCAACAGGTCCTTCTCTGTGTCCTTTGCTGGTAACTCCTCCTCTTCATTGCCTTTATCTGTTGGTGTACCTCAAGGCTCTGTCCTTGGTCCTCTGCTCTTTTCCATCTACACCTCCTCCCTGGGCAAAATCATCAACAGCTTTGGTTTTAACCCCTTAAGGACGCAGGGCGTACCATGCCATCCTGCACCACGTGGGCTTTAATGCCGCAGGACGGCATGGTACGCCCCGCGGTGTTTGCTGCCTCTGGGCGCGAAAAACGGCCCGCCTCCCTTCCCACAATGCTGATCGCTGGCTGGGGGTCTGTCTGACACCCGGGCAGACCCTCCCAGCTGGCGATCGGCATTGTGGGAAGGAGGCGGGCCGTTTCCCTCGTGGAATCGCCAAGGCAGCCAATCCGGCGCCTGGAGCTGTCAGTTGCAGCGGTGACAAGCTGTCACCTCTGCAACTGTCAGAATGTCTCAGCCAATGAGGTTGCATTGGCTAAGACATTGTCTCTGCCCCTTTCTCCTGCTCCTCATTGCGATCTGAGGAGCAGAGAGAGGCAGAGAGAGCAGAGAGAGAAAAGAGAGAAAAAACTACCTAAAACTACCTAAAACCCGAGGCACTGTACCCCACACCCCAGGCAGTGTACCCCACCTGGCACTACCCCACCTGGCTGTACCCCACCTGGCTGTACCCCACCTGGCTGTACCCCACCTGGCTGTACCCCACCTGGCTGTACCCCACCTGGCTGTACCCCACCTGGCTGTACCCCACCTGGCAGTACCCCACCTGGCAGTGTACCCCACCTGGCAGTGTACCCCACCTGGCAGTATATCCCACCTGGCACTGTACCCCCACTGGCACTGTACCCCCCAGGCACCTACTGGCACTGTACCCCCCAGGCACTGTACCCCCCCAGGCACTACCTACTGGCACTGTACCCTCCTGGCAGTGTACCCCACCTGGCAGTGTACCCCACCTGGCTTTACCCCACCACTGGCAGTATATCCCACCTGGCAGTGTACCCCCACTGGCACTGTACCCCCCAGGCACCTACTGGCACTGTACCCCCCAGGCACTGTACCCCAGGCACTACCTACTGGCACTGTACCCTCCTGGCAGTGTACCCCACCTGGCACTGTACCCACCTGGCACTGTACCCCACCTGGCACTGTACCCCCACTGGCACTGTACCCCCACTGGCACTGTACCCCCCAGGCACCTACTGGCACTGTACCCCCCAGGCACTACCTACTGGCACTGTACCCTCCTGGCAGTGTACCCCACCTGGCACTGTACCCCACCTGGCACTGTACCCCACCTGGCACTGTACCCCACCTGGCACTGTACCCCCACTGGCACGTACCCACCTGGCACTGTACCCCCACTGGCACCTACTGGCACTGTACCCTCCTGGCACAGTACCCCCTGGCTGAAAGAAAAAAAAACCAGGCACAGTACCCCCTGGCTGAAAAAAAAATTCCCAGGCACAGTACCCCCTGGCTGAAAAAAAAAAAAAAAAACCTGAAAAAAAAAAAAAAAAAAAAAACCCCAGATACAGTACCTCCTGGCTGGCACTGTACTCTCCAGACTGGCACTGTACCCTCCTGGCACAGTACCCCCTGGCTGAAAAAAATAACTGAAAAAAACCTGAAAAAAACCCAGGCACTGTACCCCCTGGCCTGCAGTGTACCCCTGATTGAGAACCCGCATTGGCATACGACCCTTTGGCATTTCTGACTACCCGCATTGGCATACGACCCCTGGCATTTCTGACTACCCGCATTGGCATACGACCCCTGGCATTTCTGACTACCCGCATTGGTATACGACCCCTGGCATTTCTGACTACCCACATTGGCATACGACCCCTGGCATTTCTGACTACCCGCATTGGCATACGACCCCTTGGCATTCCTGACTACCCTTGTCTAGATAGATAGAAGTACCGGCCACTACAAGGACCGGAAGGGCTTAGTTTAGGTGTTCTAATATTTTATTTGTGTACTTGACCCCATCAGTTCCCCGACCTCCCATAAAAATGTCCTCCCGCTTTTATTCCCCAGAAGAGGCATATGAGATCCTGGCCGCCTCTGAGAGCGACGCTCTCGCCGACAGTGACACCCTCACAGCCTCTGATATAGAGCCCCTTAGTGAACCCTCCAGTGATGGTGACCCCCCCACCATCTACTGGGAGGCACGAGAGCATTTGGGTACCCCCAAATATGGCTGCCCCAGAAACACCCCCATTTCTGGCGACTCCTGGCATCACAGTAAGGGTAGAGGACTGTGAGCCAGTGAGCTTTTTTAACCTGTTTATGTCGGACGATGTATTCGAGATGGTGGTTGAGCAAACCAACCTGTTTGCCAACCAGTACCTTGATGCGCATCCGGATTCACATCGCCACAGACGTAACAAGTGGCACCCAACGGATGTGATAGAGTTAAAAAAATTTTGGGCTCTAACCCTCGTAATGGGAATAGTGAAGAAGCCAAGTATCCGGTCTTACTGGCACAAAAACCCCATCCTGGCTACTCCACTATTCCCAAGGGTTATGAAGAGGGATAGATACGAAAATCTCATGCGATTCCTCCATTTTAATGACAACGCACTGTGCCCACCAAGAAACGACCCAATGCATGACCGCCTCTATAAAATTCGGCCCCTGATCAGTCTTATATCTGCCAAATTCACCGATAATTATGTTCCCGACCAAAATATATCTGTAGACGAGTCCCTTATGAAATTCAAAGGCAGACTGCTCTTCAAGCAGTATATATCCCAAGCAAGCGATCCCGGTATGGCGTCAAATTTTTAAATTTGTGTGAGTCCACAACAGGCTACACCTGGGCGTTTAGAATATACGAAGGGAAAGATAGCCACCTTGACCCCCCAGGATGCCCCGATTGTATTGGCACCAGTGGAAAAATTGTGTGGGATCTGGTCTATCCCCTATTCAACAAGGGCTATCATTTATGGGTCGATAACTATTACACCAGTATCGACCTATTTAAAAATTTATATTGTTTTGAGACCCTTGCGTGTGGCACAGTGCGGAAGAATCGCAGAGGTTTTCCCCAAATCCTGACAGCAGGCAAAAAAAGTAGAGGCTCCTCTTCATCTCTACGTCAGGAAGAAGTGCTAGCCCTCGGTTCACCGATAAGAAGGATGTATACATGTTATCTACAGTGCATGACGAAAGTACAGTGCCAGTGCCTGTGAGAGGGAGGACTGAGCCACTGGAAAAGCCGAAGTGCATTGTAGATTACAGCAAGTTTATGGGGGGAGTAGACTTGGCTGATCAATGTATACAGCCTTATCTGGTGAACCGAAAGACTAGGGCATGGTACAAGAAGATTGCCATCTATTTGACCGAGATAGCAATTTTCAATGCGTACGTGCTCTACAAGCAGGCAGCAGTACAAAAGCCATATCCCTTCCTAGAATTCATGCTTGAGATCATATCCCAACTTATCCTAACCCGGCCCCCGTTACATCCGCTTTGGAATCAGGAGATCTCCAAAGATTAAGCGGCAGACACTTTCCTTCCCGAGTCCCTCCCACCCGCTGTAAAAAGTCCCCCCAGAAAAAGTGTCGTGTCTGCCGCAAGAAAGGAATCCGAAAGGATTCTAGTTATTATTGCCCTACCTGCCCATCTCTACCTGGCCTCTGCATAACCGAGTGCTTCAAAATTTATCATACCGAGCTAAATTACTAAATCCCCTTTTCTGCTTTGTCCCGATTACCCTTTGCTGCCTGTACCGACTCATTGGCTTGTTATACCGACTACCCTTTGTTTGCTGCCTGTACCGACTCATTGGCTTGTTATACCGACTACTCTTTGTTTGCTGCCTGTACCGACTCATTGGCTTGTTATAACGACTACTCTGACTTCTGGAATACAATTTGGCCTGTCCCTGTTTACGTTAAGCCCAGCTATTCTAAAGTGGCTGCACCAAACAACTCAAAATACTAATTTAGAATCATTGGCGCGTCATCTTTGGAGCAATATTCTTTCTTGGCGTGCCATGTTCTCTCAAAGTCGACATAAATCCTGAAAATCACTTGTCAAATTACCAAAAAACTAAATAAAAATGCTACATATGGGGTACCGTTGAATTCGTAACACATTGCCGAACACAAATATCAATGTTATAGGCCAGTAAAAGGTTGACCGAGCAGGATATTAGCAGCAAAATGACAGTTTTCGTGTAAAACAAATGCAAAACACAATCTTGAAAACTAAGTGTGGCCAGGGTTTGTGACCAAGTGGCTACTATACAAAACTGGACATACCCCATTTTCAACACTCTGGGTTGTCTACTTCTCAAAATGATATGCCATGTTGGGGTACTTTTTATACCTGGGCTGCCATACCCTCTCAAATTCAACCTAGGCCCAGCAAACCAATCTGGCAAATTTCAAGTTGTAAAACCTGAAATGGGCAAACTCTACATTTGACCGTGTAACTTTCCAAAAAGTAAATAAAAATGCTACATATGGGGTACCGTTGAATTCGTAACACATTGCCGAACACAAATATCAATGTTATAGGCCAGTAAAAGGTTGACCGAGCAGGATATTAGCAGCAAAATAACAGTTTTCGTGTAAAACAAATGCAAAACACAATCATGAAAACTAAGTGTGGCCAGGGTTTGTGACCAAGTGTCTACTATAAAAAACTGGACATACCCCATTTTCAACACTCTGGGTTGTCTACTTCTCAAAATGATATGCCATGATGGGGTACTTCTCAAACCTGGGCTGCCATACCCTCTCAAATTCAACATAGGCCCAGAAAACCAATCTGGCAAACTCTACATTTGATCGTGTAACTTTCCAAAAAGCAAATTAAAAATGCTAAATGGAGGGTACCGTTGATCTCGTAACACATTGCCGACCACAAATATCAATGTTTAGGCCAGGAAAAGGTTGACTGAGCATGATATTAGCAGCAAAATAACCGTTTTTGTGTGAAAAATGCAAAACACAAACATGAAGACCAAGTTTGCGACTAAGAGACTACTATAAAAAAACAAAATGTACACCATTTGGAATAGCCTGGGTTGTCTACTTTTCAAAATGGTATGACATGTTGGGGTACTTTTCATACCTGGGCTGCCATAACCTCTCAAAGTCAACATAGGGCCAGGAAACCAATCTGGCAAATTTCAAGTTGTAAAACGTGAAATGGGCAAACTCTATATTTGACCCTGTAACTTTCCAAAACCTCCTAAAAACCTCTACATGGGGGTACCGTTGAACTCGTAAGACTTGCCGACCAGAAAATATATGTATTTATTTCATTTAATGCTAAGCGTACAATGTCATTCACACTAAAAATACAATGGAGAACTTTGAAAATTGCAAAATTTCCTTTTTTCTCATAGTTTAGGTTTTTTTTTCATACTATAATATATTTTATATATAAATCTTTGATGGAAGATGAAAGCCCTATTTCTCCTGAACAAAATGATATATAATAAGGGTGGGTACACTTAATATGTAAGAGGTAAATTATGGTTGAACAGCGAATAGCTGAAATTCTACTTTTAGAAGTGTTCAAAAGTGTTCCAAACTTGTAAAATTACTCCCGTCCTTAAGGGGTTAATTACCACCTCTACGCTGATGACACTCAGATCTACCTCTCTACCCCTGATCTCTCTCCCCCTGTCCTTTCCAAAGTCAGTGACTGTTTAGCTGGCATCTCCTCCTGGATGGCCTCGCAACACCTAAAGATCAACATGTCCAAGACTGAGCTCCTACTTATTCCTCCCTCTAATGCCTCCCCACCTCCTGACTTCTCTATCACGGTGGAGGGTATCACCATCTCCCCATCAAACCAAGTTCGCTGTTTTGGAGTTACACTTGACTCGGCTCTTTCCTTCATCCCCCACATCCAGTCTCTTTCCTCCTCCTGCCGCTACCAATTGCGTAATATTTCCAGAATTCGGCCATTTCTTACTGCTGTCACCACAAAACAACTCATACATGCCCTGGTAATCTCCCGACTTGACTATTGCAATAATCTCTTATCTGGCCTCCCTCTGTCCCGCCTCTCCCCCCTACAATCCATCCTGAACGCCTCCGCCAGGCTAATTCACCTCACCCGCTGCTCTGTCTCTGCGAGTCCCTTCACTGGCTCCCCATCCACTGCAGAATTAAGTTCAAAATCCTTATCCTTGCCTACAAAACCCTCACTAACTCAGCTCCCCACTACCTGTCCTCACTAATCACCAAATACACCCCAGCCCGCTCCCCAAGGTCAAACAGCAACCTGCGCCTAGCTTCTCCCGGCATCACCTCTTCCCATGATAGACTGCAGGACTTCACACGCGCAGCCCCCATTCTCTGGAACGCTATCCCTCGTACGGTCAGACTTTCCCCTAATTGCTCTTCCTTCAAACGCTCCCTTAAAACATTTCTATTTAGGGAAGCCTACCACCCAACTCACTGACGCAACCATCAATCACTCTCACCTTGCAGTCCTCTCCTCCTGTTTCCAACCCCAACCCCTCTAGATTGTGAGTTCCTACGGGAATAGGGCCTCATCCCCTCTTGTACTGTTTGTCAAATGTTGTTCAATGTATTGTAACCCGTCTACACTGTGCCTATTGTACAGCGCTGCGGAATATGATGGCGCTTTATAAAGAATAATAATAAGACAGCTTGAGGATCTATCCACCTCAAACAGATCGGTCTTACGTCTTCCTTTCTGCTATTTGTAGCTCAACTTTCTAATGCAGATCTGATATACATAGCGTTAAGCCGGTAAATCTGTACTATCAGGGTATAGTATCAAAATTGATCGATCAGATAACCGGCGCTGATCTATACCTCAGTTGGAACCAATTATTTCTGAGGATTACGTTTTACTGCCAAAAGTTACCATCTCTGCTCCCGTTATCCTCTTTACACTAATGGGTACGTTGCCACATTTTTTGCCTTCAAAGTATAACCAGTCTCGAATTATATAGACATATTGTGTCGAACTTTAGATCCTAATGAGAAAAGTGTTTTCTGTGGCTAGTGGTGTTTACGTATTTCTGATACACTGAGCCTTTCACTCCGTTTAATTGTTTCTTTTCCACAAACGACTCTTACAGAGTTATATGTAATTCACCTCTTTAAGGAGCGCTAAACTAACTACAACCTTGTCATACCAGTTTTGAGTCTCGATTTATAACTCCATCGTACTATTACCGGATTGGGAATTGATATTACGTACATTTGATTCATTCTCCTGCTTTACACTATTGGTGGATTTTTAACAGGCGGTATTTACCACTGAGGATTAGACGAGAACCCTTGTAGACAGCTGCTACGATTTTTTCATTTAGCAGGTTACTATGTGCCAGGATTAATGGTATATCAATCACCCAACGGCTGTTAGATATAATCCTAGGGAGTGCTAATTTCACTACACCCCTTATATCGAGCTCCACAACCTAATTGACCTGATTAATAATCATTATGAGGTCAATTTTTCACCTTCATGTTTATTAGATTAATAATAAAATTTTGTTTGTCAGTGTTCTAGCCTCATTGGGCTTTTGGTTTTCTTCTTTATACAGGGTAATTCCCTAGGGTTATGTCCCTTCCTCTGGCAATATATTTTATTCTGCAATCTGTATAGGGTGCTTTTTCTTAGCACCTGACTTTCATTTTTCAAGCATAATGTGCGAATTACCTGGTTAAAACAGTGCACAAAATCGGAGTACCCAGAGGCCTCTGGATACTTTGCAGATTACCCAGGTAAAGGCAAAATTTCATTTCACTTCGGACTTTTGCTAAAGACGTCTGGGTAATGTCAGAATTACCTGGGTAATCCTAGGATTAACCGCACTTCGGGCTTTAACTGTAATATATATATAATTATATTATCGCATTAAGTATAAACAAGCTACAGAAGTAATAGACAAAAAATCATAGTGGGTGTTTCCGAAATGCTGAAGACTCAGATTCTACAGTGGAATGAATTTACACTACACTTGCCAAAAAAAAAAAAAAAAATATGTAATACACGGACATTGCTTTATACAGTGTATATTCTATTCCTAAACTGGAACTATCCCTTGCATACCCCTTTAAAGAGACTCCAAGCACAGCGCTGACAAATGAGGTCACTGGGTTAAGGTTAGGTCAGCTTCTCTTGACTTTATCCATGTATGCTTTTGCTACTGAGAGACAGGTTGACCCTTGCCCTGGTTATTGATTTACATTAGTAGGCGACTGGACACAGATCTGCAAGTTTTAGCAAGTTAAGTGTTCCAAGGATTGGGAATACAGTAAACCATTTGGTAATAACGAGTGTTTGAACGGTTTTACCTTGAGACCATAGGTTGAAGGGAGAATTAATTCACAAATGTTACCTTCACTTTTGCAGTGAACAATTACGACCCCTGTGAAGACGCTGTGCTCTTTACCGCTCAACCTACAAGGAGGTAAAAAAAAAAAAAAAATACAAATTCCATTACCAGAGACTGACAAAATATAAGCTATGCTTTAAATATCTCAGGACACACAATTGATAAAATTCTAAGATATTGCACAAAGAGTTAAATTTCTGATTATCAGTCGGAAAGCTGTGCTGTGTAACAGTGGTTCACAACCCCGGTCCTCAGGGCCCACTAACAGGACAGATTTTTCAGATCACCTTGGGGAAATGCAGACTGAATCCTGCAATCACTGAGCAGCAAATCATATCACCGGTGCTGTGCTTCAGATATCTGCAAACCTGGCCTGTTAGTGGGCCCTGAGGTTGGGGACCACCGCTGTATAAAGAGCCTTTTGTATTCTGTGATACACCCCAAAGATAACATTTAAACAGCAGGCATTGAGAAATTCGTAAATACGTTGGTTTCGATCCAGCATTTGAATATCCATTTTACAGAAGATTGTTCTCTTGCCAAAAAAGTGGACAAGTATTCTACGGAATTTTTAATAGGAATCATCACTTCTATCGCATCAGGCATAAAGCACATTACCTTTTCCACCTATTTTGTTTCACTTGATGCTCGATTTTCTTTTAAACTAAGAACAAAATTAGATGATGCCTAAGCCAGCCAAGGCAACACCATGGCAAGCTATTACAACTGCATTTTCCCTCCTTTACGTCATGTATCCAACACCTCCTGCCCGTAACGGTCATAGAGGGGGTGGTATTAGAATAAAGAGCACTATCCTTCAACAGTGAAAACAAAGCTCTTTTAAGCCTCTCCGAGAACTATAAATTTATATTTTCCCTGTAAATTTAGCTTTATTTTGTCACTATTGATGTATAGTGAACGTTGTTCAGAGTAGCACAGGATAATACAAGGTCCTCTGTGACAATTATGGGTAAAAGGAGGAGGAGATACATTATGTGAAGGAGGGCTCAAAGCTCGGCCTGGGTGTGTGCAGGAGGGACGATACAAAGCTCCCGAGACATCATTTATAGAAGCTACTCTTAAATTCCAAGAAAACAGAGCTTCAAATCAAAAAAGAGGTCAGAATGAGTTAAAGGTAGTTTTCACGCAATAGCATGAGCTCGGGTGTTGCGACAGTCCCTCTGAAAGATAACCTGATCAGTCCACCTTAATGGAAAGTTCATTAAAAAAAAAAAAAAAAAATTACACAGTATTATATATATATATATAATATATATATATATATAAACAGATTCAGGATGCATAAAAGTGAGACAGAGGTCATTTGCATATCCTACCCAGAATTCCTTGCTGCATACGGGGAATGTGGCACAGGAGCTCTGGGATGCAATTCCTTGAATTGCTATGATGTGCAGGTGGCTTCTGCAATACTAAACACACACACACACATTCAGAATACAAGAGGCCATTTAAAACAATGTGAATCCACCAGCGTTGCAGCTTCTGCTTAAGTCCTGCATTCAAGAGGAAATTAGCAAAAACAAACTGTAACCCGGAGAACAGACAATGACATGGAAGATACTGTAGCTTGCCCTTTGCCTTGTTCCCACTCAGATCTCATAGATGTTCTACTTACTGGGAAGACCTACAAAATGCTCCCTCCAGCCTGATCCCACACTCATGGGCAATAAAGAGCGGACATGCCAACAGAGTCTCCTTTGCACTGGAGATTCAGCAACCTCCCACAATTAGTTTCTCCGAGCCTCACCGAGTGTGTGAAATGATGGCCTCTCTAAGCACAACCTACGTTCTATGTATATGCAAACCAACCAGAACTAAATGTAGAAAGGGTAAACAGAGGATAACATCTTTGGAATAGCTCCATTGCTTGCCCTTCTGTATTTTTAGTGCAGAAGAGACAAGGCCAGCATGCTGGCTCTGGTCTGCCGGCTACAGTGGGATCAGGCAGATGTGGTAGTGTTGCAGGTCTCCACTGGAAAGGCACAAGAGTGCTAAATCAGGGAATCCCTGAGGCCAAATTACAGAATTATTCTAGTTCCACTCTCAGCATGCTCAAACACTCTTTATATTCACCAGTACTTGATTTAAAAGGTTATTCACAAAGCACCAAAATTTCTGCGATTTTCACTTTTGCGAAGTATTCACCACAGGGTCACCGTAATGCACCGAAGATGGAATTGCAGCACAGCAGAAAAAAAAAAAGAGAAAGGGTGTCTAAGTAATAAAATAGGTCCTTTAAAAAGAAAAAAAATATTGGAAAAAAAGATTTTGTAAAAAAAAAAAAAAAAAAAAAAAAAATTTAAATATATTTTTTTTACATTTAATCCTATGGGATTATCCTGTTTTTATTAAACCTGTCGAACGGAATCACCAAAACTCAGAGGGCACTATTACACTCTTCGCACACAATTTTGCGCGTGCGTAAAAACATTAACGCGAGGAGCAAAACCCTTCGTGCAGGAAGTCGTATTACAATGTCCGCGCAAAAAATGCACGTTAACGTCTACCGCTGGTGAACCTGCGCAAACCCTTTGCGAGCGTAATGTACTTTGCGCGTCCTATACTTAACATTCTGAGCGCAAAGGTGTTTGAGTGCTGGTACGCGGATGGTATTACAATCTATGCGCAAATTTTAACAGACAACGTTTACACACATAATTTTAACGTCTTTGAAAAGCTGGTGGTAACTGCAGATCTGAACGTTCTGGCCGAAACGAAAAACACCAGCCCGAAAAAATAAATAAAAATACAGCAAAGTATAGTTACACATTCTACACATACCCAAACAATAAAATGGAGAAGTTGTGCGTGTTTTTATTATTGCTGCATATATACACAGGTTGATTTTGACAGGTGCAAAAATTTAAATTGTGGTTCTTCATTCAGATTGGCTGAACCGCGTGAAAAAAACCAGTCCGCCCACCGATTTCTGTGCGCGTTTTTTTTTACACGCGTTATTTGACGGATGAAAAAAAAATGCGCTCGCATTATAATACCAGCGTTAACGTTTAACGCTGTGCGCAAAAAAAAAAAAAATGCTGCGCGTGCGCGAAGCTGTTAATAGAGCCTAGAGTGTTTTACTGTCACTTTGGCATTCTGTGAATAGATTAACTATTACTTCTTTATGGGACAATTTCGCTGCTGCGGAAGATCACCGATCTGCGGAGAACTGTACCGTATTTCGCCAGTATTTGACGAATTGTCAGTTTAGTGAATAGACGAACTGCCCCGAAATTCACCGTTCGGTGCAATTCAGTGGCAAATTCGCTGCTTTATGAATAACCCTTTTAGTTAGTTAATCTGCACTCCTCCATAACTTTATAAAGTATTGCTGAGCTCATCACAACAGGGGTTATGAGAGGCGTAGATCAGGCACCGGCTGGGCAAATTCTACAAACGCCAGTTTATAGTAGCCTCCATGAGCAATGTAAAAAAGAGTTGGTTTGAAAAATTCAAAGTTTCCATAGTTTCTGCAAGAAAGAAAAAAAAAAAAAAACACTACCAAGTGATTTTCCAAAAAAAAGCCATTGTCAGGAACCAGTGGTTTTTTGGTAAGAAATGTATTTCTTTATCAAGTATTATACCAGGAAGGATACATTGAGATTTCTCTCGTTTTCAAGTATGTCCTGGGTATAAAATCACTTATATACAGTGAGAAATATTTGGGAATATTTCCAATGTATTTCTTACTGTGATAACCTATTTGGCAGGCAGATGCCGCCATCCGCTGGCCAAATGGAGTTAGGATTGCAGCTCGTGGTTCCCTGCATTGGATGCTGAACGTACAGTAAAGGCACCTTGGGCATTATGACCACAGGGCTAAAGCTGGGGGCACCACTACCAAGATAACTCAATATCTGGCACCTGATGGTGCCTTTAAAGACCGGAGTTCTCGTTCTTGGTAGTGAAGGGGTTAAGAACAAATGTACAGAGTAGATAGAGAAGCATCCTTTACAATTCTAGGAATAAGAAGGATTTCTCGCATTTGCGACATACAAAGCAATCGCTTATTTTCCAACCGACCTTTGGAGCGAACGTAGTTCATGGAAGGCTGAACATGGGTTTTTTCCTGTCTGCACTAATAGATTACCATTTCATGACGTCTTTGACGTTTCCCATATCTGCTAATCAGAGCTTCACAGACCTAGAGTTAAATATTAACTGATAATAATTGTCAGCATTTGTGAATATATATAATTTTTATAAGAAGGCATAACATAATATCTGAGCCGATTTTTTGGATACATTACACCCACTGTTAACACTAAAATGTGATGGTGCATAGTCAAGCGAAAGTCATACAACGGTAAATAATAGCTTCTCTTTCTGGGATTAAAAGTATTTTTATGCGATCAAGTTTTTTTATTGACGCTTTCTATTGCTAGAAAATGGCACATAACAGAAATGCTAACCTTGACAACATATTATACGCATCTTGTTTGTCCAATGGCTTTTCCAGGATTGTATCTTCCAAAGTCTGCAAGACAAGAACACCTCAAAATGGAAAGAAAATACGACCATCATACATTGAGGATCAAATCCAAAGTTAGCTTATCCGAATAATAGTCACTTTAATCATGAGCCACCAAACCTATAACGGAACACATTTTCTACAAGTTATGAGAAGATCAGTATTTCAAGAACATATGCATAACATATCCCAATGATTTGGTGCACATCAATAAGCAAAGATTAAATTTTCTAAGTTCAAGACTTAATGGATTTATGAGTGGATAGTTTGGAATACACCACAGTTTAGGAATTTAAAACGTGGCAGGGTCTCTTATTGCAAAGCTCCTCCACTTCAGCCGGCTTTTCTGCCAGATCGGGAGAGCGAAGGGCACTCCTCACATCATGACCACTTTAAAACGCTAAAGCAGTCAGGAGGAGTACAATGTCCCATTAACATTGACACTACATATAATTGGGCACGTTATTTCAAAATGTCCACCTGAAACTATGCATGTTTACTCTAACCTAATGGAAGAGCGATATGGTTTTGAGGAGATTACTACCAGGGCTACAAAAGCTTTGAATTTGTCAAAACTCAAAATATAACAAAAAAAGTTAACGTAACTCTTAGCGCCCGTTTTTAACAGGCCTTTCATGTGACCCAAAACATACCCTATTGTCCAATCACAGGTCTCATGTGCACACTTAACCATGTATGAAGATAATACAGCATGATAAAATTATGATCTTGAATATTACTGAAACTACAACATATTAGAATAAAATGGCATGTGGTTTAGATGAATGAGCCAACTATGCGTTTAGATTTCCAACAATCACAGTTTAGAATTAAAGAGCAGCTGTCATGGACAGGTTCACCCTCCTGGCAATCAGGCCTGGACTGGACATACCAGGCAAATGCATGGTAGGCCGCTGGCCTTCTACACAGGTCGGCCTTTGGAGAGCAGGCCTTCATCTTTTTTTCGCCTGAGTAGGTGGCTTGGGGAACAAATCCCGTGTTCTCTAGGCTGCACCCTAGGCCCGGTGGGATTTTAAGATGGTGGCCGGCCATCTGGTGCACCCTGTGACTTAATCAGAGGGAGCCGGCTGGCCATCAGCCACTCTGATTAGGTCACAGGGCGTACCGCGTGATGTCTACTGCCAGGACATAGGGCAGCAGACGTCACGCGTGCGCCCTGTAGTCTAATCAGAGGGGGCCAGCCGGCTCCCTCTGATTAGGTCATAGAGAGCGCTGGATGACCGGAGGCTGTGCACAGGAGTGGTAGGGGTGCCTCTCAGGACCCACAAAAAGCAGGAGAGGAGGATCAGGGTAGAGAGCCCAGGCATGGCTCTGGGTCACTGTCACCTCATGGAGTCTGACATGCCAGGGCCTGTTGTGAGCTTCCCATCTCCGCCTCTCACCCTGGAGCCCACTCCTCTCTAAGTGGGGGGCCCTGACATAACAGGGAGGAGCAGCAGAACTCCATGAATGAAACTGAAGGAGGGGAGTGGCAGCTCATGGGGTACATTGGCCATGCCTTCCTGAACTAAAAGAAAAAAAAAAAAAAAAACATCACGGCTCTTCGCGGCCTGCCAACCAGCCTGGGGACTGTTTGGACATCACAGCAGCCAGCCAGGAGACCTGAAACAATCTGGCACCAGAGCCTAGGATCACCCAGCTGGCCAAGTACAGCCTACACCATTGCAGATGCCAGCTGAAGTGCCCAGTAAGTGTTGAGGATGGTGGAATCCTGAATAAAGTTATGACAACATGTTAATGATTTTAAATGTTTTCCCACTTAATTGTTTTCTAAATGTTAAAGGATTAGATTGATTTTAGGAAAGGAGCTCTGCAAATAGTATCAGCAGGAGTACACATAGCAGAAACCACTGAAAGAGAATCCATAGCTAGCAATGTCTGCAATTGTTTGACCAAGTGTATCCATCCTGTTGTTTTTCCAAATAAGCCTGCATGGAGGTTAGGGGATGACTTAAACCCACATGCTGCATTTGTCCCTCTTGTAATGTCAGGGAGAACACATTGAGTCGCTGTACTGTTTCAAATTCTGAATCTGTGGTTAGGTATCAGAGCTCCACAGTAATGTGCGGTCTGTATGAGTGTGTGACAGAGCTCCACAGTAATGTGTGGAGTGTATGAAGATATCACAAGAGCTGCAAAGTAATGTGCGGTGTGTATGAAGAGATCACAGAGCTCCACAGTAATGTGCGGTGTGTATGTGTAAGAAGAAAAAAAGAAAGAAAAAAAAAAAAAAAAGTGGGCTGCTCAGTCCAAAATGCCCGGGCCTATTTTTTTGTCTCATTCCAGGCCAGCTGGCAATATACCACCAAGTGATGGCCATTACATTGGTCTTGAATATCAGTACACGTTCTTTCCTTGATGAGATATCTGACTAGTCTTAATGGATGCAGCGCCAGGTCCCGTTTTAGCTTTTCCCTCCAGGAGTGGAGCTCTCAGAGGGATGCATCGCAATTGGCTCTCAGTGTTGACGTTGGTGTAGCGCAGAGAAATCAAACTCTGCCACCGCCATCCCCCCCCAGCTGTTTCTGAACTACACATTCCATGATTCTCTGGCCAATTATTACATTTAAAGAATTCTGGGAACTGTAGGTAATAAACATCTGGGGAGCCAGAGCTTGAGATACCCAGGTGTAGGGACTTACAAATACTCCTTGCAGCTGATTGCAGGCTGTAAGCAGAGGAAGGTTCTGTAAAACGCTCTTCCGTTCACAGCTGTCAATTCCCCTGTCAGCATGACACTGGGAGAGAGCGAGAGGTAAACCTTGATATGAAAGGAGTCCCATGTTTACGATATAAGCATTAGTGTGCAAAAATAAAAAAAAAAATGCTAACACATATCAACTTATGTAAGGCAAGACAGGTGCACTTTAAACTCCAAGGTTGCACTGTCTTGGAATTGGCTCAAAACAGAGCAACGGCAAATCTCTGAGGTTGGAAATTACCATTACAGACGCCTGTGAAGAATAAAAGAACATTCAGCAAACATTTGATAGCTCATGAACTAAACCACATACCATCTTAACTCCGAAAATCTTTGCTTAATAATCTTAGCACAACAGTAGCATTTGCGTTTACCAACATTGCAATGTTATTTCAAATTTACCACAATCGTGTCTGCTCCAATAACAATATCAGGCGTTTTCAGATGCTTCTGGGGAGATATATGAAGTGAAATTCAAATTACATTGAAATCCAGAAAAAACAAAATAAACAATAGGCAGAGGCAAGAATGTAACAAAAGACCTAAAACGACATAGCATTGACCTCTGAAAGAAATTAAGAGCTACGCTGTTACCGGCAGCAGACAGAAGTGAACGCCTGTGGCATACAGCACCTTACTCAATGATTTCATGAGGTTAGGGGGGTGTTAATACAGTTACAAGCTTTTATGAAGTGCAATCAAGTTCCGTAGCGCTGTACAAGGGGAGGCAGTTAATCACAAAGTGCTGGTGTTTGCCATTGTTGCAATTGCAACAAACCTCCATGTTTTACAACGGGAAATTCAAACAGCGGCTGGAGAAATAGCATCAATGAAGCTGCGCCTACAGTCAATTGAGTTTATCGGTTTGAAATGCCAAATGACAGCAAAAGCTTCAACAATGCAGCTTCTCCTGCCACGGTTTGAACTTCCCTTTATTGAAAGGCTGAAGTTTATAGCGATTACAGCAAACATCAGCACATGGGGCTCGCCCATAAACATTTTCCGATAACACGTTGCTTTTTGGCCCCTCATTTTGCATAGACAAAAGTCTACTCTACATAAAAGGATTAAAATCAGTGAACAGAAGTAACACGTTGACCTGTCTTTTCAAGTCTTTATTCCATTGTCAAAGTGTTACTTGGTGAAGAAAAGCCCAATGTGAAAAGACATGACCAAGTCATTGAGCTTTACATATACTAACCAAATGCATCCTCCTTGCAACTTCCAGTGCTTTCTGCTTGGCTGTTTCGACTGCATATTCATGGGGTGCGGAAAACAAAGATTTATCAAGGGTCTCTTTAAACCACGATGGTACAACTTCAAACCGAAGCCCCTAGGCAAACACAGCAAAATAGAATCCATCAGTTTGTTTAGCAGTTTAAAGCTTAATTAGGCATGTCATTTCAAACATTTTTATAAAAAAAGAATATTCAAATGAAATGCTCTCCTTGGAGTACAAGAATCAGACCGATCATAAAAATGGCTTCGTTATGCAGCATTATATGCTAAACGTATGCACCTGTTTACAAGTTTTGTGAAACCAAGAACTTCTCCAGTCTGAAAAAAAGAGCTTGGGATTGAATCAATAAAACTCCTACAGGATTGGCACGCAAAGAATGAATCCATGCTTGAAGTTGGGAGACACTTACAGAAGCACAACAGTCAACACAACACTTCAGCAAAACAAAAAGGTGCGAGATTGCCGAGAACAGGCAACACTTCTGTTGCCCATTCTCATACACCATTGGTTTTTGCGCATAAGTGTACAGGTTCATCTAGACATGGACCCCTTGGTAGCAGTCCCTAGAGAGGTACCCCATATACCCCTCCCCCGACAAAGCCCAACACGGCCAAAAGGATAATCAGGGGTTGCAGTTACTCTCTTGTGCAGAGGAGGTTGCCTTGGCATTTCAGCTCTGGTCACCTTTTCTGGGTGATCGCAACCAGATTTGCCTAAGGCAGGAGTCAGCAACCTTGGCTCCGTGATGTTTTGGGAACTACATTTCCCAGGTGGCTCAGTCAGCCTGAGTGCCTGAGCATTGTGGGAGATGTAGTTCCCAAAACATCAGGGAGACCCCTGGCCTAAGGTATAGCCTCTACGTAATGGCACGATAGAGCTAAAACTGTTTGAGCAAGCCAAACGCAGGGGAGAGGAGCCAGGACATTACCAGAGTGACAGAAATGCAAGTGGTAAGAACGAGTCTAACACAAACCAGAAGACGCATGGTACAAATCATCCGCAGCTAATGGGTTAAGCAATTTCAGCATTAAAAGTGTAAATAAATAAAATGTAGGTGTCTAAATACTTTATGAATGCACGGTAAATAAAAACCTTTGAATGTGTCATCTAGCACATAGATACCATGCGAGACTTACCACATTGGAAAGAATATCTTGTCTCCGAGGCGAGGCACTAGCAAGCACCACTCTTTTTCCGGCCAACTTCGAAATGACTGGGCTCAGCAACATCTCCCTTTTATAACGTTACACCTCGAGGTCTAACGATGCACAACAAAAAACAAGGTTCAATTTAAAAGACCTGTCACACAAAGATGTTTCAAACAAACCCCAATTAAAACATACTGAGCAAACCTACAGTAGAGCCATGAGTTAACTATGGCCATTTGTTACCAAACCATGAAGTGTGCTCTTAGCAAAGGTTATGGTGCAAGGAGGTCCCTTTCCTTGGAACACAATTACAGAATTTTATGCCTGTCCTTGGCAATCTTATGCTCCCTGGGTATGTCCCAGTATGTGAAAGACACCAGGGCTGGTAGAACCGTATCCAGCTTAGTTGAAACAATTTCTACAACAATGATGGATCACGTATAGATGGAGATCACTTTTGATTTTGTGACAGTTCATCTATTTCAGAGGTCAATTCAAACACTGGCAAATTGTCAGCGACATACGTTGCAGTTCACCACAAGTCGGCAATGGACGGCAGTGAAATTGTCCCATAGAGAAGTAATGGTTATTCAGGAAACTACACCGAAGTATCGGCAAAATTACTTGATTTTCAGGTGGTTCCATTCGACAGGTTTAAAGGAGGTGAATCTCACAGGATTCAAAATAAAACAATATATCTTTTTAAAATTTTCTTTTATTCAACGGTTTATTCTTTTCAGTTTCAGCAAGAACCCCCATTTAGAATCTTTTTGGTATTTTTCCAGGCAAAATTTTTGATTCCCATTTTATATTCTGTAACAGACCTTTTTATTATCGCCACACATTTTTATTGTTTTAAAAAAAGAGTTTTTTTTTTTTTTCCTTCCCTGCAGTTCGGCAGGCTGATCGGCAGTCTATGGTGGCTCCAAGTTCGGTGCACGTCAGGGACCCTGCGGTGAATAGTCAATTCACCAAATGGTCAGCAAACTGGAGTTGCCAATTCGCACCAAAGTAGGCCAAACTAAAGAGCACTGACATTTCGGTGCTCTTTGAATAACCCTCTAATAGTCCTGTTACTTACATGAACTTCCCCTGCGGTTGATGAATTGATGCAAAGAGCGGTGCTCAGCGAATAACGCCCAATATGTCTGAAGGTTCATACTAACCATGTTTCCAAGTCAAACAATCATCATGCCATGCTACTTTAGATTATAATATTAATAAGTACATCAATAATACAGGGGGGGGGGGGAGTGTATATAATGTCCACAAGTGGAGGAGAAAAGTCAAACAGATTGTGAATTCAGCAAATAAATCTGGTTTATCAAAGAGATTCTTTTGTCGCTTAGAGTTCATGAAGACACGGCATAGAAAGTGTAAATTTAATAAAAACAAAGGTTTCAGATATCCATGAAATTTCTCAGAACATACATTTGTTCATCCACATTAGACTTTGCCCCCTTTTTTTTTTTTTTAAATCATGGGATTCAGCCAAAGAAAAAGTCCACTCAACCCACCCCTTTTTTTTCCCTAGAATTGCATAAAAACTGGACAGTTTACCCATTCTCTTGCTCTAAAATTGGATGAGAATGTAAAAATCATGTCATGCTAGTCTGAAAAACTCAAACACCCAGAAAGAATCTAAATAGAGCAGTTTATATTGTGCCCCCCCCCCCGCACCCAATTGAAGGAACCCTTTCAGAGATTTATTTATAAAGTATTTTACCAGGGGGGACACATTGAGATTTCTCTCGTTTAAGTATGTCCTGCGTTACTAGTAAGGAAAGCTGATCGCATTCTAAAATTAACTGACCTGGCCAAAACGACAACGGATTCCTGGGATCATGATTTTTGGGCATAGATTTAAATCAGGGAAGCATATGACAGCAGAGCAGTGATAAAGAGATTGTGAAATGCTGATGAGTGTCATGGGGTATTTCAAATTGTACATTGTATCAAAGGGGAAATATATAGCGCTCTCATCCTTTGCCCCCCCCCCCCCGGAATCTACATTTCCCACAACGCTCAGTCTTTCAGCTGACTAGGCATCATGGGATTTGTAGTTCCAAAACAATTAGGGGGCCAAGGTTGCTGACCACTGCTTGAGGACTCACTGGCTCTTACTCAGGAATGGATCCAGCAGCACAGGCATGTTCCTCCTTCACTGGCATTAAATAGAGTGAGTAAGCACACAGCTACTAGGAGTGAACAAAGGGACCTCCTATAGGGCACCACCTCCACTCACAGCTGTCACCAATTCCATTGGCATACCACTGTTTTTTGACAGGGAATCAGAGTTTTACTATCAGGGTTATTCAAAGAAAATCGAAAAGTCACCGCAAATGTCACCTTTTCGTTCTCTTCAATTTGGGGCAATTTGGCGATCCCATTTCGGCGACCCTGCGGTGTAGTCAGCAAGCACCTCAGGGTCCCCGAATTGCAGGGAAAAGCTGTGTGACGGAACCGTTCTCTTCCGTCTGTCCTGGCTCTCCAGACACCCCTTCAACCCCGCAACGGTCAGCCCGGCTACTGGGAGCGCTGTCCTCAGCGCCTCGAGCAGCTTGACCCGTCTGCTTCTGTTCCTCTGCCCTGGAGCCGTTAGGAATTTCCAGAAGGCCGCTCTCTGAGGTTGAGTATGGGAGTGTTACGTAGTTTGAAATAAAAACACCAGACGCGGCTGTAGGTTTTAAAACAGGACTCTCTCCCTGAGCTCTGAGAGTTCTGATCTTTAATGAACAAAAACGCCACCATTTATGCTGAAATCCAACAGTCATAATTTGCATAAATGACGTACCTGGTCCTACCAATATGCTAATTACATTATGTCAGTTAGATATTTACAATAAACATTCCTCTTTACATTCTTTAGCCTTTAGCTCACACAACATTTGCATAACCTATTGTTCTAACACCTCAGATTAAAGACCAACACTATCACAGACTTCTTGAATCAAATATGCAGCCAGATAAGGGGGAAAGCCCCGTTGCATAAATTACACAGCAGTAAAGCTTGTTTACTGGCTATACAAAAACACATTTACCTACAGGAATATACGTATATTTAAAACTAAAAGTTACACCATTTTACACTAAACTAATTTAAACTAAAATCAAACGATGTAATATATATATATTTAAAAACACACGATATAAATTGAACATAACGTCTCTTGGGGTTTGAAGCATGGAGCGTTACATCAGCTCCATGACAAGCTGCTGCAAACCCGACAAAAACTCACCGCAAAAACCTGGCAAATGCACGCTGAAACCCGAAAAAACATCATCTGGATTAACCTGCTGAAGACGCCAGAAAAACCCGAGCAGGAGCCGATCACACGCAGCGGCCGGAAGAAGCTGACACCGCAGACGAATGCAGTTAATAAATTAAAACAGTTTGCTTGAATGTTTGAAAAGTGAAATGCACAAACTACTGAGCGAAAATATCTGAAATTGACATATGAGGTCCAAGGAATGATAATAAAAAAAAGGACAGTTACAGAAAAAATAAAGATAAAATGCTTTAAATATCCTAAAAGAAAATTAAACACAGAGATATAGTTTATTATCGTGTTATTTTACATCCATGTACATCATGGTGTACGACTTGAAGGAGAAAAGTTACCAGGAAACGGTTAATGATCTTAACATGTATAGCTTGGAAAAAAGACGAGACAGAGGAGATATGATAGAAACATTTAAATACATAAAGGGAATCCACAAGGTAGAGGAAGGGAGTATATTTAAAAGGAAACAAAGTAGCAAAACAAGAGGACATAGTCTTAGATTAGAGGGGCAAAGGTTTAAAAGTAACATCAGGAAGCATTATTTTACTGAGAGGGTGGTGGATACATGGAACAGCCTTCCAGTAGAAGTGGTAGAGGCCAAAACAGTGATTGAATTTAAGCAGGCATGGGATAGGCATAAGACTATCCTAAACAAAAGATAAATCCAGGTAAAGTATCCATGTAATTGGGCAGACTAGATGGGCCGAAAGGTTCTTATCTGCCGACATTTTTCTATGTTTCTACATTTTTCTATAAATAAGAGACTTTTTACTGCAGAATATTATAATGAACGGTTTATTAGATACTGAATTAAAGACGGGAATATTTTTACCATTGAAGCCTATGGGATTCGCCTGAATAAACCTGCCGAATTAAACCACCGAATGGCAGGGCATTTCGGCAACCTTTTACTGCTGGTTTGTGTTCTCTGAATAGACGAAGCATTGCTTCTCTATGGGGATTTCACTGCCCTCGAACAGGCACCGTATGTGCAGGCAATTCGCCAGGATTTGGCAAACTGCCTGCTCTCTGAATAGCCAAGAACGTTAACCGAACGCTGATTTTCAGCGTTCAGTTCCCTTTCAGCAGCCATTCAAATCTCTTTGAATAACCCAGTATGCATTTCCTAGCAAAAAACACAGGTGTATAGAGTGCAATCCCCCAGTAAAAACACCACAACTTGTGCTGGGTATGATTGGCAGTGTCAAAAGATTTGTGATTAAAGAAAATCTGCACAAAATGTACACAACGGTCTGAGGATTTACCAAAAACACTCATTAGAAAGAAAAAAAAAACACTTTGTACTTTATTTCTGACTTCTGGGCTTGTACTGGAGCAGGATTGTGGGCCTTGCAGTTAAAGCAGATGTAGACAATTACAATAGTAAATACATTTTTAGAAGAGGGTTCAGTAACAGTAAGGAATGTGGTTACAGTGAACACACAATATATGCCATGTTATATGAGGGGGATCAGTAGGAAGAACACATGGGGCTGCAATGCAATACATATATACAGTATATGGTACATTACAATGTCTTTTTATGAGGTTCAGCACTAGAAACACATGGGGCTACAGGTTAAACACACACATATGTGTGTGTATCATTTTGTAGAAGGATTCCCTACTGATAACACACGGGTCTGCAGTGTAATACATTGTGTAACTAATTCTATAGATTTCATAGCGTTCCAAGGAGAGGCAGCATTTAATAATTAAAACACACGTAACGGCAGCGAATTAACCACTAATAACATTCTCCCTCAAACAACCACTGAGCAGACATTTCCGAACCCCACCCCCACGTCACAGGCTGCTGCTTCTCCCCCGGATTAAATACCTACTTCCCCAATCTCCAGGCAGTCGCTTCCGCCACTGAGTGCAACACACAAGGAGCTAGAGCACAAACAGATACATGCTCTGATTGGAGGGAACTTCCGGTGACGCGATGGACCCATGTGACCACATTCATCTCCCTGTGCGAACACTGCTGTACGAACCCTATCGGCGTCTGTCTGGCAGGGTACCGTAATAAACGAAATAGACACGCATCCTCCTCCCAACGCTTCCTCGAACTCTGCCTCTATACTGACATGTAACAATAACAAACTATCCATAGTGATATATGCACCTGTAAACCCGTTACCTAATGAGCAGTATATGTCCTACATATTTATTTTCTGTGTTAATCTGTATATTTGTGGTTTGTTTTCTACTCTTGCATTAATTTGTATTTCTATAACGACTGTAAAAATTTCAATGTTCTCGTCACCCAGGACATACTTGAAAACAAGAGAAATCTCAATGTATCTTTCCTGGTAAAATACTTTGCAAATCAATAAATTATATATACTGTATTTTTCGCTCCATAAGATGCACTTTTCTCCCCCCGAAAAGTGGGGGGAAAGTGGGTGCGTCTTATGGAGTGAATGCCCCATGATATGCCTCAGCTCACCTGCCGCCGCCGCGTTCGGCTCCCTCTGAGCGTGTGTCCGGCGGCAAGGAGCTTGGGCACTCGCCTGGGGGAGATCTCGCGAGATTGCGGTCACGTGGCTCCCCCAGGCGAGTGCCCAAGCTTCCTGCCGCCGGACACACGCTCAGAGGGAGCCGAACGCGGCGGCGGCAGGTGAGCTGAGGCATATCATGGGGCATTCGCTCCATAAGACGCACCCACTTTTCCCCCCACTTTTTGGGGGGAGAAAAGTGCATCTTATGGAGCGAAAAATACAGTATATATAATTTATTGATTTGCAAAGTATTTTACCAGGAAGGATACATTGAGATTTCTCTTGTTTTCAAGTATGTCCTGGGTGACGAGAACATTGAAATTTTTACGTCACGCTCAGAGGGAGACGAACGTGGCGGCAGGTGAGCGGAGGCATATCCATGAGCTGCTGGTGCATATCCATGTGTGAGCTGGGGAATATCCATGAGCTGGGGCAGTATATCCATGAGCTGGGGCAAATTCATGTGTGAGCTGGGGCATTATCCATGTGCTGGGGCATATCCATGTGTGAGCTGGGGCATATCCATGTGCGAGCTGGGGCAAATCCATGTGTGAGCTGGGGCATATCCATGAGCTGGGGCAAATCCATGTGTGAGCTGGGGCATATCCATGTGTGAGCTGGGGCATATCCATGTGTGAGCCGGGGCATATCCATGAGCTGGGGCATATCCACGAGCTGGGGCAAATCCATGTGTGAGCTGGGGCATATCCATGTGTGAGCTGGGGCATATCCATGAGCTGGGGCAAATCCATGTGTGAGCTGGGGCATATCCATGTGTGAGCCGGGCCATATCCATGAGCTGGGGCATATCCATGAGCTGTGGCAAATCCATGTGTGAGCTGGGGCAAATCCATGTGTGAGCTGGGGCATATCCATGTGTGAGCTGGGGCATATCCATGTGTGAGCCGGGGCATATCCATGAGCTGGGGCATATCCATGAGCTGGGGCAAATCCATGTGTGAGCTGGGGCATATCCATGTGTGAGCTGGGGCATATCCATGTGTGAGCCGGGCCATATCCATGAGCTGGGGCATATCCATGAGCTGGGGCAAATCCATGTGTGAGCTGGGGCATATCCATGTGTGAGCTGGGGCATATCCATGTGTGAGCCGGGGCATATCCATGAGCTGGGGCATATCCATGAGCTGTGGCAAATCCATGTGTGAGCTGGGGCAAATCCATGTGTGAGCTGGGGCATATCCATGTGTGAGCTGGGGCATATCCATGTGTGAGCCGGGGCATATCCATGAGCTGGGGCATATCCATGAGCTGGGGCAAATCCATGTGTGAGCTGGGGCATATCCATGTGTGAGCTGGGGCATATCCATGTGTGAGCCGGGGCATATCCATGAGCTGGGGCATATCCATGAGCTGGGGCAAATCCATGTGTGAGCTGGGGCATTATCCATGTGTGAGCTGGGGCATATCCATGTGTGAGCTGGGGCATATCCATGTGTGATCTGGGGCAAATCCATGTGTGAGCTGGGGCATATCCATGAGCTGGGGCATTATCCATGAGCTAGGGGACAGTATCCAATGAGCTGGGGCAAAATCCATGAGAGGAGCTGGGGCAATATCCATTATTACACTATTTGATTCAGAATATTTATTTTCCTGTTTTCCTCCTCTAAAAACTAGGTGCGTCTTATTTTCAGGTGCGTCTTATGGAGCGAAAAATAATATTATTCCGCAGGTTCATGCAAACGCTTGGCTCATATCCTTGTACAAAAAATCTGTACCAGCGGCACTCTGGCACTTCTCAGAAGAAATAAGTGTTTATTATAGAGGTTTCAGTCCGTTATCCGTGGACTTTAATCAGGATATACATACATATAGCAAAAAAACATTTGTATAGCATTGTACAATGAACATACTCACCATCAATTAGTCTGGGTTGACACCTGGGCGTAGCGCTGCATCGCGCAATGCGAGCGTTTTTTTACGCGCGTTCGCGCATACAAAAAAACGCGCAAACGCACTTTGCAGCGCTTTCGCGGCTATGATATGGCCGCGAACGCGCTGCTGTATGCCCGAAAAGAAGCTCCCGGACTTCTTTTTGCGTCGGCCGTTTTAAAGCGCGTTCGTGCGCGCTTTAAAACGCTTAGGTGTGACATGCCCACATAGGAAATCATGGGATTTCATTGTTTAAGCGTTTTACACCGCGCAGGAGCGCGCTGTAAAACGCTTAGGTGTGAACCCAGCCTTAGAGTGTCCTCCCTCCCTACTCACTCGTCGTGCAGACGCCTTTTTTTTTTTTTTTAGAAAGGATTTTACCAGTAAGGATACATTGAGATTTCTCTCGTTTTCCCATGTGAATGACGTCAAAAATAAAATCCGAGGACATTTTTAAATGTCCCAAGGAACATAAAATAAAACTTTTTTTTTATTTCTATTACCTGATTCCTGGATCCACCAACAGTGGCGTCGTAACGTGGGGGAGGGGGGTGCAGCCCACACCAGGTGACACCCGCCCTTAGGGTGACACCATCACCCTAAGGGCGGGTGTCTCACCCTCCGCCGCATATTCGCTCCCTGCGAGCGTCCGAAGCATGCAGCTTCGGCGCTCGCCTGGAGGAAACACGTCACCAGCCAATCGCGGCTGGTCACGTGGCTCGCCCAGGCGAGCGCCCAAGCTGCACGCCACCGGATGCTCAGAGGGAGCGAACACGCGGCGGAGGAGGAGGTGAGACATATCCATGTCCTGGGCCATTATCCATGAGCTGCTGGGGCAAATCCATGAGCTGGGGCATATCCATGAGCTGGGGCAAATCCATGAGCTGGGGCATATCCATGAGCTGGGGGGCATATCCATGAGCTGGGGCAAATCCATGAGCTGGGGCAAATCCATGTGTGAGCTGGGGCATATCCATGAGCTGGGGCAAATCCATGAGCTGGGGCATATCCATGAGCTGGGGGGCATATCCATGAGCTGGGGCAAATCCATGAGCTGGGGCATATCCATGAGCTGGGGGGCATATCCATGAGCTGGGGCAAATCCATGTGTGAGCTGGGGCATATCCATGAGCTGGGGCAAATCCATGTGTGAGCTGGGGCATATCCATGAGCTGGGGAAAATCCATGTGTGAGCTGGGACATATCCATGAGCTGGGGTAAATCCATGAGCTGGGGCAAATCCATGAGCTGGGGCATTATCCATGAGCTGGGGCATATCCATGAGCTGGGGGGCATATCCATGAGCTGGAGCAAATCCATGTGTGAGCTGGGGCATATCTATGAGCTGTGGGGCATATCCATTAGCTGGGGCATATCCATGAGCTGGGGCAAATCCATGTGTGAGCTGGGGCATATCCATGAGCTGGGGCAAATCCATGTGTGAGCTGGGGCAAATCCATGAGCTGGGGCATTATCCATGAGCTGGGGCATATCCATGAGCTGGGGCAAATCCATGAGCTGGGGCAGTATCCATGAGCTGGGGCATATCCATGAGCTGGGGCAAATCCATGAGCTGGGCAGTATCCATGAGCTGGGGCAGTATCCATGAGCTGGGGGGGCAAATCCATGAGCTGGGGCATTATCCATGTGCTGGGGCATATCCATGAGCTGGGGCAAATCCATGAGCTGGGGCAAATCCATGTTTGAGCTGCTGGGGCATATCCATGTGCTGGGGCATATCCATGAGCTGGGGCATATCCATGAGCTGGGTCAAATCCATGAGCTGGGGCAGTATCCATGAGCTGGGGGGAAAATCCATGAGCTGGGGCATATCCATGAGCTGGGGCAAATCCATGAGCTGGGGCAGTATCCATGAGCTGGGGCAGTATCCATGAGCTTGGGGCAGTATCCATGAGCTGGGGGCAGTATCCATGAGCTGGGGGCAGTATCCATGAGCTTGGGGCAGTATCCATGAGCTGGGGGCAGTATCCATGAGCTGGGGGCAGTATCCATGAGTTGGGGCAATATCCATGAGCTGGGGCAGTATCCATGAGCTGGGGAGTATCCATGAGCTGGGGCAGTATCCATGAGCTGGGGGGGCAAATCCATGTGCTGGGGCAGTATCCATGAGCTGGGGCATATCCATGAGCTGGGGCAGTATCCATGAGCTGGGGCAGTATCCATGAGCTGCTGGGGCATATCCATGAGCTGCTGGGGCATATCCATGAGCTGCTGGGGCATATCCATGACCTGGGGCAGTATCCATGAGCTGGGGCAAACCCATGTGTGAGCTGGGGCATATCCATGAGCTGGTGCAAATCCATGTGTGAGCTGGGGCAAATCCATGAGCTGGGGCATTATCCATGAGCTGGGGCAGTATCCATGAGCTGGGGGCAAATCCATGAGCTGGGGCATTATCCATGTGCTGGGGCATATCCATGAGCTGGGGCAAATCCATGAGCTGGGGCAAATCCATGTTTGAGCTGCTGGGGCATATCCATGTGCTGGGGCATATCCATGAGCTGGGGCATATCCATGAGCTGGGTCAAATCCATGAGCTGGGGCAGTATCCATGAGCTGGGGGCAAATCCATGAGCTGGGGCATATCCATGAGCTGGGGCAAATCCATGAGCTGGGGCAGTATCCATGAGCTGGGGCAGTATCCATGAGCTGGGGGCAGTATCCATGAGCTGGGGCAGTATCCATGAGCTTGGGGCAGTATCCATGAGCTGGGGGCAGTATCCATGAGCTGGGGCAGTATCCATGAGCTTGGGGCAGTATCCATGAGCTGGGGGCAGTATCCATGAGCTGGGGGCAGTATCCATGAGTTGGGGCAATATCCATGAGCTGGGGCAGTATCCATGAGCTGGGGAGTATCCATGAGCTGGGGCAGTATCCATGAGCTGGGGGGGCAAATCCATGTGCTGGGGCAGTATCCATGAGCTGGGGCATATCCATGAGCTGGGGCAGTATCCATGAGCTGGGGCAGTATCCATGAGCTGCTGGGGTATATCCATGAGCTGCTGGGGCATATCCATGAGCTGCTGGGGCATATCCATGAGCTGGGGCATTATCCATGAGCTGGGGCAATATCCATGAGAGGAGCTGGGGCAGTATTTCCATGAGAGGAGCTGGGGCAAAATCCATGAGAGGAGCTGGGGCAAAATCCATGAGAGGAGCTGGGGCATTATCCATGAGAGCAGCTGGGGCAATATATCCATGAGAGGAGCTGGGGCAGTATATCCATGAGAGGAGCTGGGGCAAAATCCATGAGAGGAGCTGGGGCAGTATATCCATGAGAGGAGCTGGGGCAGTATATCCATGAGAGGAGCTGGGGCAAAATCCATGAGAGGAGCTGGGGCAAAATCCATGAGAGGAGCTGGGGCAAAATCCATGAGAGGAGCTGGGGCATTATCCATGAGAGGAGCTGGGGCAGTATATCCATGAGAGGAGCTGGGGCAAAATCCATGAGAGGAGCTGGGGCATTTTCCATGAGAGGAGCTGGGGCAATATCCATGAGAGGAGCTGGGGCAATATCCATGAGAGGAGCTGGGGCAAAATCCATGAGAGGAGCTGGGGCATTTTCCATGAGAGGAGCTGGGGCAATATCCATGAGAGGAGCTGGGGCAATATCCATGAGAGGAGCTGGGGCAAAATTTAATCCATGAGAGGAGCTGGGGCAATATCCATGAGAGCTGCTGGGGCATTATCCATGTGTGCTGGGGGCAGTATCCATGTGTGCTTGGGGCGTATCCATGTGTGTTGCAGGCATATCCATGAGAGCTGGGGCAATATCCATGTGTGAGCTGGTCTGGGGCAATATATCCATGTGTGAGCTGAGGCGCAATATATCCATATGTGAGCTGAGGCGCAATATATCCATATGTGAGCTGGGGCAATATATATCCATGGGTGAGCTGCTGGGGCCAATATATAATTGTGAACTGGGGCAATATATCCATATGTGAGCTGGGGGCAATATATATCCATGGATGAGCTGCTGGGGGCAATATATCCAGAGCTGCTGGGGGCAATATATATCCATGTGTGCTTTCACTGCCTTCGAACAGGCATCTTACTTGCTGGCAGTTGGCAAAAAGTTGTGTGAGCATATGAGAGAGCTCCGCAGCAATAAATCTCACAGTAATGTGCGCTGTGTGTATGAGCATTCAGTGTTATATGGGAGTACTGATTTAGGAGTAAGAGTAGTTAAAAAAAAATCCGTAAACCTCGGGGGGGGGGGGTGACACCATAAGTTACCGCACCGGGTGACACCAACCCTAGTGATGCCACTGTCCACCAACAAGCGTAGCCTCCCGTCTCCCACGCTGTTAGACACTGCATACACCGGCGCGCTGTGTGCAGCTTCTGAGAAGATACACTATTAGTGTAGAGGGAGCGAAGCAAAATGCGCAGCCGGGTTCCTCACTACACTAATAGCGTATCTTCTCAGAAGCTGCACACAGCGCGCTGGTTAAAGCTAGCGTCAGTCTGTAGAGGTGCTGCGCGGCAGTGTGAGGATTCATATCATGCATTAAATATTCTTCTTACAAATTTGGTTACTTAACCCGTTTGCATTTGGATTGTAATATTGTGACATTCAGGGCCCCGGGTGGCTATCGGGGGGGGGCCCCGGACGCATGGTGCCGCCAGCTGGCCGAATGCCAGGAGCTTCGGTGGCACCTGGCGCAACTGTGAGTGATCAGGGGGCAGGGCACGGCGTGATGATGCGGAGCCGCCGGGACCTTTAAATCAGGAGCGCGCGCTTACACCTCGCCTTACCGTGGAGTTTCATTCCAGCATCGGTAGCTTACCGAATCAGTTTGTATACTTGTTACTTACCCTGCTTGTTCTGAGGACCCGATCTGTTGCCGGCTTTGCCTGCCATTTGACTATTCTCTCTGTGTACTCCCTGCCTGTTCTGTTTGCCTCCTGTTGCTACTGGTGTGCGCCGATTCTCACCATATACAGTAGCGCAGTACAAGTGCCTAAACGTTGCTGACCCGGTTTTGTTATAACAACTACTCTCGCTCTGTGCCCCTGTCTGGTATATTCCACTGCTTGTTACTGCTGGTGCGCTTCCATCCTGCCATATACTATTGCGCAGTACAAACATAAATTGATCTCAGTCTGTAGTGTATATTGTTGGTGCTGTCTCCCTGGCCTGTGTGGCTGCTAGAGGTTAGGTTTAGTGGTCCCAAGTCCCGACCATCCTAAGGATCAGAGGGTTAGAGGTCTGTTACCAGGGATCCTACCAGGTCTGTCCTGGGGAATCGTTACAAATATGCGGTGAACGCCGCAGCAAATGTTAATGCTCACGCAAGTGAGCGTTAACGTTTGCGTTAAGATCGTAATTTTTCCCACTCGTTGTTGCTCAAACATTTCCCATGGCTTCAAATCGCGTTTAAACATGAGCAAAAGTAGTAAAAATTAGCTCAGCGCACAGCGGTGAAATGGCTCGAAAAATCATTTTTGGTTAAAAACACTTTTTTTTTAAAATTATTTTTTATTGTTTCCTGTCCCCCAGGGCAGTACCTGGACCCCCATACACCTTTTATGGCCAATATCTTGCATATATGCCCTCTTGGAGGGCACCTTGATTTTCGAACGTTCGAGCCCCATTGACTTGCACTGCGTTCGAATCATGTTCGCGGTCGAATTCGAACTTTTAGAAATGTTCGAGTTCGAATGCGAACCGAACACAGGGGTGTTCGGCCCATCCCTACCGATGGCTCAGTGGGCCGGTGTGAATGCTGTTTCAACGCGCGGCTCGCACTGCCCTTAATGGATGAGGTGAGAAATTCCTCACCGTCTGTAAAACAGAACAGTCTGCCACAGTCTCATATTGGGGCCCTTACTGGTGAGACCCACTGCACATCTGCCTTAACTTAAGACATGGTGTGCACTCAACCTCAGTGCCGCTGCGTTGCTCTACCCAATCGCTCTACAGCAACTCCAGTATCCATAGAACGTTTGGTTGAGCGATTCGGTTGGTTGAGCGATCCGGTTGGTATATATACCATTTTTGTGCATGTTTGCATAATTAAAGTGGGCCGGTCTGGATGAAGTCCAGGGCTGAATTTTTGTCCCAGTCCAGCCCTGGTAATGCCTAGAAGTATACCTAAACCAGCGAAAAGGTGTGCGTACACACACAGACACACACACCACTACTAGACTCAAAAGTGGTCGATCCAAACTGTGGATCAAAACTCAAAAACGAAAGTAGATCGTTAAAGGATGTGCTAGCTATAAGAGTACCCATAAAAAGGTTGTATCCTACACCTATATGGGGAATAGTCTTCAATAAAGGGGCCATATTCAAAAAATATATATAAACTACAGAAAATTATATATCTCTCGAAAATACACTATGATGTGTTTGTTGAAAAAATACTGAAATGTTCTATTACAAATACAGTTAAAACTGCAATCGCTCATTCAGTCCCTATGGGTGGATCATATTTAATTCTCTAATCCAGTAAGTCTCTCTTCTCAGAAGTAGATTGCTACGGTCCACCCCTCGCCTAGGTGGGGTTACATGATCAATTGCTACAAACTTCATCATTGGGAGTTGGTGGCCCTTTGTCGAGAAAATGTCTTGCCACAGGCTTGGCGCTTGAGCCATCCCGATAACGATAAGCCAACCTGATGGACGATCGGTGACCTTGAATTCTCTCCCTTAATGAGGTGTCAGTTTTCCCAATATAACAGAGTCCACAAGTGCATGAAATTTTGTAACTTACATAGTCAGTCATGTGTGAGATTCGATATCTAATCTGGTACTTGTGTAAGATGATTAAATGATTTACTGGAATCATGTGGCTGCAAGTGACACACCCTAAACACCTGAAATATCCAGGATGTTGAACAGTGTCCATCTTAGAATATGAATGGACCGGATCCGTTTTCATCCTCAGGCTCCTGAATTTGCAATGACTGAATAGGGGTGGTTTCTGAAAACGTTTGGGTAGAGTATTGTTACGGATCCTGGTACCCCAGGCACCCCTTTCTGTTTAACCCAGGAGATATTCGTACCCACACAGAGTAGATGTCACATAAACTGTGAGGAGTTCTCATCCAAATGGAGACTGATTTTTATTTTTACTTTAAAATAGGAAAAACACACATACAGGGGGAAGGTACAGAAACACGCCGAGATGTGGAAGTATGGCTGGAGTCAGATAACAATCATCTGAGTGACTTGTTGCTGGGGGGAGGTGGGGGGTTGTATCACGGTTCCTGGATCCCACCACGCAGTCCTTAAAGCCCAACACTCCACAGAGCCAAAAAGCTACAAACAGGGTAGACGTAGAATAGCCGGGTCGATATCAGTGCAGTAGCGTAGTACAAGGAAAATAGTCTAGGGCAACAGAAGGTAGAATGGTCAGAAAACAAGCAGAGGTCAATAACAGGTTAAATCACGAGATAATTCAGGTACACGGAGCTCAGGTATGGATAACCACGATCTGGCACTGTCTAGAAGGAACTGTGGGTTTTTAAAAGGCCTTCACCAAACCGTGCCCGCCTCTCAAGCCGCGCCTCATGCAGGCCACCTCCCTGCCTGTCTCTATTTAAACCGGGCGTTGGTCAGCAAGTAGCATCAGACATGCTGCCTTCAAGCATACCGGAGAGGCTGGAAGCCCCCAACGTTACAGGTTGATGGAAGCATGTGGAGACAAAGGAATCCATAACTTACAGTGGGGGGTGGAAGCAGACAAAAGGTTAGATGGCAAGCTCTTTAGCAGGGTCCTCTCCTACTGTTCTGTGAGTGCAACTTGCATGCACATGCTACCAGTGGTGTATTTTGGCCTAGGCCGAAAAGGCCTAGGCCTAGGGTGGCAGTTTCCATGGGGCGGCCACCCCGCCGCTCAGTGGAACCCACCGGTCACTGTGACCGGCTGCCCCACGGGACACGCTGTCCGCAGCTGCCAGTGATTCACTGAATCGCCGGCCGCTGAGCGCTGCCTCTGAAAACCTCCTCACTGCTGCAGGAAGTGTGCATTGTGCGCTTGGAGGAAGTGATATAACGTCACTTCCTCCCAACGCTCCACTTCATGCAGATGCCGCTGGGGGAGAGGAGGTGCCGCGCGTAGGAGAGGTGGCACGCAGGACCCAGCCCCCAGGTTTGAATGGGGGGGCGCTTTAACGAAATGAGGAGTGTTGTGAGCTGGGGGCACTATATACATGTGAGCTGGGGGCAAATATATCCATGTGAGCTGGGGCAATTTAGCCATGTGTGAGCTGGGGCAATATATCCATGTGTGAGCTGGGGGCAATATATCCATGTGAGCTGGGGCAATATATCCATGTGAGCTGGGGCAAATATATCCATGTGTGAGCTGGGGCAAATATATCCATGTCAGCTGGGGGCAAATATATCCATGTGAGCTGGGGGCAATATATATCCAAGTGAGCTGGGGCAAATATATCCATGTGAGCTGGGGGAAAATATATCCATGTGAGCTAGGGAAAATATATCTATGTGAGCTAGGGGTAATATATCCATGTGAGCTGGGGCAATATATCCATGTGTGAGCTGGGGCAATATATCCATGTGTGAGCTGGGGGCAATATACCATGTGAGCTGGGGTCAATATATCCATGTGAGCTGGGGGCAAATATATCCATGTGAGCTGGGGGCAAATATATCCATGTGTGAGCTGGGAGCAAATATATCCACGTGTGAGCTGGGGCAAATATATCCATGTGAGCTGGGGCAAATATATCCATGTCAGCTGGGGGCAAATATATCCATGTCAGCTGGGGGACAATATACCCATGTGAGCTGGGGGCAAATATACCCATGTGAGCTGGGGCAAATAAACCCATGTGAGCTGGGGCAATATATCCATGTGAGCTGGGGCAATATATATCCATGTGAGCTAGGGGCAAATATATCCATGTGAGCTGGGGCAAATATATCCATGTGAGCTAGGATCAATATATCCATGTGAGCTGGGGGCAATATATCCATGTGAGCTGAGGGAAAATATATAGCCATGTGAGCTGGAGGGCAAATATATCCGCCTGTCACTGCGAACCCAACACCAGCTCTTGGCCAAAACTGGTAAAATCCCCCCCCCCGAAACCTGTGTCTGGCTCCGCCCCTGAGTGGGGGGTTATTGAGATGAGTGGCGGGGTGCGTAATGACATTTGTGTGGGGGGTGTTTGATAACGAGATGATGAGTGGGGGGTGTTTGAGTGGGGGTGTGTTTAATGACATGAAGAGTGGGGGATTTGTAAAAATAAAAGAGGTGGGGGTAATGAAAAGAGTTGGGGGCCTTAATGAAGTGGTGGCTTTAATGAAATGAAGAGTTGGGGTGGAGTGAAATGAAAAAAGGTGGGGGCTTTAATAAAATGAAAAAAGTTTGGGGGGTTGTTTAATGAAATGAAGAGTGGGGGTGTTTAATTAACCACTTCGCTGCTGAGGACGCGCTCAGCGCGTCCTCAGCAGTCCCGCTGGTGTGCTGAGGACGCGCTGAGCGCGTCCTCCCATTGGGGTCAGCGTTCGGCCGGGTTCCGGCCGATCGCTGGCCCCTCCGGTGCGGGCTGACATCCTGGATGTCAGCCCGGCATCCGGACCAGCAGCCGCCAGAATTAGGTGTCATCGCGGGGCGCGATGACACCTAATTCAGGCGCCCCCCCGCATGTGCGGAGGAGGCGCCTGAAAGGGAGGGGGGGAGGTCCTTCGGACCTCTCTCCCTCCCGATCGGCGGCTCTGCGGGGGTTAACCCAGGCATCATTTGGAAGGGCACAGCCTGCCCTTCCAAATGATGCCTGGCATTAACCCCTGGGGAGCTGGATCGCGAATCGGCGCTGAAAAGCGCCGGTTCGCGATCCTTTCCCGGAGCTGGCCGACATCTTGGATGTCGGCCAAGCCTCCGGGAACTCCCCAGAGGATGGCGTCATCGTGCGTAGCACGATGACGCCAGTCCTAGAGTTAACCCCTAACTGCCACCAACTGTGGAGATAGGGAGTTCCAATGAACTCCCTATCTCCCGATCCGTGGCAGCTAGGGGTTAAATTTTGGTATGGTTGGATCGGCCAGAGCATGGCCGTTCCAACGATACCAAACATGAAAGTGAAAAATTTTGTAAAAAAAAAAAAAAGAAAAATAAAAATTTAAAAAAATTTAAAAAAAAAATTTTAAAAAAAAAATAAACAGTTTTTTTTATTTTTTTTGGTTTGTTAATGCAGCAATATTGTTCCCATTTCAATTATAATGTGAACAATGATGCTGCACTAACGATTTTTGTATGCGGTGCGTTTGTTAAAAATAGTGTCATTTTCCCAAAAAAAAAATGTAACGAGACCCCATCTCTAATTATTTTAACAAGCGCACCCCATACAAAATATAACCGCAATTGCTCGCATGTTAAAATGTGGAAAAAAACACTTTACACATTGTAAATTATTGAAAATACATATTTTATTGCATTTTTTGTTATAATATACAGACATGACATAACGTATACATATAATAATGACATATTATGAATCTACCGAGTCTGACGGAAAGAACGATATATAATATGTCTGGGTCATATACTAAAATAAGCCTTCAAAACACGTTTAAACATGATGCGCAAAACAGGTAAAAATGACCTCAGCATAGGGGCGGGAAAAGCCTCAGCAGCGAAAGGGTTAAATGAAGAGGGGGTGTTTAATGAAATGAGAAGAGTTGGGGGGGTTGGGGTGAAAAGAAAAGAGGGGGCGTTTGGAATGAAATGAGTTTTATTTCTTTGCAGCTCTAGTACGCTCATACACACTGCACATTTCTGTGTGTTTTAATGCTGTGCAGTTCTGTGATACACTCATACACTGCACATTTCTGTGGGTTTTATTGCTGTGCAGTTCTGTGATACGCTCATACACTGCACATTTCTGTGTGTTTTAAATGCTGTGCAGCTCTGTGATACGCTCATACACGGTGCACATTTCTGTGGGTTTTATTGCTGTGCAGCTCTGTGATACGCTCATACACACTTCACATTACTGAGTTTTATTGCTGTGGAGGTCTGTGATACGCTCATACCAGTGGCGGAAGTACCAGGGTCGCAGCGGTCGCAGTTGTGACCGGGCCCTGGCATTCCGCCACTGGAGGGGGCCCAGCGCCGCCGCCAGATTCCGGCAAAAAGCGCCGGAATCTGGGAGCAGCGCCGCCGGCTGTTCCCCTCCCTGCGAGCGGCCCGCTGGCTTGCAGCTTGGCCGCTCGCGTGGGATGGGAACTAGCTGACCAGCGCACGAGATCTCCCGAGAACTCGGCTGCGCTGGTCAGGTGGTTTCCGGTGAGCAGCCAGGCTGCATGCTTTCAGCGGCCGCTCACCTCGGAGAGGAACGGCGGCAGCAGAGGAGCCTGAGGTGAGCTAGGGGGCCCTATATACCCATAAGAGCTGGGGGCAAATCTATCCATAAGCTGGGGCAATATATCCATGAGCTGGGGCAGTATATCCATGTGCTGGGGCAGTATCTCCATGTGCTGGGGCAGTATCTCCATGTGCTGGGGCAGTATATTCATGTGTTGGGGCAGTATCTCCATATGCTGGGGCTGTATCTCCATGTGCTGGGGCAGTATCTCCATGTGCTGGGGCTGTATATCCATGAGCTGGGGCAGTATATCCATGTGCTGGGGCAGTATCTCCATGTGCTGGGGCAGTATCCATGAGCTGGGGCAGTATATCCATGTGCTGGGGCAGTATCTCCATGTGCTGGGGCAGTATCCATGAGCTGGGGCAGTATATTCATGTGCTGGGGCTGTATACATGTGCTGGGGCAGTATATCCATGTGCTGGGGCAGTATATTCATGTGCTTGGGCAGTGTCCATGAGCTGGGGCAGAATATCCATGTGCTGGGGCAGTATATTCATGTGCTGGGGGAGTATCCATGAGCTGGGGCAGTATATCCATGAGCTGGGGCAGTATCCATGTGCTGGGGCTGTATATCCATGAGCTGGGGCAATATATCCATGAGCTGGGGGCAAATATATCCATGAGCTGGGGCAATATATCCATGAGCTGGGGGCAAATATATCCATGAGCTGGGGGCAAATATATCCATGAGCTGGGGCAATATATCCATGAGCTGGGGGCAAATATATCCATGAGCTGGGGCAATATATCCATGAGCTGGGGCAAATATATCCAGGAGCTGGGGGCAAATAAATCCATGACGCTGGGGGCAAATATATCCATGTGTGAGCTGGGGCAATATATCCATGTGTGGCCTGGGGGCAATATATGTCCATGTGAGCTGGGGGCAATATACAGTATATATCCATGTCAGCTGGGGGCAATACTATCTTTTTTATATTGCAGGAAAAAAAAAGTAAAAATATAGATTTTTTGGGGGGGGTTGGGGGGGCCCTTCATGGATTCTTGCACTGGGGCCCTCAGGTTTCTAGTTACGCCACTGGCTCATACACAGTGCACATTTCTGTGGGTTTTATTGCTGTGCAGCTCTGTGATACGCTCATACACAGTGCACATTTCTGTGTGTTTTATTGTTCAACCAATTAGAGAGGCTGAGATCCAGTATACTTGACATGCATGGCTGATCTTTGTAAAAATGCTTGAATTTAAACATTTCATAATTTAATTTATCTCAATATATACATTTGAAATGGTATACAAAATATACAAGTAGGCACTTGGTATCCACTTTTATTATACAGGGAGGAAGAGGCGGAGCTCAGAGAGGAAAAGGTGGAGCCTAAAGAGGAAGGATGGGGTTTAACCAGAAAGAGGAGTGACCTTCACAGGAAGGGGTGTGTCAAATTTAAATTAGGGGGTGCATGAGTTTAGTCAGGCTTAGGGAAGCACAAAACCTAAATACACCACTGCATGTTACCCTGTCTAATTCATTGCACAGCGCTATGGAACTTGTTAGTGCTTTATAGCAACTTGTAACTGTGACATTGTAAGGGCAGGGGCTGTGACCCCTGTATAGTGTTGTGCGTATGGAACCCAATGGCAAGACGTCGAAGAAGGAAGCCAGAAGATGTATAAGTAAGCAATTGAGTTTTTACTGAAATGAAACAAGTAAAGTCCAGGACAAAAGACTATAACTAAAAAGGTATCCTTGGTTTGGTGGAAAGTCCAGAATGTGGAATTACGAGTAAGGGTCTTCGGGTTCAGAAGTGAAACAACATAAAGTCCAGAACGAAGGGTTGTAGAAGAGGGTAACGTGGGCTGTGGCCTATTGAGACAAGCCTGGGTTGAGGAGCTGGAGCTGGTGCTATCGTCGTGGAGGAAAGCTTGGATACAGGATCTGGTACTGGAACCGTGGACGTGGACGCAAGCTTGGAGATGGAGCTGGTACTGGTACCGTGGACATGGAAGCAAGCTCGGAGATAGGAGCTGGTACTGTGGAAGCAAGCCTGGATGCAGGGTCTGGAGCCGGTACCGTGGAGGCAAGACTGGATGCAAGGTCTGGAGCTGGTACCATGGAGGCAAGACTGGATGCAGGGTCTGGAGCTCAGGATTCACTTGGAACAGGAACGAAGAGGGAACACTGGATAACTGAAGCGGTGAACCACAGTATAACCTGGTCAATGAACTGAGAAAGGCGGCAGGTTTAAATAGGGTTCAGAGGATCATAAGAACACCGTTCACCTGGGACTCGTAGGTGGAGCTGGGATACCTGAGTATTTGATAGGTTAATTGGTGGCATTCGAGAATCTCCAGTGCAGGTGTCATGCAGTACCCGTAAGCTACCAGCAGAGTACCAAGTTCGTTTCCTAGGAAGGCATGCGATCGCGCGTGCGCGCTTCGGGCATTCGGATCCTGGCAGCGGCGTGCCTGCTTGCGGGCAGAGTGCGTGGAGCGATGCGCCACGAGGGACTTCAGGTGAGTATCGCAGGTGTCCCAACATGGCGGCCGGGGCCGAGAGCGGGGCATGACAGACATACAGATACACACTTTGACATCAGCACAGCACATCACACAACACAACACCCTACCCTATATACAGAGACAATGAAATGTAAGGGAAAATAAATGCAAATAAACATTGGGGCGGCCGTCACGTCACAAGTATTATAACCCACCAAAATTGGCCATTTTTTTATGAATATATGACTGATGTCCCTAGACCAGCAGGTATACGAAGTAGAAAAGATTAAGGTTGGTTCCGTAGGGAGAGTTGTAGTATGAACAACCTCCCATTTGCATTTCTCTAATGCTTTTCTCAGATGTATCGAGAAAGGGTATGGGACATCACTAATCCAAAGCAGAGGATCACTGATGCCAAAAAGTCTCCTATCCCCGTAATAGGAGTTTCAATCAGTAAAAATTTATCCAAATGATAAAAAAGGTCCTTTAAAAATAATAAAAAGATATGATACACAATATCTTTAACATAACCCCATAGAAAGAAGTTTTTCTTTGGCGAGACAAAATGTTTACCTTTACCTTTTGACTGACTACGTGGCACAACTACATGACCTTCAACCAACCATCATTTTCCAGCAAGATGGTGCACCACCACATTGGGGACTGCATGTTCGTGGATTCCTAAAGTAAACATTTCCAGACCGGTGGATTGGAAGGGGTGGCCCAATTCCCTGACCACCTCGTTCACCAGATATCACTCTCCTTGACTTCTTTCTATGGGGTTATGTTAAAGATATCGTGTATTGAACAAAAGTACGGGACATCACTAATCTAAAGCAGAGGATCACTGATACCATTACCACCATTGATGAGGGTATGCTACAGCGAACATGCCAAGAAATCGAGTACCGTCTTGCTGTGCTTCGTGAAACTAATGGTGCCCATATAGAGATGTATTAAATGAGGCAAAATAAACTTAAATATATACAGTGGCAAGAAAAAGTATGTGAACCCTTTGGGATTACGTGGAGTTTTGCATGAATTGGTCATAAAATGTGCTCTGATCTTCATCTAAGTCACAACAATTTGAAAAACACAGTCTGCTTAAAATAATACAAAACAAACATTATATGTTTTCATGTGTTTATTGAACATAACATGTAAACATTCACAGTGCAGGGTGGAAAAAGTATGTCAACCCCTAGCCTAATGACTTATCCAAGAGCTAATTGGAGCCAGGAGTGAGCCAACCTTGAGTCCAATCAGTGTGATATTATTGGATGTGTTGCTGAAAGCTGTCCTGCCCTTTAAAAACACACACCAGTTTTGGGTTTACTGGTTTCAAGAAGCACTGCCTGATGTGAACCATGCCTCGCAGAAAAGAGCTCTCAGAAGACCTACAATCAAGAATTGTTGACTTGCATGAAGCTGGAAAGGGTTACAAAAGTATCTCCAAAAGCCTTGATGTTCATGTGTCCACGGTAAGACAGACTGTCTACAAATGGAGAAAGTTCAGCACTGTTGCTACTCTCCCTAGGCGTGGTCGTCCTGTAAAGATGAATGCAAGATCACAGCGCAGAATGCTTAATGAGGTAAAGAAGAATCCTAGAGTGTCAGCTAAAGACTTACAGAAATCTCAGGCACATGCTAACATTTATGTTGACACATCTACAATAAGGAAAACATTAAACAAGAATGGAGTACATGGGAGGACACCACAGAAGAAGCCATTGTTGTCCAAAAAGAATATTGCAGCACGTTTGAATCTTGCAAAAGAGTACCTGGATGTTCCACAGCACTACTGGCAAAATATTCTGTGGACAGATGAAACCAAAATTGAGTTGTTTGGAAAAAACACACAACACTATGTGTGGATAAAAAAAGGCACAGCACACCAACATCAAAACCTCATCCCCACTGTAAAACATGGCGGAGGGAGCATCATGGTTTGCTGCTGCTTTGCTGACTCAGGGCCTGGACGGATTAGTGTCATTGATGGAAAAATTTATTCCAGAGTTTATCAAGACCATTTGCAGGAAAACGTATGACCATCTATCCGCCAACTGAAGCTCCGCAGAGGATGGGTGATGCAACAGGACAATGACCCAAAGCATACAAGCAAACCAGGACATACTTGAAAACGAGAGAAATCTCAATGTATCCTTCCTGGTAAAATCCTTTATAAATAAATAAATAAATACAAGTAATTCAACCAAAGAATGGCTTCAACAAAACAAAATACGCCTTCTGGAGTGGCCCAGTCAGAGTCCTGAACTCAACCCGATTGAAATGCTGTGGCATGACCTTAAGAGAGCGATTCACACCAGACATCCAAAGAATATTGCTACACTGAAACAGTTTTGTGAAGAGGAGTGGTCCAAAATTACTCCAGATCGTTGTGCAGGTCTGATCTGCAACTACAGGAAACGTTTGGTTGAGGTTATTGCTGCCAAAGGAGGGTCAACCAGTTATTAAGTCCAAAGGTTCACATACTTTTTCCACCCTGCACTGTGAATGTTTACATGTTCTGTTCAATAAAAACATGAAAACATATAATGTTTGTGTTGTATTATTTCAAGCAGACTGTGTTTTTCAAATTGTTGTGACTTAGATGAAGATCAGAGCACATTTTATGACCAATTCATGCAAAACTCCACGTAATCCCAAAGGGTTCACATACTTTTTCTTGCCACTGTACGTCTCATTTTGTTATAATTTTCACCTATCTATCTTTTCATTTGTCTTTGTAATACATTTTTGAAATTGTAAAGCGACTTTATGAAGACCCTGTATATCGGTTTGGTCGTTCTTTACATCTGAAGGAACAATTTGGTGAACCACAGCTTCCTGTACAAAGGAATCGATTCAGACCTAGGAGTACTTTTGACCCCCCCCAGTTGGCTATGCATCTGTAGCGCTCACCCCCGGAGGAGCCGCTGAATATACCTCGGGAGAGTCTCACCGCACTAGGAATTACTATACACCAGCACTGTTGTGGATTTTCTATTTTATGTATTTTACTGATCTCAATAAAGCAGAATATATATACATATACGGTAATTTGAATGACAGGAATTCGTAACGTGGGAAAAACACGCGGCGGAAAGGAAACGGTTAACCTCCTCAGTTCCGGAGGGTAAGTCCCGTGAAATAACTCAAAAATATATGTATGTGTGTTGTCTAGGGTACCCGGGTACTGTGATCAACTGGCCAGTGAACGAAAAGAGTAATCTTCGACTAGTCACCGTTGGGGCCCTGTGGATTTAAGCAATACAACAAGCGTGTGTCTTTGTTCAGAGCCTCTCACCCATCCGTCGAACGAACCCTCCAGCACTCGATGCCTCGACCAAAGGATCTTTCTCCGCAACTGAACTGGGACTCTGTGCTCACGAATCTGCTCCCTGCTTGCCGAATCTCCGCAACTGGAACAACGATCCGCCGCCTGCACTCCCAATCGATCGTCGCGGCCTTCTAACTCGGGGTCCTGACGGAACCAGGTTGTCCTCCAAATCTCTCAGCGCTACTTATGTAGGTCACAGTACAATCTCTGTCCCGATCTCCAGCACGAATGAAGCAGCGTCTCCACTCCGGCATGGTTGTGATCCTTGACAGCTCCAACATGCGTCCTACACCTCTCGTTGCTCCGCTCACTCTGTGCAAACATGAGGCTGCCCAAGTGTATGCTCCCCTTTGTACTACCCACTTCCTGTCCTCACTCCTCACGCAAAGGGTGCTGGGAGATGGAGTCCGCCTTGTCCACAATGTATCTAGCTCTGTCTCCCTCTAGTGGCAGTAATAATTCAATGCACCAGAGCACAGTTTTAAAAGCAGCGCTACACATCTATTAAAACCTTTCTGCAAAAGACACAGGATGACATAACATGAATCCTCAAGAAGAACAGAATTTATTCAAATGTGAGCAAGAACATATTCAATTCATCTTTTTCATGTAAACTTGTACCAGATCATCCAATTTAATCTGACCAAGTCCCATGAAAATTGTAAGGATCGCTAATCTGGTGTAATCGCATAAAATCGGTTGAAATCGTCCATTGGTAGTCTGATGCAGTGGAAGAGGGCTGATTCACCTGCATTTTGTATTTTGTTTGATAGGTCGGACGACTTCAGATTCATTCATATTGGATGGTCGCACCATCGCACAAATACGGTGCCAGTGGACGGCCAGCCTTAGTACATGCCTTAAAATTGCTGTTTCTGTTGTAGGTTTTTACAATATTTCTGGTAGATTATTTATGTATAAAAACAGGTTGATTAGAGTCCTGAGACCAGGCAGTGGCCTGCCCTTTGGGGCGTCTCTGCTTAGGTCTCCTTAGGTTTTGGCTGGATGGTGCTATTACAGAGAAGACGTTATTCAAATCACCCAAAAAGGTTGGTAGAGCTGAAATACAAAGGAAGTCTGCTCAGCATGGGAGATACAGCAACCCTCTATGATCAGTTCAACCTTGAAAAGGATTTTTAAAAAAACAGGTGGTAGCAATACACACTATCACCCTAGGGCAGGCCTCAAAATTTCAAGTCCCAAGCTACTAACCAGGCCATAAGAGTTACTCGCCACCAGTTGCACCACCTAATCCCTACCCAGCCCTTAACTCTGCCCCTAAACACACACCCTTAAATTATCTTATGAAATTACACTGTTAAAGGTTTTATTTAGAATAAAGTTACAAAATAACATTAATACCCAGACATCAGACCCCACATATATGTATACCCTGACATCAGACCCCACATACATGTATACGCAGTCATCAGACCCCAGTGTGAGCAGAGCGAGGATGCAGGGAAGCTCCTCTCCAACCCCCTGCCAGTGACAGAGACGAGCTGAGTCAGGTTAGGCAGCTGTTCCCTGCCACGGTTCAGCCAGGGGAAGAGGGGCTGCACGGTGACACTGCCGGAATACGCAGCACAAAATAATTTATTGTGCTGCCTGCTTGTGCATTTCCACTCACCGCCCTCACTTAATTTCTACTTGCCAAATGCGAGTAGGCGAGTGGAAATTTTGAGCCCTGTCCTAGAGGGTATAAAAACACTCAGGGCCATATTACATAGTTGGTGCTAACTTAACCAGAGCTGTTGTAAACGTAAAACCTCCATAGGCTATAATGGCTCTGGTAAGTTAACAACAGCTCTGGTTAAGTTAGCACCAACTATGTAATATAGCCCTCAGTTTTATTATCAAATCACTTAAAATAACGGAGCATAGACTGACAAATAACACATCAATAAATATGAAAACAATTAAATAGTGATATTGAATACACGGACCTTGGGGATTAACCCCTTCACTGCTGAGCCATTTCACCTCTGCGTGCTGAGCTCATTTTTACTGTTTGGACTCATCGGGCCATATTACAAAGTTGGTGCTAACTTAACCAGAGCTGTTGTAAACTTACCAGAGCCATTATAGCCTATGGAGCTGTTAAGTTAACAAAATCTCTGGTTAAGCTAGCAACAACTTTGTAATACTGCCCATAGTCTATGGAGTTGTTGGGCAGTATTACAGTGTTGGTGCTAATTTAACCAGAGCTGTTGTAAACTTCTCAGAGCCATTATAGCCTATGGAGATTTTAAGTTTACAACTGCTCTGGTTAAGTTAGCAGCAACATTGTAATACTGCCCAAAACCTCCATAGGCTATAATGGCTCTGGGAAGTTTACAACAGCTCTGGTTAAATTAGCACCAACTATGTAATATAGCCATCTATCGGGTGCGCTTGCTAAAAAAAATTAGAAATAGGAAATCGTTACTGTATTTTTCTGAGAAAATACATGATTTTAGCTAAAAGTAAAAAAAACAACATTTTTCGTTAGTGTAGCATCATTGTTCACATTATAATTGGAAAGTGAACAATTGTGCTGCATTAAAAGAAAAAAAAATCCTTTTGTTTACATGCTCGGTGCTTTCCATTAATTCCAATTATGACCCTCTAGCTGCTACAGATCGGGAGATAGGGGGATCCACACGACCCCCCGGTCTGCATCGGGTTTTCCATAGCAAATCCCTGGCAGATAGGGGTTTATTCCCTGGCGGATGTCATTGTGCCCATGCGCGATGATGTCAGAGGACAGAGGAGGCCCAAGAGGCTTGGCTGACATCCAAGATATCAGCCACCCCCGGGGAGAGGTTCGCGATAATTGTGGACCGGCATCTAATGGGTTAAAGAGAGGCATCGCTGAAAAAGTCAGACTGTGACCTTTACAGAAATGCCTCTCTAGAATCTGTCTGTCCTCCAAAGGACCCCCTTTCAACAGCTGTTCCAATGATGTCAGTGCGCCGGTATGGGGTATAATAGCAGGATCTGAATTGAAGGAAGTCAGACCACCACAGGACCCCGGACAGAGAGGTAAGTAATGGGAGAAAACCCCCGCTGACCAGATGACATGTGTGGGGCATCCTCCGCATACAGCGTGGACACTCCATGACGTTCCCCACACGTCATCTGCAGCAAAAGGGTGAAGCAACTACTACCTCATATTGCATCTAATGGCCTTCAGTGCTACTCCAATAACGCTCTCACCCGTACCTCCGCATATTGCCGAACTGTTTTCTCCCATAGGGACCACTTGCAAGATGCCAAACTTTACTCAGTACTAGTTATTGTATCACAGGGCTCCAGACTCCACAGCAATAAAACCCACAGTAATGTGCAGTGTGTATGAGTGTATAACAGAGCTCTACAGCAACAAACTCACAGTAATCTGCAGTATAAACAGTGAGGGAAAAAATATTTGATCTCCCTGCTGATTTTGGATGTTTTCTCACTGACAAAAAAATAATCAGTCTATAAGATTGTGGTGGTATGTGTGTTTGTCTGATGACTGAGGGCGTATGTGTGTGTGTGTCTGATGACTGAGGTAGTTTGTGTGTGTTTGATGACTGAGTGCGTATGTGTGTGTGTAAGATGACTGAGGGCGTATAGGTGTGTGAGATGACTAAGGGTGTATGTGTGTGTGTCTGATGACTGAGGGTGTATGTCTGATGACTGAGGTAGTATGTGTGTGTGAGATGACTGAGGGCGTATAGGTGTGTGAGATGACTAAGGGTGTATGTGTGTGTGTCTGATGACTGAGGGTGTATGTCTGATGACTGAGGTAGTATGTGTGTGTGAGATGACTGAGGGCGTATGTGTGTGTGAGATGATTGAGGGTGTATGTGTGTGTGTCTGATGACTGAGGGCGTATGTGTGTGTGTCTGATGACTGAGGTGGTATGTGTGTGTGTCTGATGACTGAGGTAGTGCGTGTGTGTGAGATGACTGAGGGCGTATGTGTGTGTGAGATGATTGAGGGATTATGTGTGTGTGTGATGACTGAGGGCATATGTGTGTATAATGACTGAGGGTGTATGTGTATGTAATAACTGAGTGTGTGTGTAATGACTGAGGGGTGTAATGAGTGAGGGGGTGTAATGAATGAGAGGGGGTGTAATGAATGAGAGGGGGTGTAATGAATGAAGGGTGGGGTGTAATGAATGTGAGGGGGTGTAATGAATGTGAGGGGGTGTAATGAATGAAGGGTGGGTGTAATGAATGTGAGGGGGTGTAATGAATGTGAGGGGGGTGTAATGAATGAGGGGTGTAATGAATGAGAGGGGGTGTAATGAATGAAGGGTGGGTGTAATGAATGTGAGGGGGTGTAATGAATGTGAGGGGGGTGTAATGAATGAGGGGTGTAATGAATGTGAGGGGGTGTAATGAATGAGGGGGTGTAATGAATGAGGGGGTGTGTGTGTTGAGGGTGTGTGTGTGTACTCACCACTCAGGTCCTGCGTTTAACGGGGCTTGTCTTCTGCTGGGATCTGCAGTGCTGCATGAAGAAGCTGCATGGTGGCCTCTCAGGGGGTCCAGCACTCCCTCCAGCCGCGTGCAGACAGTCGGGTCCTCCTGGTTGCTGTCAGCTGATGGGATGTGGGGTCAGCTGACAGGATGCTGCTGCTGGGGGGAAGCAGTGCCCTCGCTGAGGCATAGGTTTGAGGAACAACAACCCTATCTTTCCCTCCGCTCCCCCTCTGCAGCCTGCACCAAGCCACGGAACGGACGTGGAGCGTCCTGACTGCAGGGGAGGGAATCCCCATGACACTCGACGCATGTCCTGCAGGGGCAGCAGAGCCAATCCGGGCCCCCCTCCCATCCGGGCCCTCGGGCAGTGCCCGAGTGCCCGATGGGTCAGTCCGCCCCTGGTATATACTTACAGGGTAATTCAAAGAGATCCGAATTGCTGGCGAAAGGTAACCGAACGCTGAAAATCAGCGTTCAGTTAACTTTCCTGGCCATTCGTCTATCCAGAGAGTAGGCAGATCGTCAAATGTTGGCGAATTGCCTGCACATACGGTGCCTGTTCGGTGCCTGTTCGAGGGCAGTGAAATCCCCATAGAAAAGCACTGCTTTGTCTATTCAGAGCACAAAAAACAGCAGTGAAAGTTTGCCGAAATGCCCTGCCATTCGGTGGTTTCATTCGACAGGTTTATTCAGGAGAATCCCATAGGCTTCAATGTTAAAAATATTCCCTTTTTAATGCAATATCTAATAAACCGTTTATTATAATATTCTGCTGTAAAAAGTTTCTTTATTTTTAGATTTTTTTAGGATCTTTTAGGCATTTTTTGGGATTTTTTGGAATGTTCTTTTCCATTTTATTTTTTAAATAGTTTTTTTCTTTTTTCTGTAACAGCCCTTTTTATTATCATTCATTGGATCTTATATGTAAATATCAGACATTTTCGTTCTGTAGTTTCTTTGCAAACAGCGTTTCACTTTTCAAACATTCAAGCATACTGTTTTTTTTTTTCTCCCTCCATTCATCTGCTGTGTCGGGTTTTTCCGGCGGCTGCTCTGTGATCGGCTCCTGCTCGGGTTTTTACTGCGTATTCGGCGGGGTTAATCCAGATGTTTTTGCGGGTTTCGGTGTGCCTTCGCCAGGTTTTGCAGTGAGTTTTCGGCGGGTTTGTGGCGACTTTTCCCTGCATTACAACGGACCTATGGTTCTTGCTAAATAGACCGCAGGGTCGCCGAAATGGGATCGCCAAATCGCACCGAATTGAAGAGAACGAAAAATCACCAAACGTGCGGTGACTTTTCGATTCTCTTTGAGTAACCCTGATAGTATGCTAGTTTTTCTGTTGCCAGTAGATGTGTGTGATTTGGTTCCGAAACATCCTTCCGAATTCCTTATTTATTGATAGCCAAAACCAATCCCCTCCAAATAAAGCAATATAAAAAAATGATCCGAACCAATCAGATTATAATTGGCCAAATATGAATAGAATTGTAACTTTTTGGGTAAAATTTAGATTATTAAAACTAATTGAAAGAAATGGTAACAGTAACCCTAATCATAAAACAAGCAGAAACAATAACCCCTTTATATAACTCAGCGTACCTGGTTGCGGGGTTGAGCTCAATGTGCAGTAATAACACAAAGTGGAGTAGGCAAATTCAAAGAGAAAAATTTAATAAACGAAGACTCAATAGAAACAATGCAAAGGCAACACAAAATAAAGTAAATATACTAAGGGCTATACTACATTCTCTGCGCAATTGCGCTCGCGCAGCACAATTTTTTTTGCGCACGAGAAAAACGTGATCGTGTGAAAATTTACGTGGTATTCCGAACCAAGCGCATTTTTTCGTCCGTCAAAAATTTTCATGCGTAAAAATGACGCGCAAAGTACAGAAATCTGTGTTCGGACTGTTTTTTCACGGGATTCAGCCAATCACAATTAAGAACCACCATTTTCTAACATTAGGTTGTTGCGCCTGTCAAAGTCAATCTGAGTATATATGCTGCAGGAAAAAATAAAATAAAGCAATTTATTAATTTTATTGTTTGGGTATGTGTAGAATGTGTGTACTGTGCTGTAACTTTTATTTTGTGCTGGTGTATTTCGTTTCGGCCAGGACGATCAAATTTACAGTTACTTTCCACCTGCTTTTCAAAGACGTTACGAAAATTCGCGCTAACGTTCGTTGCGCGCAGATTGAATTACCATCCGCGTACCAGCGCACAAACGCATTTCCGCTGACAATGTTAAGTATAGGATGCGCGCACAAATTTTCGTTTGCGCAGGTTGACCCGCGGTAGACGTTACAACGCGTTCGTCGCGCATAGATAGGAATACGACGTTGCGCGCAAATGTTTTTTCCCCTCACGCAAATGCGCATTTGCGCACGCAAAACCACTTGCGCAGAGAATGTAATATAGCCCTAAGTAACTAGCGAAGAGGAAGGAAATAGGGTTGACACTGGATAGATAATAATCAATGGAAATAGGGTTAAATAAGAACACGGAGAAACAAACAGGACAAGGAAGGAAGCTGAATAAAGTATACGCAGAATTCAGGATGGAAATAGAGACAATACAGTAGGACTAATTTTCGACACTGGAGAAGGAACTTCACAGAAAGACAATACTAGAAGGGGATAAATGAAGAACATAGAGAAAACAACAAAATAGTCTGGCTAACAAAAGGGGCCGGAATCAGGAACACTTGTATGCCAGAGTACGGTAGAAGTTTAAAGGTGGTGAGAGTTGTAATCCAGGGAAAACGGTGGAAGCAGAAGTCCTTAGGTAACACTGAAAGTCCTTAGAAATATACGGCAGGGTATTTGTACCAAAAAAAGAAATCAGGTAAAATGAACAAAAAGGAGGGTTCTCAAGCGCAGTGCCAAAAGGGCAAATCCAAATTCCAATCCAAAGGTCATAGGTCAGTAGGGAGTATTCAAAGTTCATATAATCAAAGCTGGAGATCTGATAAACGGAATCAAACCAGCAAGCTGCTAAGAAGGCAGGAAAACACTGAGTAGGAATAATGATGCAGAAGCAGTGCATGATGGGTCTTTTGTCCTTTAGTAGGAAAGTGCTAGATTACTAATTGAAAGCGCCTGAATCAGCTGCATTGTTGTGGAAAGGGTCAGAAGTTGGGCAGGACGGACCAGGAAAAGTGCTGCCAAGGATATTATTAGGATTTAGCAGTCCTTTTGCCTTTCTTGCAGCCACGGCGCCGCGAGGTATGACAAACCTTAACCCTACTGATAAAACAAGTGAATTTAAATAGTGTGATCAGTGCCTCCCCAACGGTCCCTTGAGTCTCTGACAGACCTTTATGGCGAAAGTCTCACCTCTGAACTGAAACGTTTCAACCCTTAATTTTCATATATTATTTTCATTTCTTTACTTACCCTAAAGTGTTATTATTTTTTCCTTCAAATATCGTAGTTTAATATTCTTACTGAGTTATTAAGGGGAAGATGGGAGTGGGATTAAGATTTAGTTAGTCATAAAAAAAATTAAAAAACAAATATTTTTTTTTACCTTTTTGTTATACTGAATAATGAGTCTCTTTAACCCCTTCACTACCAAGTGATTTTCCAAAAAACCTTGGTCATAAACCAGTGGTATTTTTTGTAAAATCATTTTTAATTCATTCTAAAATAAGAAATATTTGAGTTTTTATACCTATTGTATGTCTTACTATAAATAACCTATTTTTGGCCAGTAGATGGCACTATCTACAGACAAATTGAGTTAGAGGTTTTAGTGGCTGGTCTATTTTCATCGCTACTGAAAGCCTGATATTCCAGATCTTTGAGCAGCTATACAGTTTTAGCTCTTTGGGCATTATGCCCACAGGGCTAAAACTTTGGGGACACCTTCTGCAGCCCAAAATTTTGCAGCAAACAAATTTCATTTGCTTTTGGACTGCAGATCAACATACCGAGATATCTCGATATCGGGGTATCAGATGGTGCCTTTGAGGCCCGAGATATCTCGATATCGGTAGTGAAGGGGTTAATATACTAGAAGAAAACCCTGTTTGCTCTTTAGAAAGTGATATATACCATATGTGGGTACAAAAAATAAAAAAAAGAGAGAATTTATGGTTAGAAAAGAACATTGCAAAACCTAAAAAAATTACTGGTGCCATTAGTGCGTCGCCAAAGGAAAAAACACCTGTGTTGTTAAGGAGCTAACCTGTTGAGTATTTGTGGGCTCCAGAGTGGCTTAAGAGAATCTCGAGAAAGGCTGTTGCTACATCCAAAACCTCGCTGTTTTTCTGATAGAATTACCATTCCATTTTACCCCTTCACTACCAAGTGATTTTCCCAAAAAAATATTGTCATAAACCAGTGTTTTTTTGTAAAATCATTTTTAACTAATTATAAAGTAAGAAATAGTTGAGCGTATACCCATTGTATTTCTTACTGTAAATAACCTATTTTGGCCAGTAGATGGTGAGATCTACTGCCAAATCAAGTTACAGCCGTTTGAGCGCCTGGTCTATTTTCTTTTATTTCTCCTGCATCGGCTGCTGAACACCCGATATTTCAGAGCTTTCAGCAGCTGAGTCACAGTTTTAGCTCTTTGAGCATTATGTCCACAGGGCTAAAACTGTGGGGGCACATTCTGCAGCCCAAAGGCAAATTAAATTCATTTGCAGCAAACTAATTTAATTTGCTTTTGGGCTGCAAATCAGGATATCTCGATATCTTGAAGCGCTGAGGAATGTGTTGGCGCTTAATAAATAATAATAATCTTGATATTGGGGCACCAGATGGTCCCTTTGACGCCCGAGGTATCTCAATATCAGTAGTGAAGGGTATAATGGAGATACTTGTCTCCCTTAGCTATTGCATTGGAATCAGATGCTGCTGGGATTTGGGTCCATTGGGATCAAAAATCGAATTTAAGGGGAAGTCGCAAACTGAATCAGGTTAAACCCTGATGCCTCTAAATGCTTCTGCTATAGAAGACAACAAATTGTCTCAACATGCACACTAGTCACATAAGTACCTACTGCCAGTTTGTAGTGCCAAGCTGATTCCTGATTCATAGGATTAGAAAACAGATAAGTGCTGGGGTCAATGAATCCATGGCTTTGGAGTTCAAGGAGAATTTAATATACTTTTTTTTTTTGAGAAAGTATTTTACCAGGAAGGATACATTGAGATTTCTCTTGTTTTCAAGTACCGTATTTTTCGCTCCATAAGACGCACTTTTCTCCCCCCAAAAAGTGGGGGGAAAAGTGGGTGCGTCTTATGGAGCGAATGTCCAAAAAATGATGTCCAAAAATGATGATATGCCCCAGCTCACCTGCCGCTGCTGCCGCGTTCGGCTCCCTTTGAGCGTGCGTCCGGTGGCAAGGAGGTTGGGCACTCGCCTGGGGGAGCCACGTGACCGCGATCTCGCGAGAGAGCGGTCACGTGGCTCCCCCAGGCGAGTGCCCAAGCTTCCTGCCGCCAGACTCACGCTCAGAGGGAGACGAACGCGGCGGCGGCAGGTGAGCTGAGGCATATCCACGTGTGAGCTGGGGCATATCCATGAGCTGGGGCATATCCATGAGCTGGGGCATATCCATGAGCTGGGGCAAATCCATGAGCTGGGGCAAATCCATGAGCTGGGGCATATCCATGTGTGAGCTGGGGTAAATCCATGAGCTGGGGCAAATCCATGAGCTGAGGGCATATCCATGAGCTGGGGCATTATCCATGTGTGAGCTGGGGCATATCCATGTGTGAGCTGGGGCAGTATCCATGAGCTGGGGCAAATCCATGAGCTGGGGCAAATCCATGAGCTGGGGGCATATCCATGAGCTGGGGCATTATCCATGTGTGAGCTGGGGCATATCCATGTGTGAGCTGGAGCAAATCCATGTGTGAGCTGGGGCAAATCCATGTGTGAGCTGGGGCATATCCATGTGTGAGCTGGGGCATATCCATGAGCTGGGGCATATCCATGAGCTGGGGCAAATCCATGTGTGAGCTGGGGCATATCCATGAGCTGGGGCATATCCATGTGTGAGCTGGGGCATATCCATGAGCTGGGGCATATCCATGAGCTGGGGCAAATCCATGAGCTGGGGCAAATCCATGAGCTGGGGCATATCCATGAGCTGGGGCAAATCCATGAGCTGGGGCAGTATATCCATGAGCTGGGGCAAATCCATGTGTGAGCTGGGGCATTATCCATGTGCTGGGGCATTATCCATGAGCTGGGGCAAATCCATGAGCTGGGGCATATCCATGAGCTGGGGCAAATCAATGAGCTGGGGCAAATCCATGAGCTGGGGCAAATCCATGAGCTGGGGCATATCCATGAGCTGGGGCAAATCCATGAGCTGGGGCAGTATATCCATGAGCTGGGGCAAATCCATGTGTGAGCTGGGGCATTATCCATGTGCTGGGGCATTATCCATGAGCTGGGGCAAATCCATGAGCTGGGTTAGTATATCCATGAGCTGGGGCAAATCCATGTGTGAGCTGAGGCATATCCATGAGCTTAGGCATATCCATGAGCTGGGGCATATCCATGTGTGATTTGGGGCATTATCCATGTGCTGGGGGACATTATCCATGAGCTGGGGGACAGTATCCATGAGCTGGGGGACAGTATCCATGAGCTGGGGGCAGTATCCATGAGCTGGGGCAGTATATCCATGAGAGGAGCTGGGGCAGTATATCCATGAGAGGAGCTGGGGCAGTATATCCATTATTACACTATTTGATTCAGAATATTTATTTTCCTTTTTTCCTTCTAAAAACTATGGTCTTATGGTCTTATGGTCAGGTGCGTCTTATGGAGCGAAAAATACGGTATGTCCTGGGTGGCGAGTATGTACCGTTAAGTGTCTTGCCCAAGGACACTTACTGGAGAGGAGCTCTTGCCAGGGATCAAACACACTTCTCCACAGGCTCTCTCCATGCAGGGCAGTGATGTTACCACTACTCCACCCAGCCGGCACCATTGACCCCTGCAGTCCCCCTTCTTGTATTATGCCTTGAGCATCCCCTTAAGACTTTGAATAAATTACTCAGGGTCCATGTGGATTCTTTGCTTTGATACATTTAATGCTTTTATTGATCCAGCATAGCAGTTGACCACACATCTCATATTGTGTTGTCCGAGTCATTCTATAGTGTCTTCCGATAGACATTAGTGCAGGAAGCAATTGTTCTAGAAAAAATTGAATGCAGCCTAAAATATAACATCAACAGTATGGCATATAATATGCGGTAAAGCAATTTTTCCATTAGGACATGTGAATTATTTTGACAAGTGTGAAATATAGAACCGAATATCATTCCAGGCAATGAAAAATAAAGAAAGCATTCTATCCATTGGTGAATGTGGTACAGAACAAGCCTATTGGTATGTGCAAGCCGTGTCGTGTTGACTACAAATATTTACATTTATACATTCTTTACTTTGCAATATTCTCCCCAAATGAAATAATGTGAACACATAATTGGTCCTATTTATTTACCTACTGTATTCTGTTCCGTTTATGCATTTTATGATCAAGAAAGGGAATTCATGACCCTTAATAGAGGTTTTTCTTTATGTCCTCAATACTTTTTTGGCATTTTTATATATCAAAATTTCACTAATATTATAGACAGTAATCATGATTTTTTTAACAAATTACATTCTTCATTGAGCTATGTTGCACTTACACCATATCATATAATTTAATGGAGACTTCCGTCCATACACCGCCTTGAATTAATGACTGGTAAACCAAAACCAATACCAAGGGTTACAGTTTGTTGAGATCATATCTGTAGCTTCCAGTGCTGATAACTGTGTAAAATTCTTAATATTTTTTTTGCTCCCAATAAATCTGTGGGATTGACTTTTTGATTCCTTGAGCACGCTGATTTCTTTCTTTATGCATTTCTGGAGGCCGGCGGACCTTCACAGCATTGTCTTGGGACGTCCCAATAGCCGGACATAGGGTTCTCCCTTGAGACGCCGCACATTTGTGAGTCTTTTCTCGTGTGTATAATTCTCAAGAGGAGATCAACTTAACATAAATAAGTAAAATCAATGACAACTAATTCAACTGTCAGTTGGTGACATCTTTCCTCTATAGGACACCCAAGTCGAATGTGTTGATAATTTACAGATCACTTTCCTGTAAGTTGTATTTGTATCCATTTCCATTTTCCGTGGTTTCTGCATGTCCGCTTGAAAATGTCCCCGAAAACAAACTGCCTCGTCTCCTGTCATAGTTACCACTTTTCTTCAAAGTTTTGGCCCATACTTCCAAAACCTTTTTACGAAATTCCTTTGAGGCGAAATAATAGAGAAAAGGGTCAAGGCAGCTGCTTAGGCTGCTCATCGTAAGCGTAAGTTTATAGGCCGGATAGTAACTCTTGCTAAAGAAAAGTCGATTAATTGTGTGTACAATAAGGATAAAATTGTTTGGCGCAAAACATGTGATGAATACAACTAGGACGATCAAAGCCAGTTTTATCGGTCGTCTCTCGTGTCCTGTCCCGCCCCTGTTTGAAGTCCTGGCCAATGTACAAATAATGCATGTATAGCAAATTACAGTCACTATAGAAGGAAATAAAAAGAAAAAGCAAAACAGTCCAATAATGAACATTGCCCAGGCGGCAAGATTTGGTAACATGGTCCATTTGAGAACATCAAAACATGTTGTTATGTTTAAATGTTCGATTCTATAAGTTAGGTCTGTTGATTCCAGTGGATACAAGTAGGTCAGCGTGAACGTCCATATAAATAAAATGGCAGCGACTGCGTACCTTTTCCTTCTCCACGTACTTGATTTCATAGGGTGAACAATACCCAAATATCGCTCAATGCTTATTGCCATTATTGTTAATATCGAACAATACATATTTGCATAAAATAGTACAGACACAACATTGCAAAGGCCTTCTCCGAACATCCAGTGGTGTCCTTTGACGTGGTATATGATTTGGAATGGGAGAAATATTGCGAGGACTAAATCGGCGACACTCAGATTGATCATGAGGATTATTGAAGATGTGATAGGTTTGGAATGAAACCCTAAAATCCAAAGCGATAGGAGATTGCCAGGTATGCTGACAAGAGCCACAATGGAATAAACCACAGGCAAAATCACGGACACAGCACTGTTATTCAGCATTATCAAAGTCTCGTTATCGGGCTTCGTATCGTTTGGTAGTTTCCAAATATCCATAGTGCATCTGAACCCCTAAGTCTTTGTTCTAGTACGGTGTTTGAATATTCAGTAGATCTGAAATGAAAGGAAAATAAAACATAAGTATTATCAATTATACAACTTTTTTAAACAGAAAAACAGTAAATGCCAAAAGTGTAAGGGTCCTATTACATTCTTCGAGCATACATTTGCGCCTGCGCAAAAACGCATTAGCGCGAGGGGCAGAACCCTTTGCGCAGAACGTCGTATTACAATCTCAGCGCAACAAACGCGCATATACGTCTACCGCGGGTGAACCTGAGCAAACGCTGCTCGAGCTTACTGTACTTCGCGCATCCTATACTTAACATTGTAAGTGCAAATGCGTTTGTGCGCTGGTACGCAGATGGTATTACAATCTATGCGCAGTTTGTAACGCACAGCCTTTGCGAGCATAATTTTTAGCAACTACTAAAAGCTGGTGTTAATGGCAAATTCTGTCAACCTGGCCGAAACCAAATACACCAGCCCAAAAAAAAAATATGCAGCAAAGTATAGTTACACATTCTGCTCACACCAAACCAATAAATTTGAGAAGTTGTGCGTGCTTTTTTTATTGATGCAGCATATATGCGCAGATTGATTTTGACAGGCACAAAAACTTAACGTGAGACAATTGTGGTTCTTAATTCTGATTGGCTGATTCGCGTGAAAAAACAGTCCGCACACTGATTTCTGTGCGCAACGTTGCTTCACGCGCGTTTTTGTGCGTCCGTTTTACACGCGTTATTTTTTGACGGATGAAAAATGCAGCGCGATATCGTGTACACTGGATATGGCCATATTCTGGTGCAATGCCAAGGAATTGTATTTACTGCAAATGAAATTTATTTGCAAATTTGTTTGAGAATGTGCCCCCACATTGTCATCACCTTGGACATGTTATCCAAGGTGCAGAAGCTGTTTGATAGCTTGGAGGCCTGATTTTCTTGTACAGAAACACAGATCCAGCTGTATTATTATACATGAAGCACTTTTTCGCCAGCAGATGTCTGTACCCATCATAACAAGTATTTTAGAAACCGTAAACTTATTTGATATTCATTCATTCCTACACTGCCTGCAAAGGAAACTTGTTTTCCATAAATCCACTGGGTCCTGGCAGTAGTTTTATGGAAAATGAGAGGTAAATGAAGGGGTTAAGGGATCAATATTATATTGCTTGCTTAATGAGATAATGTATTTTATTTTTTATCTTCCAGAAGCAGAATATATTAAGCTTCTCCAGCATAATAGAGATAAAAAGAGTAAACATTGGCAATATGACTACACTGACTGGGTGAGAAAAGCAGAACAGCCTGTAGGAGGCTTCCCATCTTCTCTCCTGTAACTCAGTTCTCAGCATAGGGAGGCACTGATGTTGGCTCTTTCCTGCAAAAAAAAATTGGTTGACAGGTTTCTTTATAGTTATAATCTTTGAAAATATAAAATCTATCCTGTGAGAAACAGAGATAGATTGAGTGCAAGCCTGAGAAGGGATAAAACCAAGGATGAGAGGGGAAAGCCCAGATGAAGGCCTTCTCTCTGGGCAGGGATTGATCTGATCTAGGTAGGATTTGGTCCGACCCTGCCATGTGCTTGTTGTGCCAGATGGTCAGTTAAGGCCTGGTGAAAAATATTTTCATTTGCATGCAAGTTTTCCCATGGCCATGTTTTTCAAAACGCAATATAAATGTTCGACAGGGAAGTTTCCATTCCCATTAAGTCCTTCACCACCAACATAGTCTTAGCTTGAACTGCAAAAACACGTGAGGGGGAGTTAAGCTGATCTGATCTTATCTAGAGCAATGTAAAAGTTTGCATATCGGCTCCAGAATGATGACTCTAGTAAGGTGTCAAATATGACTTCTTGTCCTTAGTGTCCTAATGCTAGGGAACATTTTTAGGTGACTAATTTCCCCATTGCATCCTGCATTGACCACAAGGTGACAACTTTGCCACAGAATACTATGGGGTCTATTCACAAAGCACTGAAATGTAATTTTGGCGCATTTTGGCTCACTTCAGCGACTCCATTTTTGTCGAAAATACGGTGAATTCAATATTTTTAGACTGTATTTTGCTAAAAATTGAGTCACCAAAGCAGTTAGAGGATGTCCATGCGCGATGACGCCAGTAGGCAGGGGGAGATCCTGGAGGCTTGGCCGACATCCAATGTCGGCCGCCTCCGGGAGAGGACCGCGATCCGGCGCCTATTGGTGCCGAATCGCAATCCAGCCCCTAAGGGGTTAAAGGCAGCCACCGCTTGGAAGGGCAGGCTTCTAAGCGGTGCCTGCTTTTGTTTTAGAGCCCCAAACAGATGGGGAGGGAGAGAAGTCCAAAGGACCCCCCCTTCAGGCAACTTTCCTGCACTGTCGGGGGGGTTCCTGGAATAGCCGTCACCGCGCCCAGCGCGATGACGCTATTCATAAGTCTGGGGTCTCGAATTGCTGGGCCGACATCCAAGATGTCAGCTTGCACCGGGTGGCCGCAGTGATCGGCCGACATACCGGCTGATCGCATGCTGCGATGACAGGACGCGCTCAGCGTGTCCTCTGCAGCCTAGGCACCACCTGGCTGGACACGCTGAGCCTGTCCTTAGCAGCCAAGTGGTTAAAGGATATTACATTTATTACATTAAAACTTATTTGCCTGTTTAAACCTGTTGAATTCAAACACCGAAATCAGGTCATTTCACTGCAATTTCGGTTCAATTTGGCGTTCTCTGAATAGGTGACTTGTTTGTTATCTATGGGACAATTTCGTGCCGCCATATATGTAGTTGGAAAATTGACAGCTTACTGAATACACAAATGGTGTTAATATGTGCCACTGGCGCCACCCGGTGGTCATGGCAAATAAACAACCTCAATACAATTTACAATCTAGGATAAAACAAAGTAATGTGACATTTACAGTCTTATCCTGTATACTCAAGGTTGTAAAAGTCTTAATGATTGAGAAAGTCTTAATAATCAGTGCAGGGAAGAATAAAAATAAAAGTCATACAGTATCTCGTATTTGTGAAGTCAGCTGCCTCTCCAGACCACTTAGTGATATATCCCTTTTCCACCTTGTAAGTCAGTATAAAAGAAAGATGTGCTGGAGTTGTCGCTTCTTGTCCTGTTAGTGGTTCCTTCTGCTGCACCCCGTGGCTCAGAAGTGTGGTTTCCTTACAGGGTTACCATCCTCCGTGTCCCCCCAAAATATAAAATGGCTCACATAAAGCAATATTGTATAAAATGGAGTGCAAGAATGTCGTACTCACATTTGCTGGTGTCTTATCGATCAGACACAAGATTCGTAGACAGCCATGACTTCAGAAGGTGCACCCGATCACCTATCAGCCTCAGCCACCTCCTCGGCGAATATAAGCATCCAGGACCCGGGATAGGTGTAAAATAAGGCGAATTTTATTAGTAATAAAATATACAGTATACCAAAACGCGTTTCGCATAAAAAGCTTCATCAGTTGGTACTACTGCTACTGTACAGATCGGGTGCACCTTCTGAAGTCATGACTGTCTACAAATCCTGTGTCTGATCGATAAGACACCAGCAAATGTGAGTACGACATTCTTCTCTTTTGTTTGCACTCCATTTTATACAATATTGCTTTATGTGAGACATTTTATATTTTGGGGGACACGGAGGATGGTAACCCTGTAAGGAAACCACACTTCTGATCCACGGGGTGCAGCAGAAGGAACCACTAACAGGACAAGAAGCGCCAGCTCCAGCACATCTTTCTTTTATACTGACTACACAAATTGATCTGAAATTGTATCCAGGGTGAAAATCACCATTCAATGCAATTCGGTGCTAAATTCAGACATTAGTGAATAACCCTCTATATGTATGTTAGGTTAGAAAAGAGAAGTCTACAGACTCTTAAGTAATAACAACCTGCTAAATGTAAGAGATACATAATTGATATGTTAGGAAAATACCTTTTTTTTTTAAACTTTACCTGAAACAATTCTTGTTTTATCTAGAATGTCACTTTAAAAATTTGCTCCTAGACACATGTTTCAGCACCCCATGTGACAGGAGATTTACTGGCTGTATTTATATACACAGATATCACCTTTATCTGCTTTCTATATGGTCTCATATCCGCAACCCTCAATCTTTATTCGAACATTTTGGGGTTCAATGAACACATACAGGTTATTAGCAAAATACCACAGTCTTTTTAAAGAAATATAAAAAGTCAAATAGTTTAAATATTCACACGTTCACATGTTTCTGCAAAATTACTGGAAAATGAAGACGAAAGCACAGTTTGCCCTTGATCTCGACACTTCAAGTTCAGCTGGTGGAGTGGCTGTGAAGAAACAGGCTGTGGGCAGTTCATCAAAGCACTAACGTTCTCACATGTGTTAATTTCCTGTTTTCCTAAGCCTTGCAGGCTGCACCTGCACAAAGCACATGCATCTATATCATAACTTAAGACAGTTTCCACTATATATTCACTTGCACAAACTGTGCTGATCTACTTTCTGCAAAGGGGAAAAAAAACCACTAAATAAAACCGTCAAACACGAATCAAAGGTCAACTTAGAGGTATGGACCTAGTCAACCTAAGCGCTAAGCTTCCGGGAGCAAGGGAGTAGCACGCTTTCGATGTGCTTTAAGTGCATCTTGTTTTGATCTGTGAAGCTAGATGGGGCCGTCACAAACCTGCTTTACCTGTGTTCTGCACCTGAATTCAGACACCTGCTTCCTGAGCTGTAAAATAAATGCCATCACAGTGACCCACTAAATTACATATAGACCTACTGCATACAGTGTAATTTAGTACATTTTGTACTACATGTGCAACCATTACTGTGTATTAAAGGCTCTCGTGAATATGCTACATAGGCCTAAAAAAAATAAGCGTGGGAACTCTAAGATTTCTGCTCCTCGATTAACCATTCGTTGCACTTAGGCTAGGGTCAGACGAATGCATTTTTCACGTTGTCCGTGAAAAAGTGCGTTCGAACGAACGGTCGTATTTTTTCACGGAATACGCGATAGCGGTCATACGATGTGCCTCTTCGTCCGTGATTTTGTACGGATCATCAATAAAACACTTTTTGTGTCTGGACGTTATGTTAGCCGGACATTAGCAGCGTCTGACGTCTCCCAATCACACACACATGCCGCTATGCGGACGCAGCGCACTCTGTACGTCAGTAGTAGCGGTTTGACGTTCTCTAAAAAATGCGTTCGTTTGCCACTTGCGTTGCGCGGACGAACATTCGTGCAGCCGTACTTCGTATGTTCCCCGGCATTGGACGTCATTTGCTGCTAGCACGGCCGTGATTTCGTGCGGCTAAACGCACGTTAAAACTGCTTTCGTCTTACCCTAGCCTTAATCCACCACTATGTTTAAACATTAGGAAAGGATAGGTTTTAGGGGATCCTTATGATAACTGTAATATATATCATATAGTTCTAGCATAGCATGCCATCCCTGCGGCAGGTGGCCCTTGAAGACACGGGGCGTACTAGTACTCCCCATTTACTTGTATGGGCTGCCTCAGCCCCACCCAGCAGGCCGTCCACGGACAGCCAGTGACGCATGTCAGCGGCTAGATAGGCCGAATAAGGCACCTGCTGATGTGATCGGTAAGTGGGGCGTACTAATAAGCCCCACCGGCGTTAACTCCCTCCCACTGACCTGGCCGGCGTTAAGGCAATAATTTGAAAACATACGCCTGGATTCTAATAAATGCTTTTTCAGTTTGTATGACAAAAGGAAACTCTATTCTTGCTGAGAGAATAGTGGCGGAACTGCGTTCCCGCACCTTCCCGCTCCATGTGACCCAGATTAAAAGGGTGCATGCATGACAAGTCCTTACCATAAATGCAGTGGGAAGAAGTTCAGAACCCAATTTGTCTTCCCTGTAAACTACTCATCTGCCATTGTTCGACTTACTGCGCCTACAATCACAAAGGTAATACATAGTTAAACTAAAACCAGGCAGAGCTCCCTAAGGAGCTTACATTATGAAGGGAATTGGGTGGAGGAAAAAAGTTCTTGTAGTACGCTGTCATGTGAGGTCACTATCGTATAGTGGATTGGAGAATAGGTAGAGCGCAAGGCTTAATGTGGAGACTATTGGTCAGGTTCTTTAATAGGTAGGCTTTAAGGCAGGATTTAAATTTTTGGAAGGCAAGTGATAGATTGTAGAAGACAGGTCTACATCATGGTTACAGACTAGGAGAAATATGGAAAACGAGTATTGGAAGGAGATGAGAGTTTGTGTAAGTCCCCGCTTGTTAGACAAAATATGCAGACATTAACTAATACATTTCCATCAATACAGGCTCCCAAAGTCTTTTGGTAGACAGTTATGTGAATGCTGCAGTGTTTTTGCTGTTGATGCTATGAGCATTCTGTACTATTCCACATGATATGACACTTTTGGACAGGATTGCTCATCCCTCCCTAGCCCTCCAGAGGTTTTGGAACTACATTTCCCACAAAGCTCTGTTGGTCTAATGGGTGACTGAGTATCATGGGAGATGTAGTTCAAAAACATCAGACGGACCAACGTTGAGTACCTCTGCTTTAGGCAACTGCCTGATTTGCCTTCCTCCGCCAATAGACGTTTTTTAATAAATGTGAAAGCTGATAGTTTATAGTTTTTTCAATGTTGTCTAGCCATTAAAAAAGTTGATTTGCTTGAGGAAAAAAAAAAATAAGTGTAATTGAAATTAAGTGTTAATCAATGGCTGGAAACATATCTATTTATAAGGCACGATCACACAGCAGCCTATGAAAATAGTAATGATAAATCATTTCCTCAAGCTCAATAAAAATATATATACAGGGCTATTCAGAGAGAGGTGAAAACAATGAGAATTGGCAGGAAAAGAGAACAATCTAGACCAAATAGCCAATTTGGAAAGTAAGATAAATGGGAGAATTTTTCTGGTTTGACTATTTTGACCTAGAATTTTCAATTCTCCAGTCATTCTCAAGGTTTGCACCTCTCTCTGAATAGCCCTGCTAGTGGTAATAGCTATTGAAGCAGGTGATTAGTCAATAGCAATTATCACTATATTCTTTTTTTTTTTTTGCGCTTGAGGAAATAATTTTTTGTTTTTTATCTCACCTATAGATGATCCTTGGGAAGATAGGTCACCCTCATTATTTCAGTTTCTATAGCAGCATACTATATTTTTACGTATTCACTTGTATTTTGATTATTACAAATTGGCGCTTTTTCTTTCACTTTTATATAGCCTATAAAAATATTACTTAAATGCCACATGACTAATAAACTACACATTGATTAACAAGTTACTTTTAGGCCCCGTTCACACTGTGCGATTTATCGTGTGGATTTTGCCGCAAAATCACGCAGTTGCCTAAAGCAGAGGTGCTCAACATTGGCCCTATGTAGCATCTCCAATGCATTTCAATGGAGCTGTTCACATCTTGCCGCGCGATGTCGCGCGTCGCGGTAGCATGTCGCTGGTACATGACCCTTTTTTTTTTTTGCGATTTGCGTTTTTGTGATTTTGCGATTTCCATTGGTGGTGTTTTGAAAAATCTCAACAGTGTCACGCAACGTCGCGAATATGAAAATCGCGTGGAAAAACGCGCGATTTTCAAATAGCACAGTGTGAACGGGGCCTTAGTCCAGTAATTTCACAATTTCTACATCCAAACAATGGCACTTTTATTACACACGGCTAATCTGAGTTTATGATAAAGTAAAATACATGCCAGCTACATGTTTTATTATCACATGTCTGGCCTCCCTCTGTCCCGCCTCTCCCCCTACAATCCATCCTGAACGCCTCCGCCAGGCTAATTCACCTCACCCGCCGCTCTGTCTCTGCCGCTCCCCTCTGCGAGTCCCTTCACTGGCTCCCCATCCACTGCAGAATTAAGTTCAAAATCCTTATCCTTACCTACAAAACCCTCACTAACTCAGCGCCCCACTACCTGTCCTCACTAATCACCAAATACACCCCAGCCCGCTCCTAAGGTCAAACAGTGACCTGCGCCTAGCTTCTCCCCGCATCACCTCTTCCCATGATAGACTGCAGGATTTCTCACGCGCAGCCCCCACTCTCTGGAACGCTCTCCCTCGTGCTGTCAGACTTTCCCCTAACTTCTCTTCCTTCAAACGCTCCCTGAAAACATTGCTATTTAGGGAAGCCTACCACCCAACTCACTGACGCAACCATCAATCACTCTCACCTTACAGTCCTCTCCTCCTGTTTCCAACCCCAACCCTCATAGATTGTGAGTTCCTACGGGAATAGGGCCCTCATCTCCTCCTGTACTGTTTGTCAAATGTTGTTCAATGTATTGTAACCCTGTCTGTACTGTGCTTATTGTACAGCGCTGCGGAATATGCTGGCGCTTTATAAATTAATAATAATAATAATAATAACATGCATATCTGTAGTGGAAAAGAGTTTTAAAAATGTAGGTCACCGTTTTAATGTGTAGCAGAGCAGGCGAATGCCTCCCACGTTGTGCTGTAAGAACAAAGGCATTACTGACTGCAACACAGGAGTGCTTTATTATTATTAGGTATTGGCTGAATTAACGGATTACAACAGGGGCCCTCCAGATATTTTGGAACTACATTTCCCATGATACTCCGTTACGCAACAGGTTGAGCCTCAAGAGAAATGTAGTTCCAAAACATCTTGAGGGCCAAGGTTACTTATCCCTGGATTACAGGAACATTTTAGAATAATCTAATTTAATAAATGGCGAATGCTTTCCTGGTATCTATTGGAATGGAATCTAAATGGAAAAGAGGTGATGCCGAGTTTGGCAAAAAGTATGAAAATGTAAAATGAAGAATGAAAATCATTTTGAATCTCCTTTATCATGGGCCCTATTACATTCTTCACGCAAAAACACACGCAGAACGCGTGAATTTTTGCGAGAAGCGTTAAACGTTAACACGCGTAAAACAAAGCTGGTATTACAATCCTCGTGCATTTTTTCATCCGTCAAAAAATAACATGCGTAAGATGGACGTGCAAAAATGCGTGCGCGGTAACGTTGCGCAGAAATCAGTGTGCGGACTGTTTTTTCACGCGATTCAGCCAATCAGAATTAAGAACCACAATTGTCTAATGTTAAGTTTTTGCGCCTGTCAAAGTCAATTTGCGCATATATGTTGCATCAATAAAAAAACTTTCACAACTTCTCAAATTTATTGGTTTGGTATGTGTAACTACTGTATACTTTGCTGCGTATTTTTTTTTGGGCTGGTGTATTTGGGTTCGGCCAGGTTGATAGAATTGGCCATTAACATCAGCTTTTAGGAGTTGCTAAAATTATGCGCACAAAGGCAGTGCGTTACAAACTGCGCATAGATCGTAATACCATCCGCGTACCAGCGCACAAACGCATTTGCGCTCACAATGTTAAGTATAGGACGCGCAAAGTACAGTAAGCTCGCGCAGCGTTCGTGCAGGTTCATCCGCGGTAGACGTACACGCGCGTTTGTTGCGCTGAGATTGTAATACGACGTTCTGCGCAAAGGGTTTTGCCCCTCGCGTTAATGCGTTTTTGCACAGGCGCAAACGTATGTGCGAAGAATGTAATAGGGCCCTATCTCTTTTGAAATGTCAAATCTCAAATTGTTCCCTGTCAGTAGTGAGAAGGCAGACATGGAACATGCAAGGAACGCATTTGGAAACTGGAGAATGTTTATTATTCTAGCAATCAGCGTTTATTTCCCATTTTACAATCTGACTTGTTCTAATATTAGAGCACCTTCGTGACAAGGAACAAACCAAGCAACACATGAACCAAGTGTCTGATTGCTGCTTTTTGTGATTGCTGCTTTTTGTTATGTTTATAATAAAAACAGATCTTTTTGCTACCAACATCTGTCCAGATGAAAAAAAGCTAACCGCAATATTGAAAAAATGATGAAGGATGCTACAGTAATGTATGATGTGCATATCTGATACCTGGACATATCTGGACATATCTGGAATACACACCCAGCGACTCTATCAGGGTAATTCAAAGAGATCCGAATTGCTTGAGAAAGGTAACCGAACGCTGAAAATCGTCATTCGGTTACCTTTCTTGGCCATTCGGCTATCCAGGGAGCAGGTAATTCACCAAATCCTAGCGAATTGCCTGAACATACGGTGCCTGTTCGAGGGCAGTGAAATCCCCATGAAAAAGCACTGCTTCGTCTATTCAGAGAACACAAACCAGCAGAGAAAGGTTCCCGAAATGCCCTGCCATTCGGTGGTTTAATTCGGCAAATTTATTCAGGATAATCCCATAGGTTTCAATGTTAAAAATATTCTCGTTTTAACCCTTTCGCTGCTGAGGCTTTTCCCGCCCCTGTGCTGAGGTCATTTTTACCGGTTTTGCTCATCATGTTTAAACGTGTTTTGAAGGCTTATTTTAGTATATGACCCAGACATATTATATATCGTTCTTTCCGTCAGACTCGGTAGATTCATAATATGTCATTATTATATGTATACGTTATGTCATGTCTGTATATTATAACAAAAAATGCAATAAAATATGTATTTTCAATAATTTACAATGTGTAAAGTGTTTTTTTTCACATTTTAACATGCGAGCAATTGCGGTTATATTTTGTATGGGGTGCGCTTGTTAAAAAAATTAGAGATGGGGTCTCGTTACATTTTTTTTTGGGGAAAATTACACTATTTTTAACAAACGCACCGCATACAAAAATTGTTAGTGCAGCATCATTGTTCACATTATAATTGAAATGGTAACAATATTGCTGCATTAACAAACCAAAAAAAATAAAAAAAAAGTGTTTATTTTTTTTTTTATTTTTTTTTATTTTTCATTTTTTTTTTTTTTACAAACTTTTTCACTTTCATGTTTGGTATCGTTGGAACGGCCATGCTCTGGCCGATCCAACCATACCAAACATTAACCCCTAACTGCCACGGATCGGGAGATAGGGAGTTCCAATGAACTCCCTATCTCCACAGTTGGTGGCAGTTAGGGGTTAAGTCCAGGACTGGCGTCATCGTGCTACGCACGATGACGCCAGTCCTCAGGGGGAGTTCCCGGAGGCTTGGCCGACATCCAAGATGTCGGCCAGCTCCGGGAAAGGATCGCGAACCGGCGCTTTTCAGCGCCGATTCGCGATCCAGCTCCCCAGGGGTTAATGCCAGGCACCATTTGGAAGGGCAGGCTGTGCTCTTCCAAATGATGCCTGGGTTAACCCCCGCAGAGCCACCGATCGGGAGGGAGAGAGGTCTGAAGGACCTCCCCCCCTCCCTTTCAGGCGCCTCCTCCGCACATGCGGGGGGGGCGCCTGAATTAGGTGTCATCGCGCTGCCGCGATGACACCTAATTCCGGCGGCTGCGGTCCCGGATGCGCGGCTGACATCGAGGATGTCAGCCCGCACCGGGGGGGCCAGCGATCGGCCGGAACCCGGCCGAACGCTGACCCCAATGGGAGGACCAGCGGGAATGCTGAGGACGCGCTGAGCGTCCTCAGCATTGAAGTGGTTAATTCAAAATGTAATAAACCGTTCATTATAAAATTCTGCAGTAAAGAGTCTCTTTATTTATAGATTTTTTTAGGATATTTTAAGCATTTTTCTGGATTTTTTTTTTAAAAGTCCGATTTTTTTTTTGATTTTTTTTTTTAAGTTTACTTATTTTTTCTGTAACGGCCCTTTTTATTATCATTCCCTGGACCTCATATGCAAATTTCAGACATTTTCGCTCAGTAGTTTCTTTGCAAACAGTGTTTCACTTTTCAAACATTCAAGCAAACTGTTTTGCTAATTTATTCACTGCCTCTTCTGCGGTGTCGGCTTTTTCCGGCGGCTGCGCTGCGTGTGATCGGCTCCTGCTCGGGTTTTTCCGTGGTTTTCGTCAGGTTAATCCAGCTGTTTTTGAGGGTTTTCGGCGTGCATTCGCTGGGTTTTGCAGTTAGTTTTCGTCAGGTTTGCGGCAGCTTTTCCCTGCAATTCAGGGACCCTGTAGTGTTTGCTGAATACAACGCAGGGTCACCGAAATGGAATCGGCAAAAGGAACCAAATTGAAGAGAACGAAAAGTCACCGAACGTGCGGTGACTTTTCGAATCTCTTTGAATTACCCTGTATATCTTACAAATTATAATAGTTTGTCTTACGAATACTGCTGTCAGCTGTCCAAATGGCACTTATGGATCAGGATTACATAATAAATATTTTAGGACTACCAGGTTCCTTGGAGTGAAGGTGTGAATGAACTACAAAAATACGAAAAAAAAAATTAAAACAAAATGAGCATAGGATTGACGCACACAAGACTCAAAGCTAACAGAGCAATTTGTGTTGTAATGGTTTGATTTATGGATACTATTTGTAAAATCTAGGGTCTTTGTTTTTGAGACATATATCCAGGGGTCTGGTCCTAAAAAAATAAGTGTGGGAACTCGCCAACATTTCTGTACATTCTGATCTCAACCATAGGCGTGCGCAGCCTATTGCATTAGGGTGTGCACCCAAAAGTTCAAAACACAATATATATATATATATATATATATATATAAAATATACTCACGCACCCTTATGCGAACATACACACACACACACACTCACGCATTCAGCCAAACTATATCATTACTATAGGGGTCATTCACAGAGCATTGAAATGCCGCTGACTTGTTCCCTGCACTTCGGGGAATCAAATAACCCCACCCTGCGGTGAATTCACCATTCACCGCAGGGCCCCCAAAGTGCAGGGAATCAGCCACTCGCAACAGGAACCACGACGCCGTGATCGGCCGGAGGTGACTGCGAGAGGACAGCGAGGGAACGCAGGGACAGGTATGTAACAGCCCAGGTGTGGCTCGGGGTTACTGCTTTCAGCATTGAAATTTAACCGTGAGCTACACACGGGAAAACAGCCAGGGGGCTGAATAAATGCACTGATTTTGACGTATAAAAATGTCAAAATCGGACTGCCAGGGAGGTTAAGGTCTTGTTGCCAAGCACCAATATTTAGTCTCCTACCTGTATCTCACGATGCTTTATTCACTATTCTTACTTTGTGCAGTGCAGGCAGAAGATATAGCAGCGATTCTAGCAGCAATACCAGCCTTTTGGATGCAGGGCAAGGGGGCAACGCCGGGCTGAGACAAGGAAACGGGTGCCGAATTTTGCACACAGCAGCCTGTTTAAAGACAAATATCTGCATTTACACACACAGCCATATGTTCACATAACTATATATCCCCTACACCCCGGGGGTATGTAGCAATAAAACTCCCAGTAGTGTGTGGTATGTGTGTGAGCGTAGCAGAGAATCCACAGCAATAAAAACGCACAGTAATGTGCGGTATCTATGAACGTGTCACAGAGCTCCACAACAAAACTCACAGTAATGTTTGCTGTGTATGGGCGTATCAGAATCCACAGCAATAAAACTCACAGTAATGTGCAACGTGTATGAGCATATCATAGAATCCACAGCAATTAAACTCAGCAATGTGCTCTGTGTATGAGCGTATCACACATTCCACAGCAATAAAACCCCCAGCAAAGTGCTGTGTGTATGAGCGTATCACAAAATCCACAGCAATAAAACTCCCCAGTAATGTGCTCTGTGTATGAGCGTATCACAAAATCCACAGCAATAAAACTCCCCAGTAATGTGCTCTGTGTATGAGCGTATCACAAAATCCACAGCAATGAAACCCCCCAGTAATGTGCTCTGTGTATGAGCGTATCAAAATCCACAGCAATAAAAACCCCCAGGAATGTGCTGTGTGTGTGAGCGTATCACAAAATTTCACAGCAATAAAACCCCCCCAGTAATGTGCTGTGTGCGTGAGCGTATCACAAAATCCACAGAAATAAACCCCCTGTAATGTGCTGTGTGTGCGAGCGTATCACAAAATCCACAGAAATAACCCCCAGTATTGTGCTGTGTGTGCGCGCGTATCACAAAATCCACAGAAATAAACCCCCAGTATTGTGCTGTGTGTGCGAGCGTATCACAAAATCCACAGAAATAAACCCCCAGTAATGTGCTGTGTGTGCGAGCGTATCACAAAATCCACAGAAATAAACCCCCTGTAATGTGCGGCGCCTATAATATATAAAAGTTGCCCCCTCTCCTGCTTACTTTTTTTTTTTTTATCTTCATTTGCAGGGAGGGGGTTGAATTTTGGTCCAGAGGGGGGGGGTCAAGGAGGGGGAACCCGGCTGGCCACATCCAATGGATAGCCACCGGGACCTCTCTCCCCCGCAGGCCTGGCGGCAGCCTCCGCTTCCCTGGTGGTCCGGTGGATGTGGGTGCTGCACTGCGATCTGTGCTTACAGACCGCAGTGCACGTCCCACAGGGAGTGACTGGACTCGAGCTGAGCGCCTGATCGCAGGTGCCCTGTCACCTGACCGCCGGCGCTCTGACACAGTCAGTAAGCGCCGGTGGTCAGATGACAGGTCATCAGCAATCGCAGGCGCTCAGCTCGTGGCCAGTCACTCGCTGTGGGACGTGCACTGCGGTCTGTAAGCACAGATCGCGGTGCAGCACCCACATCCACCGGACCACCAGGGAAGCGGAGGCTGCCGCCAGGCCTGCGGAATTGAAGGGTCCCGGCGGCTATCCGTTGGATGCGGCCAGCCGGGACCCAGAGTGTTCCGCGGGCCTGCGGGGTGTGCCGGGGGCCGGCATTAGGGTGTGCCCAGGCACACCCGGCACACCCCGTGCGCACGCCTATGATCTCAACAATTACTGGGAGCTGTAGCAGCTGCAGCACTTCTTTATGCATGAGAATGCCATTCCTCTGGCAAACACAGTGAAATTGTCATTCCCATGCTTTCCCAATGTACTTAAATGCAGGAAAAAATGTTAAATACAGACAGTTTTACTCATACCAACTCATACCAACATACGATCGGTCCATGCAATGTCCATGCACATTCCATGGACGGTCATTTTTTCAACTGATGAAGTCAATGGCGAAAATGCGTTTTTGTGATCCTTTTTAATCCATAATACCATAATAATATATCCCTTTATATTGTTTTTAACCAGCTCAAGACATTTTTTTTTAAATAAATATTCTTAACTAGTAATAAATATTTTTAAATTGCTTGCTGCTTTACTTTTTATTCTCCACCATGCTGGGCTGTAACACACTAGGTGAGGGTTAATAGAGAATGTGAAATAGCGGGGAGCATGTGGGCTGTGTGGAAAGATGCAGTAGGAAATGAGCAGAGGGGGATTAGGGAGTGAGATGATGATAGGCTTCTCTAAAGCAATGTGTTTCAGAGAGTTCTTGAAGGACTGGAGAGATGAGAAGAGTCTGATGTTGCGGGAGAGGATTCCAAAGAAAGGGGGCAGCTCGGATCATCACTAATAGCTGGACCAATATGTGTTGGACATCTGAATTGAAGTCTAGAGCCTGAATGCAACCCACAGTAAATTTTAACGCCTTCTGGTCTTTCTAGACCTAATGAGTTTTTGTGTAAAGTCCGGATTAAATGCTGTCATTTTGGAGGATTGCCCTGGTGGTAGATTAAAACCCTTGTTGATTGAAGATTAGCCAAAACGGGGACACTCTCTCTGAAATATATTGCGGGTCAATACATAAGTCAAACCTTTAAAGGGATACTCTATTGAAAATACAGTTCCATTATTCCCCTTTAAATAATTATATGCAGATGCTGCTGACTGCCTCTGACAAATAATTTTTTGTCCCTCGCTGCGTGCAGCTCCTCCTCTTCAGCTCAGGGACTCCTGAACCCAGAGGTCCCTGAAGCTTTTCTGGGCAATTTCCACTCCTATGCAACTTGTGTTGGCAGGCTCTCTGCATTCTGACGTCACCAGTAACCTGTCTAGTGACTGACAGCAGGGAAACTAAAAATCCTGGCTGCTGGTAACACAGGAGGGGTGGAGGAAACTCCTCCACTTCACCCAGCATTTGCACCAGATGAGCAGGGGATGGGTGGGTGTGTGGGAGACGCTGCACATCCTAACCACTTTATTTATCCTGACCACTTTATTTATTTAAAGTGTCCCTTTAGTTACCAAAGGAAACATACGCTTTATGAAAGCAATATACGTATTTATAATTTATCCTTTGACTTCCGTGAAAGGCCTGGGTTGCTGACATGGATGCAAAGACTGAAGACTAAAGTTATCAGAAGGATTGACATTAACTCAGCCAAAGCCCGATATGGAAAACAGGGACATTCTAGTCACTATGACCACATTAACTTAACCCTTTCCCACCGCGGGGCATACCATGCCATCCCTGTGGCGGCTGGACCTTAATGCTGCAGGGTGGCATAGCACGCTCCGCTAGCGCTTATGGGCTTCTGCAGTCCCTCCCACCAGCTGGAACGCAATACGCACCATTGGCTGCCACGGGACGGCCTGAATCCAGGCCATCCCCCTGCAGCCAATGACGCACGACATGCATCAGCTGTGTTGTACGCCCCGCAGGCATTGATGCCCTGCCGCTGGGCACAACCCACCCGGTGGTAAGAGGTTAATTAACTGCTCATGGTGGCAGGAGTATCTGGTTGCTGTGACTGCCATGTGAAACCATGTAGACTTCCTCTGCCCAGAAGGTTGCCAATTCACAACTGATTCTGTGGTTTGGTTGTATCTTAAGGCAAAATAACATCATGCACAGCATGTTCTGAAGAAATTTCTGGAGGTGTCATCTGGTTGAACGAGCTGCCCCCATAATGCCTTTCAATTCAGAAGTTTGAGAGCCACCTAGTTGCACGCACACCGACTGGTGAGCAGGTCCATATCTAACTTGCAGGAAGCAGCTAGACAGGATGGGAGAAAGAACGAAAGAGAATATAACTCTTTCTTCTACACATTGGCGACTCTAGGAACAATATGGGCCATATTACATAGTTGGTGCTAACTTAACCAGAGCTGTTGTAAACTTCCCAGAGCCATTATAGCCTATGGAGGTTTTAAGTTTGCAACAGCTCTGGTTAAGTTAGCACCAACTATGTAATACTGCCCTATATGGGGGGGGGGGAGGGTGCATAAGATACCACATTCAAAACTGGGGGGGCACTAATAATTTTTGCCTCTAGATCATACCACTGAAAAAACTAAAGAAGTATATAAATAAGAATCCAAAATTCCAGAGTAATGTGGTGCAATGAAACTTAAATTCAATATTTTATTTTATGCAATTTGTTGTTTTTTTGTGACGTACGACTGCAATTTTCGCTTCAGCGACTCCAATTTTCACAAATTACGGTGACCATTCACTAAATAGGGAATTCACCATATTTTCGGCGAAATTGATTCTCTGAACTTTGATGAAAAGCAAAGAATCTAAAGGCGATTAGGCCCTTTAAAGTCTAACTTCCATAATAACCCCTAAAATGCCATAAACCCAGGAAAATACGATAAGAATTTATTTATTTACTTATAAAGGATTTTACCAGGAAGGATACATTGAGATTTCCCTCCTTTTCAAGTATGTCCTGGGTTCAAGAACATTGAATTGAAACCATGTGGCATGTAGCCTACCCATTAACCCTTAAAATGCCATTAATCAAGGGAAAACATGAAATTAATACGCTGAGGTATGTAGCCTACCCATTAACCCCTAAAATACCAGTAATCCAAGGAAAAACTAAAAAAGGAATACTGTATGGGATGAAGCCTGCCCTTTATTATACAACTAAACCAAGGCAGAAACACAAAAGTAATACACAATGTAATATATAGTCTGACCGTTAACCCCTTCAGTGCTGAGCAATGTCAACCCTATGAAAAAGCAGTCTGAATGAAGTGGTGGAAGCTGGATGCTGATCCCTGCTGGGGGCAATGAATAACCTAGGCTGGGGCATTTCCCCCCTGTAGAGACGCCTAGGCTTCTACAGTATTTTTATCCAAATATATGTAACGCTTGTTGAGTAGCAGAGGATGTGAGAAAGTATAGAGAACAAAAGGGCTGTGACAGTTGGCAGTTGAGGAAGTGAAAGAAAAAGCATGTTTAGAACAAAACAGGTGGCAGCATAAGATATACCATGGTCCTATAATTATTACAGTGTTGTATAACCATATATTCTAGAGATATTAGAAAAGTGTAAATCTTTCTTTTAGATCAGTGAATTGGATTTTTTTTCTCACTACAAGAAGCAAGCATGAGAAGAATACCTGATATCCATATTTTGACATGTCACTGGATACTTTGTGCCGAGTGGACATGTCAGTGACCCAACTCCTGTGGCACATGCTCAGTAATTTGCCATATTTGTAGTTACACTTTGTAGGTTTAGAGTTCGGTGTACCACATTACATTTTGTTTTGTATATTTCATATCTAATACACTCATATCTCACTTGTTTGAGTTTTAGTCATACTGATATTTCCTATATTGAGAAACTCATTTTGTTTTGCAAGACCATGCAACAAGGGTCTTTGTTTCAGGTCCCTTTGTTTGGTAGTACGCAATGCTGACCTGTAAGTAAACATTAGCTAAACTATGAGGGTTATTCACCATCTACAGTAGATTACTGCTGTAGAAAAGGGTGAAAACCGTGGCATTTCCCAAACTGGAAATTCAGACAATGGCAGTAGACGTTCCATCAGTGAATCCTCATTTTAATTTCCCTCCGTCACGGTGTGCGAGGGATGTCGAGCCCAATGTGCAGTGAACACAAAAAGAAGAAAGTCAGGTAAGGAAAATAATAAGGTTTATTTAGAACAAACAAGATAAAGAAAACCGGGTAATCTGAATATATGATAGGTCAGAGAAGGGCACAAGAGGCTGGAGGCAGAGAAGGGTACAAGAGGCTGGAGGCAGAGAAGGGCACAAGAGGCTGGAGGCAGAGAAGGGCACAAGATAGATAAACAATAATTAATATGATAGGAGTCTCTTGGCAGTAGGTGAATTCTTTGGGTGGAAGGGAAGTCCTTAGTAATAAGTATTACAGCAGAAGGAGTCCTTGGTTGAAGGGTAGACTTGGCATAAGGTGGATTCCTTAAATTGAAGGGTAGACTTGGCATAAGGTGGATTCCTTAAATTGAAGGGTAGACTTGGCATAAGGTGGATTCCTTAGGTTGAAGGGTAGACTTGGCATAAGGTAGATTCTTTAGAAGGGTAAACCTTGCATAAGGTAGATTCTTTAGAAGGGTAGACCTTGCATAAGGTAGATTCTTTAGAAGGGTAGACTTGGTATATTGTACAGACCTGAATAAATAAGATGCCGGCCTAGCAGGACATGAAGCCTGGCAAAGGTGGAAGGTCTGATGTTCTGATTGTAGCCTTGAGATCTGGGAGAACTTCTTGGTACACACCTTGACTGAAGAGTGGTCTTGCAATAATGAAGCAAGGATAGATGGGAGAATAATCCTTATAAAGGAATTCAGGCTTGCTTCATTACAGGTGTAGTAGAAGTTGATTGAAGATCCAAGAGCAGCAAGAGAAGGGGACTCCCAGAGGCCAGAGGTGGAATTTGTATTAATATGTATGAATACATATGTTGGGGTTAATAGTTCAATTGTTCTTACCAGCTCGGGCACGGTGTCTATGGCGCCGTTTAGGAGGGCTACGGGTTGGCATATGACACCCTCTAATGATCGCTAAAATTTATCATCACTGAAACAAAAGCGAGCTTCAACAACGGTAAACCACAGTAGATGAATCAATAAACCTATATGTTTTTTTAAATAAACTTTCCTTGAATATGGTGTGTGACGACACTCAATTTGAACTCTCAGAACCTGGACTTGGCATTACTATGGGAGTTGTGAGATTGGGTTCTGGGGAGTATGACACTGTGTTTTATTCCCCAACCCTCTCCTATGTCCATGTCACCCTGTGCCTTTAACCCCTTAATGAAGGGTGGGCATTGCCCATCGTGGGTGGCTAAATGCTGGCGAGGAGTAAAGGTACGCTGTCGCGGGGTGCAGATTGAGCCCCTCCCCTCTGCCGACACATGGCACGCATCGTTGTCTGCAGGGGGACGGCCTGAGTGTTGGCAGTGTGTTGGCACGCGCAGGCTGTGGGGAGGGACTGAGCCGGCCTGATTGAAGACAACTAAGCGTCTACAAAACCCTCCCCCGTCCAGGATGACCTAGTACGTCCTGGGCCGGTAAGGGGTTAAGGGTACAGTGTGTGTGTGTGTTATGTGTGAATATGGTTATTGTTCATATCATTATTGTCTATGTTTATATGTTACTGTTATTTCTTCTATATCATTACAGTTTGTGCCACTGCAGCCCTTTCCAACCCCCCCTCCCGATTAGAATATGGTTTACAGCTGTGAAAGGATTGAATGGTCTTCTTTGCCAAACAGTGCCCTGTTATCAGACTATTGAGTGTTTATGCATGTCCACCTTGTATTGCAATCTGCACTATTCTTTCATGTTCGGACATGAAAATGGGTTATGGCTAGGGACTGGCTCATTTGAGGAGGTGGGGAGTGGGGCTCCAGGGTGTTGTTTTCCCTTGGTCTCTAGGTTCCCTCTTGGCACTGTATACATTTGGCTGATGTGCTTCATTAAAGGCAATCTGTCTGTCTTTTTAGCTCCAATTTCTGAGTGCTGCTATAACCATTCTCTCATGGTACCTGTCCTTAAGTTTCGGCTAAGAACTGTAGAAGGCATGAAAGATGGTAGGGTGGCAGAACACCTGTCTGGCAAGGGAGCAGTATTAACAGATGTGACCCAGTTGGGGCGCCGACATCTGTGACATGGTGCACTGGCGGTCACGTTCAGTACAATTACAGTATGAAAGTGTGTAAACAAATCACCATTAGGATTTTTGTTTTTCATAAGTCCATACATGCAAAGGACTCCAAAAATGAGTTACCTATATTTGTAGCAGCTCAATGATTATTTCAAGTCTCCTGTTTTGCAATGATGCAGATTACAAAAAGAAATTGAGGAAAACAAAGTTGTTAATATGTTATTTGATAAGTTATATATTTACGACCCTTTAAATTGAGGACATGCAATCACACACAATCTCCAGGCTGGATTTGATAAGATCACTCACTACACTTTTAGATGTTCTTGTTACTCAGTATCAGGGATATTTAATAACCATGTCTCTGTAACAGCCATCTGCCAGACAGACTATCAGAGTTGTACGTTAAGGTTTGCTAATCAACTTCCTTCTTGTATTTGTGCCCCTCCCTTCCCTTTTCTATTGCATTTAGACAGTTATGTGATAAAATCAGTCTAATGTAATTTCCGTTTTGTCATATTCACTTTGAGCTGGCATACTTTTAGCACAAGATAGGAGATCCTTGTGTAAGATTTGTTAAATCTCCAATGTATCTAGGGTGCAGGTGACCAGAATTTGATGCCACCTATTATAATTTTTACTAACTAGCAAATTGCAATGACAGATCAAGATTTTCAGTGGTGATCAATTATATAAGAACCTCTCAAATAAAAAAATGTGGCCAATATTCAGTACTTGGTCCAAAAAAATGCACACTATTTACAAATCATGCTAGATACAGTTGTTCCTGTGGATCATGAAGGAGTGCCTCTTGCTAAACAACATATTCCAAGTACAGATGTTGTTAGAGTGTATTTTAATTATTTAAATCAGGGCTGTCAGGGGCGTGGCCTGGACGGCAACTAAGATGGACGCTTGAGAGTGTAGCTTCGTACCTCCACCGCGCATTTCATTCGTTTTCAGCCGTGTGGAGACACCATGGGCCGCAACAAAAAGTCACCTGAGGACCCCAGCTCATCAGGGACCCCGAGAAAGACTCTCGTGGGACCTCTAGATACCTTTCTCCACTCATCGGCTACACCCGCGCCGGAAACGCAGCCTACACGTGGACTCGAGGCGCCAAAATCGAGTGCTGAACCTTCAACGGCGGACCACGTAATGGAGCTTATTGAGGGCTTGCCGACCTGCGATTATGTGCAGGACCTGCTGGACGTGGTAAGGGAGTCCCTAAACCAGGATCTGGCCACAATGCGCGAAGATATGGGTGCACTGGAGGCGAGAGTGGCAGCCCTGGAGGCGGCCCCGGCCAGAGACGCAGCTCAGGATGACACTACTCTGGCTCCGGGAGACCTTCAGAATGTCTCCGTGGTCACAGAGGTAGGGCGCAGGTTGGACGACCTCGAAAATAGGTCCCGCCGCAATAACATCTGCGTGCAGGGCATCAGGGAAACGATCACCGACTTGGATGTCTGTCTGGCGCATGTTTTTAATTATATACTGGAGGACCGTGTGGTACACCCTTCTAGTTTCGAATGAGCGCACCGGGCCTTACGGCCTCGACTCAGTGACACTGCGCCGCCGCGCGATGTGATTTGCCGCGTGGTGGATTATAGACTTAAACAGGCGGTTATGTCCGCTGCAAGGTGCCAACGTGTATGGGAGATAGGAGGCGACTGCCTGGAGATCTACCCGGACTTGGCTCAACCTACGCTGCAAGCGCGCAGGGCTCTGCGTCCCCTGACATCGTTGCTGAGCTCCCGCTCGGTGCAGTATCGCTGGTCCTTCCCATTCGCCTTGGCAGCCTCTAGCGCAAAGGGATCTGCTTCTATCCGTTCTATGGCAGAAGTCCCGGAGTTTTTGGACACATTTGAGCTTCCAGCGCTTCAAATCGCGGATTGGATTTCGCTGCGTGAGGAACCTTGCGTCGTTAAAAGCACAGCAGGCGGCCCGCCGCAGAGACGAAGGGGGAGATCGGGGAGTCGTCGTCGGATGCGTTCGTCCCCGCCTCGGGCGGGTAGTGCTGTGGCAGAAGACACTGAGTAAAGCGGCTTGTTCCTAGTTTCCCTGAGATAAATGCTGTGCATCTTAGTCCTGGACGCGGATGGACACCAAGTTCTTTTTCATTTTTTATGTTCCTACGAGCAGGTCCTTCTTTATGGGCGACTTACAGGGGGTCCTGCCCTGTAATCGAGTCTGGAGACCGATTGTTGGGACACTACTGATTGCAGGGTGGTTATGGTGGAGGGGTGGGGAGGTGGGTGGATTGACAACCAGAATCAGTGCACCACCACCTGCGAAGGATTGCCGCGCGAGGACTTACGCTGGTCTCTGTTAAATTGCTCCCTGATTTGTTTCCGTTGAGGGGGGATCAGTTTTGGGAAGATTATGGGTGAGGAGGTTTCGTTGGGGGGGCGAGGGACATCAGACCTCTCTACGCTCTATTAGTACCGCGTGACGGTATGGACTCCTGAAGGACAACCGAATTTATGTGAGGGGGTTCAGTCTCTATGCGCTTCGCGTGTTGCCCGCGAATTACACCAGTTTTTGTGGCCCGGTCTTAACAAGAGCACGTTTTTGGCACCCTTTTTTGACGGACAAGGCTGCATGGTGGCACTGTGGGACTAGTGGGCGGGGGTATGTTGTCATGGTGAGGGGGGTGGGGCGGAAGGTAGGGTGGGCAGGTTGGGAAGTGGGAAGGCCGACGAACTAATCTGAACTTACCATTGGACTGCACGTTTGGAAGAAGCAGCGATTGGCACGCCTTGCACGTGCGCGGGACGCTTGATTTACGGGAAGTGACTGGGCTGAGAAGGGGAGGGTGCAGATGTCAGCTGGCTATCGGTCTTATTTTCACACATGGGGGGATGGGAGGGAAGGGGGGGAAATCTGTCTCAGTTACCGTATCACATGCTGCATTTAGTAGGGTGGCAGGTGGGAGGGCAGGTGGGAGGGCAAGGGGGAGAGGGTCGGGGTTGGGAGGGACGGGGGATATTTCTGTCTCTGCTGCTGTTTAATATGCCATATGGCACGGGTTGGGGGGGATTGACCTGTTGGGGTTTGGGACACTGTATTTGCTGACAGGGTAATTATACGCTATTGTTTCTAGGAAAGGCTGGGGAGGGGTGTATATCTTACCTGGTACTCTAATAAGTACCGTTACGCCCTACCACATTAGCTGATGCTTTCTTTGGATATGACTGGGGACTTAGCCCCTGGGGATTTTGTTGGTTCTAACCGGGGTGACATCCGTGTTCTTCTAAAATGACTGTAGCGACCCATGCTGGAGCCTGTCTCAGTGACACGTTATGCTGCGCGGTGGGGTACAATTGATGGTTCTCTCTTTGTTTCCTTTTTTTCATATCTCTCCCACTTTCAGTTCTTCTTCTCCTTCTCTTTCTTATTGTTGATATTGCCGTCCACCGTTATCAGAGGGTATTCCCTTGATAGCACCACCCCCCATAGGTGAACGTCTTTCTCTCTGGAGCGTTGAGTCGGGCTTGGCCTGACACTTCCTCCAAGTGACGTCGAGTACCTACCAATTTTTTCTTCTTTCTTCTACTCTTTCTTACTTTTCTCTACTGTCCTAGGTTTGCTCTTACTCCTCTCCCCCCTCTTTTTTTTTTCTCCTATCCTCTCCCCTCCCTTCCCCCTCCCCATCTCCCTTCGGAGTGTTTGGCCACGTTTGTGCGTAGTTGAGGAGGGCCGAGCTGTTTGGCGGAATGCCCGGACTGGCTGCAGTGGGGGATGAGCCCTCTGCCTGCTTCAGGACGTGGGATCTTACCCTGGTAACATATAATGTGAAGGGTCTTAATACACCAGAAAAGAGATCCTGGCTTTTAAGGGACATGTTTCTGATGCGCGCCTCTATTGTTATGCTGCAGGAGACCCACTTCCATGAGGGTTCGGCACCGTTGCTGCGGGACCGCAAATTCCCGGTGGGCTATTTTAGCAACTATGTGGGAGGCAAATCTAGGGGAGACGCCATTTTGTTTGCCAGCGATGTCCCATTTGTCCTCCAGGACAGTTGTGTGGATGACCAGGGCAGATACCTCTTTGTGAAGGGGACGATTGCTGAGGTCGTTTACACATTCGCCACGATCTATGTCGCCAATGTCGCGCAATCGGCCTGCCTTGCTTGTATCATGTCAAAACTGAGGTGCTTTCAAGAGGGCGTTCTTATTATGGCTGGCGACATGAACGCAGCTCTCCACCCCTCTGTGCATACCTCTGGTGGTACGTCGGCCTTACCACCACATGCACTGCGTGCTCTGAGACGCTCCCTACATGACATGCGCCTTGTGGACACCTGGCGGGCCTTTCATCCAGGGGAGCGTGATTTCACCTTTTAACCCCCCCATCGGGTTTTCTCACAGATGGACTATATTTTCTTGGAACAGTATTGCTTAGACCTTGTGGTGGAGGCGACTATACACCCCACCATGTGGTCGGACCATGCACCGGTCTCTGTGCGCCTGACCTCGGCGCTGTTTCACCCTCGAGAGTGAACGTGGTGACTTAATGTTTCTCTATTGTCAGATCGGGAGATTGTGGGTGGAACGCGTGACGTATTTACCAATTACTTTGAGGAAAACTCGTCCTTGGAAGTGGCAAGACATGTGACTTGGGAAGCCCATAAGGCGGTAGTCAGGGGCTATTTTGTGAGTAAGGGCACGGAATTAGAGAAGGCTAGAGATGGGCTGAGACTTGACCTCTTGGCTGAAATTCGCACACTGGAATTGCGCAGGGGCGAGGACGCTGATGCTGAGACCCAAAGCCAACTATTGTCGGTGCGCCGCAAGTTGAACGATCTGCTTTCTTCGGATCTTAAACAGGCAGCAGCTCGCACTAAATGCTTCTTTGCTCTAAATGAAAACCGACCGGGAAAATTGCTCGTCTGAATGTTACGTAAACAATGGCAACTGACTTATATTCCGAAGATACGCACCTCCGCGGGGGGGGGGCATTACGCTTCGACTGGAGGAAATATCTGCGGCTTTTAGGGATTATTATGCTTCTCTCTATAACCTACCTGGCTCTAATTCTCCTTTGCCGGGGGCATTTGGGGACTATTTTGCTGCTAATCTCAATGTTCGCCTTCGGTACACGGAGGCCGAACAATTGGATGACCCAATCACTGCCGGGGAAATCACTGCAATTTTAAAGCTCGCTAAAAATGGGAAAAGCCCAGGCCCGGATGGACTCCCTGTGGAGTTTTATAAGGCGTTCCGCGACCTCCTCATCCCTCGCATGGTGACGACCTTTAACGCTGTTACAGCCGAGACGCCTTTTCATCCTCACACCTTGTGTGCGACGATTACGGTCCTCCCCAAACCGGGGAAGAATCCTTCAGAATGTACTAGTTACAGACCCATATCACTACTCAAAGGTGATATTAAGATTCTGGCTCGTATCCTGGCTGATCGGCTAAAACGGTCCCTTCCCAGCCCTACCGGGTAGGGAAGCAAGGGATGGCACGCAGAGGGCGATTAATGCCGTGTCGGCGCCCGACGTTCCAGTTAACGCCTTCTCCTGCTCTCCACGGATGCGGAGAAGGCGCTCAACAGAGTCCTTTGGCCCTTTCTTTTCCAGACACTAAGGACTCTGGGACTGGGTCCGGGTTTTCTAGCATGGGTTTAGGCCCTGTACACCTTTCCCACAGCCAGAATTAAAGTTAATGGTAATCTCTCCGCTAGCTTCCCGATATCCAACGGCACATGCCAGGGTTGCCCACGATCCCGGGTCTGAAGGGGGCTCACCGTTCTCACAAAGTCACTGCATACGCAGATGATTTATTGTTCTTCCTTAACAGACGTTCGTCAATCCCTACCTGCGGTGATGGGCGAGTTTGAAATATAAGGCAAATTGGCAGGCCTCAAAATTAACATGTCCAAATAAGGTCTAAATCAAGGTATAATACCAAATCATGGTATAATAAAACGTGGCTTCAAAATGCGTTTAAACATGATGAGCAAAAGCGGTAAAAATGAGCTCAGCACACAGGCGTGAAATGGCTCAGCAGCGAAGGGGTTAAACATGCTCCAGGAAAAACGTTTGGTGAGCTTTGAAGTTTAATCCTGGAATTATACAGCATCACCAGCAGGGGCCGCTGTGACTGAATGCTATCACATCCTTGGAGAGATATCCATGGAAAAACAAAGAACATCTGGAGAGCAAAGGGTCTGGACACCTCCCTGTAAGGGTGACACAGGTGTGTACAAGTAAGGTCGGCGGTATTGGTTAGGAGAGTGTGGGACCGCGATATGCAGAACACTGGCTCTTGTGGTGTATAGTAGAAAGAAATATATAACCGCACGACAGGTACACAAACGATCTTCCAAAACGGGTAGTCAAGGCAACAGCAAACGTAGTAGGCAGGCGGCAAAGGATCATAAATGAAGGTGAGGAGCTGGAGGTCGGTACACAGGAAATCAGGCAATAAATATACTATATAAGAAGGATATAGCATCTGTTCCTTGTGAGATAAAGCTTTAAATAAAGCCAGGTCATAGGCTACGCCCTTGCATGCCGATCAGGCCGCTGACATCATTACTGAGCGCCAACTGAAGCCAAGAGGGAAAAAGGGAGCCTGTGCCTGGGGGGGGCAGAGAAGCCAGCATCCGGAGCACACGCAGCAGTGTGTGTGGCTCCGTGAAGCAGACTGCGATGACGTCGTGGCACACTGAGGTGGAGTGCAGGTAAGCGACCGTGGGTGGCCCGGCAGTGAATACCTCACAGCACACACCAGAGCCATATTTTTCCAGTGGCTCCTAAAAAGTGATCTCACACACCCATTTATTTTATCAGTGATATTAAGGACATACCATCCGATGAGAGTCTTTCTCTAATATATTCATTTAAAGCACAAGAAATGCACCACAGAGAGGGCTGTGTCATCCTGGAAGTAGACACAATGCAGTTAAAACAGAGCCAATACATACAGCTCTGGGCTATGTGAGTGGCATTCCTCCTATATTATTTATTTTTATCAAGAATATTTAATTACACTCCGCAAAAAGTTTTTTTTTTTATGATTCTTAACCTCCCTGGCGGTCTATTGATTCAGAAAATTTGCTGCAGAAAACAATCAATTGTTTTGTTTTTTTTTGCCCCCCCTAGCAGCATCCCGAGTGTGGCTCGGGGTTAAATTCCTATGTTGGAAGCGGTAACCCCGAGCAACACTCGGGATGCCACTGGATACATTACATCTCCCTCCGCTCCCTCGATGTCCCCACAGCCTCTTCCGGCGACCTCATTACTTCCTGGTTTCCTCCGAGAAGGAATCCAGGAAGTAAAACGCTGCGATCGGAGACTGCAGAGATCAGCGAGGGAGTGCACGGAGAGGTAATGTATACAGCCCGAGTGTGTCTCGGGGTTACCGCTCTCAGTGGTGAAATTTAACCCCGAGACAAACTCGGGAACACCGCCAGGGAGGTTAAGACCTCTGTATCCATCGAGCCAAAATTGAATACCAGAAGTATATGAATATTTTATTGTCTGCATACTTTCAGAAGCACTTTTTCTACCACTTAATTGACGTCATGGGTTGACACATTCATTTGCGCTGGTGGGAAAGTGTTAATTTGGCATATGATGTAATCACTCATAGTTTGTTTGACTTATTACATATTAAAAGTGGTATGGATTGTAAAACCACAAATTAACCTTACATTGGTATGTAGCCCAAAATGCTACCCTAACCTCAAACCCAATCTCTCTAACCATATTTGCAAGTCTAACCTCTAACTGTAACATATCTAACCACTTTCTTTTCAATATTGAATTCTATCCTTGCCAAAATCTTTGTGCTATGACATTAACCCAACACTGACCACTTATGTCTACATGTAAAATTATTCTTTTGAGTAACAATTGTGCTGGCTGGGTGGAGTAGAGGTAACATCACTGCTCTATAACCGTGGAGATACAGGCTCGATCCCGGCAAGAGCACCTCTCCAGTAAGTGTCCTTGGGCAAGACACCTAACGGTACATACTCACCACCCAGGACGTACTTGAAAACGAGAGAAATCTCAATGTATCCTTCCTGGTGAAATACTGTCTCAAAAAAGAAATAGCATTGCAGAACAATACAGTGTCGCTACAAAAACTATTAATTTATGTATAAATTGCAAATCTTTAAAAAGGAAATTATAGTTTTTCAGTAAGAGTTCTAAATTAATGCTTTCCTGGAACAAAAATATAACGTTTTTCAAAACTGGCATCTCTACATTTTGGTACAAAGATATCGATGACGTTTCAAATGTTAAAAGATATTTTTTCTTTAATTACTTGCATTCGAAAGCACTTTTGCACTAACGGAAATTATATGTTTGTACGACCTACAGCACGTCACACTTGATAAAAGCATGTAGTGATATGCGCACAGTCTATCAATGATCCATATAATTATACCAGTAATCATTTTTATTTTGAAAAAAATATTTGATGTTTACAAATGAAAAATTAAAGGTTTGGTGGGAAAACTGACAGGATAAAACCAGTGCACAATAGGAATAACAGCTTTATTTTTATATTTCAATGAATGTTTTTATTAGACTTTTTTTTCTTTGCTGTATGTTATTAGAAGTTTATTACCTGTGAATAAAGGCCAATAACGTTAAAGAGGCATTATTCTGAAAGCAAACCAAATGGTATTATTACAGTAATGAAATTGTTATTATAAAATGGGTAAACTGAAATATGTATTAGATAAAATATAACAGACATTAAGGCTTGGGTCAGACGAGCGCAGTGTTCACATCCGTGTTGCCGCACACTTTAACGTCCGTGGTAACATACAATTATGATCAATAGAGACACACACAGAAATGCGGACGCACAACGGACGCGGCAAACGGACGCAAGTTAGGCAAGAATGTAAAACCACTAGAACGGACGTGCAGAGTGCGCCACGTCCGCAACGCCCGCATAGCTTTGCGTGTGAGTGATGGAACGTAGTCAGACGGACAAAATGTTTTTTCATATTAATTTTATTTCCCATCTACATCAGTCAAAAAAAACATCAGTCACAAAAACGGACCGTGTGGCCACTACCTTGTCATCAGTCAGAAAGTACATCCGTTGTGCACAGACGCACAGTCTGCACCGAATGCGCTCGTCTGACCCTAGCCTTAAATGCCTTATGTTTAAAAGAAATTGTTGTTTCTAGTGACCGTAGTTATCTCTGGGTATCTGTCAGTTTTCTGGATCAACATCCGTGTCTATTTATCTCTTTGCCTGATGCCATCGATTGTCTGTCTACTAGATTATCATCTGTCATTTAACACCAAAAATAATTAAAATATATTCAAAACCTACCAATTTCCCTATTATATTCTGAACAATATGATACAGTCTAATGTCCAACGTTTTAAATGTCCCCTTCCTGGTAAAATACCTTCTCCAAAAAAAAAAAAATGCCACTGATTATAATGCCTGGCCAAAAAAAGTCATCACCTGGATGTAACTAAGAGCCTTCCATTGGATAATTACTGTAGTGATTAACCTCTTAATGCCAGGGGATGTTCTATGTATGTTTCAGTGTGTTTCAACTGCTAAAAAAAGTGCACTATTTTATTGTGGCTGCTGCTTCTGAGCCACACTTAATACCCAAAATGTAGCTGAGGGGGGTCTAAAAACCCCTGTTCAGTATGTCTAGAGGTGAAAACCTCTCCGGTCCCCTTCAAAGCTGATACTCTTAAGAATGCCTGCAAAGTGATTTATTGAATCTGGCCCAATGTTATTTTAGAAAGGTCTTGTTTTCTTATTATTGTTATGTTAACTATTACAATATTTACAGTATTAAAACTTTAGATCTATCCATTTTTTTACACATATTTTATGGCATATGTTATAACATTGATTGATTTTTTAAAAAAAAAAATTTATTTTGTTTGAACATTTTACATGTATTTCTTCAAGGTTAATGCACACATCATAGCATTACATTATAAAGGACAAGAAAAAAGGTTTTCATCAAGCTCCAATAGAAAACGTCAAGTGCTTATGTACTTGACAATCCAATCTGCTATATCTCACATTCTGTCATAACATGAGCAAATAGTTGTGTATATACTCTTAAGTATTGGAATGAATTGAAAATCAAAATTCCGTCTTCCATATGGATAAAACCACACACCCCTTTGTTCCGTTTTGCACAGCACTCAATCCGTATGGATATAACCACCACGTCTTCCGCTGTGTTTTCGCATTGAAATCGCCAACATAAAGTGAATTTCGTGGCGTCTGTTTTCACGTAATGCATATGGAAATAACCTCCCAGTTTTATCAGCATGCACGTTCGTATATGCAGAATGAATGTTCCATCAAAATCCAAGTATAAAGACCTACAGGGTTATTCAAAGAGAATCGAAAAGCCACCGCACGTTTGGTGACTTTTCGTTCTCTTCAATTCGGTTCGATTTGGCGATCCCATTTCGGCGACCCTGCGGTGTATTCAGCAAGCACCACATGGCCGCCGAAATGCAGGGAAAAGTCGCCGCAAACCCGCCGAAAACTCATCGCAAAGCCCGACGAAGGCACACCGAAACCTGCAAAAAACATCTGGATTAACCCCACCAGGAAAAACCCGAGCAGGAGACAATCACACGCAGCACAGCCGCGGGAAAAAGCCGACACAGCAGAAACTACTGAGCGAAAATGTCTGAAATTTACATATGAGGTCCAGGGAATATTAATAAAAAGGGATGTTACAGAAAAAAGAACAGACGTTTAAATTTTTTTTTTAAACAAATAGCAAACATTCCGAAAAATGGTTAAAATATCCCAAAAAAATCTAAAAATAAAGAGACTTTTTACTGCAGAATATAAACGGTTTATTAGATATTGAATTAAAACGGGAATATTTTAAACATTGAAGCTTATGGGATTCGCCTGAATAAATCTGCCAAATTAAACCACCATATGGCAGGGCATTTCAGGAACCTTTCACTGCTTGTGTTGGTTCTCTGAATAGATGAAGCATTGCTTCTCTATGGGGATTTCACTGCCCTCGAACAGGTACCGAACAGGCACCATATGTGCAGGCAATTCGCAAACATTTGGCGAATAGCCTGCTCTCTGAATAGCCGAATGGCCAGGAAAGGTAACCGTGCGCTGAATTTCAGCGTTTGGTTACCTTTCTCCAGCAATTTGGAGCTCTTTGAATAACCCTGCAAATATATAAAAAAGAGTTCAAACGCAGATCTAAAGTTCGAAAACCCACAGTTTTTTTCCACAAAATTAAAATCCATCTTCAGCATAATAATATGTATAAAATTCAAAATGTATACGTATCCGTGTTCTTCCTTCAAATCTGTGAATCACAGTCTGACTTGCATACTGTCTTTATTTCATTCCCCTCTCTGTTATGACAGAATGTGAGATATAGCAGGTTGGATTGTCGAGTACGTAAGCACTTGACATTTTCTGTTGGAGCGCAAAGAAAACCTTTTTTCTTTTCTTTTATATTGTGTGGATTACTGATTAAGGTGATAATCAGAGTTTTTCTTTGCTGCTTTATATCTTGGTTTTAGTGGGTTACGATTTACTTTTTAATTTATAGCATTACATTGCCTATCTCTGCGAGAAAGTGAGATATTTACTGGGCTTCATTGTAATAAATTTTCATAGCCTTCCTTGACTTCTTTATAATAATCAACTTTGTAACTGGTAAATCACTTGCTTTTCATTTGAGCATTTATATGCTTGACTAACTTGTTAGCTTATGTCACTCCTTTATATTTTTGCTTAATGCATGTCACATGCTGGTAGTCTGACTAGTTCTTCAGCTATACATTTTTCCAGTGTGGCAAGATTCTAACTTAATTCCATGGAAATGTGACTTGCATGAAAAAAAAATCAGAACAGAAAAAAAATATATATATATTTAGTGCGTCTTTAATATAATCTTTTTTAATGTACAAAAAATATTGGTGCTTTAAGAAGATGAACTGTTTTCCGCATTGTTATTCTGCAAATATGTTAGGACGCTACAAGGAGTACATGTTCTTGCTTATCCTTGGTTCTGAATAGGTTTCAGCACCAAGGACAGCACCCACCGAACACAGCCAGACTGAAAGAAAAAAAAACCTGCTGCGTTTGGCAAAGAAAAAAGCTTACTTCCTTTGAAATGTGACTTGCATGAAAAAAAAATCAGAACAGAAAAAAACCCAAAAATATTTAGTGCATCTTTTAATATAATCTTTTTTAATATATAAAAAATAATGATGCTAAGAAGATGAGCTGTTTTCCGCATTGTTATTCTGCAAATCTGTTAGGACGCTACAAGCAGTACATGTTCTTGCTCACCTTGGTACTGAATAGGTTTCAGCACCAAGGACAGCACCCACCGAACACAGCCAGACTGAAAGAAAAAAAACCTTGTGCGCTTGGCAAAGAAAAAAGCCTCATCTTAAAATAATTAGGAATCCAAAAATTCCACCAAAACAATCCCCAAAAAATGCCTAAAAAAAATCCAAAAAATTAAAGAAACTTTTTGCTGCAAGTGAAAAGAATAAATGGTTGAATAAATTTTTAATGAAAATGTGGAATATTTTTTACACTGAAACCTATGGGATTCACCTGTTTAAACCTGTTGAACGAACCATTGAAAATCAGGGCATTTCTCTGATATTTCAGTAGTGTTTGGCCTTCTCTGAATAGATTAAACATTACTTGTCTATGGGGAATTTCACTGCCGCTGAACTGCACCATGGCGCTGTCCATGGCCTGTGGTGCTGAATACAACAGATTCAGCACCACGGGCAATGGTCAGGGACAAGGTACTGAGTTTAATATACCGTTTCATTTCAAATCGATTAATTTTCGTTACGTTTCAGGTGGAACCGCTTCATATTTCGAAAGCACTTCCAAAATACGAATCGGTAAAATTCAAACTTTTTTTGATTCTAACCGAAACGCACATGTCTACTCTGTATATGGGAGCCGCTACAGATTGCTTTCTGGTCAAAAACAGCTCAAAAACCATAGGTTCAAGAGGCCAAATGCCTACTTTACTTTCTACTCATTCTAGGCGAGTGGGAATTTTGAGCCCTGTATTAGGGATAGACCGATATATCGGTTTAGCCGATTATCGGTGCCGATATTCAGAAAATTACTGATATCGGTATCGGCATTTTATTTGCCGATATTGCCGATATTTGGACAAGTTTGCTCACTGCAGCTGCGACACGCAAGATCCCACAAAACTGTGCGAATCTGGGGCTTCTCCCACATCAGGCTGTAAGCCCTCACTGCAGAATGACTCCTGCTCACTGACCGTATTGTGCATGAGCGTGATGGCAACAGAAATGGGGCTTCCATCCCATCTGGCAGGGAATTCCCTATACAGGAGATGCAGGGTCTATTTCCTACTGCAGGGTCCAGCAACCTGGGACCTCCAGATGTTTTGGAACTGGATTTCCCATGAGGCTCCAAGAACCTAATGAGAAGATGAGCATCATAGCAGATGTAATTCCAAAACGTGGGGCAATATTACAAAGTGACTGCTTAACCAGATCTGTAATCTAACTTTGTAATATATCCCTTGGAGGGCCAAGGTTGCTGAACCCTTTATATACAGGGTCATATGAGAGATCGTTAAGAAAGCCAAAGACACGGTCTGATTGTTTGTAAAAAATAAAAGATTTTCAGGGTTATTCAGAGAGCGTGAAAAGCAGGAGAATGACTGGAGAATGAAAAATTCTAGGTCAAAATAGCCAAACCAGAAAAATTCTCCCTTTCATCTCACTTTCCAAATCAGATATTTTGACCTAGAATTTTTCATTCTACAGTTATTCTCCAGTCATTCTCCTGCTTTTCACGCTCTCTGAATAACCCTGTGTGTAACTATACTTTGCTGCATTTTTTTTGGGCTGTATTTGGTTTCGGCCAGGATGTTAAGATTTGCCGTTACCACCAGCTTTTAGGAGTTGCTAAAATTATACGCGCAAACGCTGTGCGTTACAAACTGCGCATAGATTGTAATACCATCCGCATACCAGCGCACAAACGCATTTGCGCTCACAATGTTAAGTATAGATCGCGCGACATACAGTAAGCTCACGCAGGGTTCGCAGGTTCACCCGCGGTAGACGATTACGTGCGTTTGTTGCACTGACTATGTAATATGGCATTCGGCGTAAAGGGTTTTGCCCCTCGCGTTAAATGTTTATTGCACCGGTGGAAACGTTTGCACGAAGATTGTTGTTTAGGCCATTGAGTTCATGGTATAGTCAGATTTGTGCTGTTTTTTTTCAGAACTTTAACTTTACAGAATATCGGCACCAAATATCGGCTATCGGCCAGAAAATCTGTATCGGTATCGGCCCTGAAAAAATGATATCGGTCTATCCCTACCCTGTATATATGCTTGTATTTCGACTCAACATTTGTTACATTTGGTTCTACTACTGCAGTAACAACTCTTTTAGCTAATCTTTGTGTGCAGTCACTCATTCAAAACAAAACAATGCATTTTTGCAAGATGCTTTCAGATACACTTATAGTATATAGATTGCCCTGTTTATTATACTGTTATTTTTAAATGGCAGAATTACATCAAAGGAGTTATTCAGAAAGCACCGAAATTTCAGGGAAATGTTAGTGCTTTCTGGGTCGGCGCGATTCAGCAATTCCATGTCGCTGACCCTGTGTTGAATTCACTATTCACCGCAGGGTCCCCGAAGTGCACCGAACATGATGCCGCCAAAGAGAGACTGACGAACTGGAACAAAAAAAAAAGATGGTTTGCTGAAAAAGAAAAGAATAAACTGTTGAAAAAATAAAAAATTTATGTAACATTTTTTTACATTGAATCCTATGGGATTTGCCTGTTTGTTGAATAACCCCTCAAGTGATAAACCTACTTGCAATATACTGTCAAGATATATTTTCAGACATAATCAAATTGCGTGATGATTAATTTTCACGTGTCGCCTGACCTAAAAATAGCATTAAAACTTCTAGATGTTCCTTTTTTGTTAAAGTCTTATGACTCATGTAACCAATTGTTATTGGGTAGGGATTTGTAGTAGACAGAGGCATTGCATTTTAAGTGAACAGGAGGAAGACTATCATTTTAAAATGAATATTAATCTAAGTTGGTAACATGATCTTGCCCAAGCTATGAAATAAATGGTCTTTTTACATAAAACAAGAGTTTGGACCATATTAGCAGCAGCATATAAGCAATGTGTCAAATTAAAGAGACACCCTAAGCACCCTGACCACTTTTGCTTATTTAAGTGGTCAGGCCGTGTGTGTGAAGTGCCCCCCACCCTTTCCCAGCCCCCTTCCTCCTTCAGCCCTGTTGGCCTGTGGCATCAATGTAAAATGGATGGGCTTCATGTGCCCACACAAATGTCATTCAGCAGCCAGGGGTTTGATACCGTGCATACTGAGCAGCAGTTCAGCAATCGATTATGTCAGCATATTTTGCGTACTGAATCAGCACGACTTCACAAGTGCTCATTTTAGTGAATGCTTTTGGAGACTACAGGGATGGATTGGTGCTGCGCGCGCATGAGGTCTGTGCATAGCACTGCGCCACGACAAGTACGTGCAAGAAAATACATTTTCACCAATCCCATTACGCGCATGTGAGCAGCGCATGCATCCTTTGCACATAAGTAGCTCCAGGGTGGTCTTCCACATTCTGGAGCCCTGGAGTGGAAGCCAAAGGAGGAGCTGATAGATCTTCACCTTTTGAACCGGCATCTATTAAAAAAGTAATTGTGCAGATAATTGTGACATCATTTGCACAATTATTAAAGGGGAAAAAAGGAGGATTAATTTTTTCATAGAGTGTTACTTTAAGTATGATGGTTTTATTCACTAATCTAAGACCTGCAGAGAATCAATTATGGAAATGCAAATTTTCAGTTATGAAAACTTAGGCAAATGGTCTAACAAAAAATTTGGAAAATGACTTTCAAAGCAGTCTGTGTGTACTCAGAACAAGAAAAAGGAAAAATTGGGCACTATTCCATCGTGGACTGCACTTGTAGAATTTCCCCTGCCGTTGTCATGTTAACATCATATTCCAGGTAAGGTGCTATCTCTCGCCTCTAAGACTTCTCAAGGGCAGCTCCGGTCCTGAGGAATGGCTTTCCTCACCCTATCAAACTCTCCCCTAATCTTGAGGCCTTCAAGAAATCCCTCAAAACCCATCTCTTCAGATTAGCATACCACATCACTGATGCAACTCATCCCTCTGCTCATCTACTCACACATGATTGAAGCCGCTTCCACTGCCCCACCAATCCTGAACCGCTGGCACTAATGATCCTGATATCCAGTAAAATTCCCTCGTCTTCCTCAACCCCAATCCCTCTAGACTGTAAGCTCCTATGAGCAGGGCCCTGTACACCTTGTGTTTCCATCCTATGTACATTTATCTGTATTGTGTTCCCTTTTGGTTATTGTAAAGCGCTGCAGAAACTGTTGGCGCTATATAAATTATAATAATAATCATCTCAACACTTAGCCCCGGATACTCGCAGTAGTGCGGACCGCGAGCACTGTGTGACCTTGCTCTTGTGAGATGTCAGGCCACCCTTTTCGCCGTGGGATGAGAGGTGAGTATGTGATTTTTAGGGGGTTTTAAAGCGTGTTTAGTCGCACTTTATTACGGCCGTGGTAGCAGTAAATTACGTTCAACACAGGCCCACACACGAAGTACGGTCGCACGAAAGTTCGGCCGTGCAACGTAAGCGGCAAAGTAACGCATTTTTGCAAGAACGCTGAACCGCTAGTACGGACGTACAGAGTGCGCTGCGTCCGCATAGCGGCATGTGTGCGTGATTAGGAGACGTCAGACGCTGCTAATGTCCGGCCAACATAATGTCCAGACACCCAAAGTTTCCTGGTTTGGATCCGTAAAAATCACGGCCGAAATTGCTCATCGTATGACCGCTATCGCGTCTTCCGTGAAAAAGTGCATCCATGCGTTCGGACACACTTTTTTACGGACGATGCGAAAAATGCGTTCGTCTGACCCTAACCTAAATGTTTTGGCTTGGCTAGAATTGGACAGGAGCAGTTATTATTAATGATTTGAGCAAGCAAACCTATTGGCTCGCCATAACGGCTCAGTCACAATTTTGGTTCTTTATCTTTAGGATTTTTATAACAAACAACTGAAAATGGATGTAAATTTGGACTCAAGTAACACTGGTACCCAAAGGGTTAACCAATCTAAAAAACTTGATTTCCTTCACCAGCGCCTGACAGGAAGGGTGTTGTTCGCACGTGAGTTCTTGTTTGACAACCGTAATCAATGTCTTATTACTGAATTACTTTCTTTCGCGTTTCAGGAAGAAAATATTGGGCTAATTGTATCACCTTAATGGTTACGCTACAGTGAAATGATGCTTACTGCAAGAAAATGATCATTAAGCTGCAGTAATTACAAAATGATTGTCGGCAAATTGTTTTAATTACATTAAAGCGGATGAAAGATCAAAGTCAAAGCCTACTCATTTATCACCTTCACTGTCAAGTATTTTTTTACATAAAAAAAAAAGAAAAAAAAAAGAGACACTATTCATATGATGTTTGGAAAGGAGAGGAAGAGGTAGAACATAAAATGGCAATTTTGTTTTTCACGTACCAAGCTCTCCATAACCGCGCCCCTACCTACATCTCCTCCCTTATTGGCAGGTACACCCCGTCCTGATCACTTCGCTCTGACAATGATCTGATGTTATTGTTGTCTCCCAATGCCCGCACCCCCAACTCCCTCCTTCAGGACTTCTCCTAAGCTGCCCCTTTCTATGGAACTCCCTCCCCCACACCATTAGATTCTCCCCGTCTCTCCAGTCCTTCAAGAAGTCTCTGAAAACACATTGCTTTAGAGAAGCGTATTGGCTCCCTCCATAATCCCCCACTGTACATTTATTGATCCATCTTCCCGCACAGTCCCCATGCACCCCACTACTTCACATACACAGCTATCACACTCTTCTACTGTGTCACACCTCTACCTCTTCGATTATAAGCTCTTGATCAGGGTCCTCTCTCCTACTGTTCTGTTTGTTTAACTTGAAGCAATCCATTATCTTACGTGCTTAAGTATTTTATTTAACAAGCCCAATCATGGGTTCTCCACACTCAATTTTCCCAAGCTGTAGCTTGAGATAGACGCATGAGCTGAAACGTCACTGTTTGTGCTGTACCGATCCAATAAATCTATGTGGGAAGATCTACAGAATCAATACGTCTACACGAGTACTAGCAACAGGGACCCGTTAAGGGTTTTCTCAATTTATACATGATCCAATAAATCTGTCTGGTAAAGGGACGTGGATTACCCAGTTCCTACACGTGCATGTTAATATTTGAGAAGCCTCCTGTTTTGCAGAATCCTCATGGTTTGATGGTTTGACAGTATTTTGACATTCCAAAATAAATGTTTTCATAAGAAGAATGGAAATAAAATCTTCCAGTACCTTTTGGTCATTTGCAGTCAATCCTTTAGTATTTCTGCTTAGGAAGAATGTTGCTGGGGGACAGTGGGTTATTAAGATCAACACCTACGATAGAAAAGAACACATTTTCAAGTGACTACAGTATATCTATACATTTATATAATGATGCCAAAACCGATAAAGGCTTATGGAAACCATATAGTGATGGATAGATTATAACAAAACTATAGATCCAATAAATAGTTTTTAATTAAATTAATTATTTGTGCTTGAATTTAAATGTGGATATAAACAATGCACCAAAGATTTATTTCAATATGTTTACCAATGATCTATATACATAGGGGGATATTCATTAAGGCACCACTGTTTGCAACTACAGTAAAACAACAGCAAAGAAAAAAAATTGCACCAAGGAGAAGTTGATTCAAACAACAGCTGCCAACAATGTCTGAATAACGGTAAAGAACGACACCACCATTTTTCTGCAACAGAAGTGACCTAAATGTCTAAGGACCCTATTCTCAGCCTGCCACTAATAGAGACGATATGTGCCTGCAGATATCCTTTACGGTCTCTTGTTTAGGCTGCAGTCACACATGCGCACTTTTCACATCCGTCTGACAGCACTGTTTGCTATCCGTCGTCGCTTTTCAAAAGAGTCAATAGGGAACAACACACGAAGCACGCGCACACTTTTTAACACACGGGCAACGCATGTGGCATTGACATGAAAAATTATAACGGGCATAGAGAAACCCCTGCATACAGTTTTTTTCTTCTTTTTGTCAACGTCAGTCAAAACTAAATGATACAGTGTAACCACAATCTCATCAGGTATAAAGTGAATCAGTTTCAACAGACGCACTGTGCGCAATCAGTGCGCTCGTGTGACCACAGCCTTAGCGTGCCTATTCCAAGGTTGGCACTTTATAAGTGCATAGCCTAGTAATGAAGAGCTCCTTCACTAGTATCAGCATCTGGAGCCCAACACATTTTGGCCATGAGCTTTGCGTGAGCTGGCTCTTGAAAGATCAGTGCCGCGGATAATTAACGGTGGTAGACTGGGAGCCATTTGTTCCCTGGGAGCTATTTGTTGTTCCCTGAGAGAGGAACTGGTCGATCACACTACCCTCACCTGTGAGATAAGAGGTAAGTAAGGGACCTATAGCAGGGTTAGGTCAGTTATTAAGTGATCTCACAAAAGCAAAAATCACTTAAAAGGGCCACTATCACCAAAAAAAGATGAAATGTTCTTATTATGTTGCTGATATCTTATATATACTTTGTTTTTCTGTTGTATGTTTAGTTAATAAAATATTTTACGCTATATGTGTCACTGTGTGCATCCATTTTGTGTTGTAAATTGCCCCCCCCCCAGTATCTTTCCATTACAGAGAAGATGAATGAGTTAAAATAAGAAAATAAATATTATTATTGGTTTTTTTTTTACACATTCTTAGAATATTAAACTTCCCCATACGGCATCTATACCTCATTTGGTCCTCACTGTGTGGCAATGGTCATAGAATGGATTGCATAGGTCGATCATTGTGTGGGATGTATTCAAAGGAAATCACCAGGGGGTGGATTAGAAGTTTTATAAGCTCCCTGTCATATCTCATTCAGCTGTCATCTCTTATTTCAGGTAGCCTAGAGAGCAATTCACCACCTGCCGCTTTATCTAAGCATTCCCTCCTCCACCTCATTATCTGTTAGATAATGTAGATTGAATAAACAAGAGCCACAAAGCAGAGCTTTTGGGAAATGTTGCATCATGGGAAAAATACAGAAGTAAGAAACAGATCAAAACCTTACTTTATTTTTCCTTTTTACATGCAAATACTTCAACAAACGGAAAAAAACAAACCATCAGCATGTGTTTTTAAGGTGGTTTTATTTGCAATGCTCAAGTAATTTAGCTACTGGTTATGTAAGTGGTAGTGTTCCTTTAAGCCAACTGGAATCTGAGATATGCATCAGTTTGTCTTGTATCTTGCAGAGTTTAAAATGCAAATCAGATACTAATGCTGGGTAAGCACCGTCAGCTTGCTTGAACTGTTTCATCCTCACCATCTGAAAACTGCAGAAACAGCACTTAACGGTCAAGCAGGAAACTACCTAGAAGTAACTTAGAAACAGGAATATATTTATACAGAGGTCATTGGTCCTGGTGCTGCTTCTGTGTAACGTGATCATACGTAAACATTTGTAATAGAATCCAATCTCGGCATCCAGCTCTCTTCTCTCTCCTATTACCATCACTGACTCCTCTTCCAGCTTCTCCAGCAAAGCAAAACTAGGGGGTGATCAGCTTGTAGTCAGATAAAGCTCTGACGGGCAAGACAAAATAACAATAAGGCACAGAGTCAATAAGCACCATGCCCAGCCTCTTATACGTGTGTGGTTTGACTGGATATCAGCTTTTATTTATAGAGGTGTAAACTCATAGGCACGCAAAGGGGGTGTGCCATAGGCATGCGCAGGGGGTGTGCCTAGGCACACCCTAATGTTGGGTGAAGAGGTCCTCTTTTTCCTCCTACATTGACATTTTAGAAGTCCCTTATCTGGTTTATGATGAATAACATAAAAACTGACCGTATCTCTGATTACAGGCTTTCTGTTACCATTGAAAAAAGTGCATTTTGTGTAAAATCTTTTAAACATAAGTTTAATTAATAAATATCCCATGGGTGAACACCCTAAAGTAATGGGCTGAGAACATCAGTGTGTATACTTGTTAGGCTCTATTACATCCTCTGCGCAAATTCGTACACGCAGCGCACTTTTATTTCACGTACAGCGTTAAACGTTAACGTGCGTAAATTAACGCAGGTATTACGATCCGAGCGCATTTTTCAATCTGTCAAAAAATAACGCATGGAAAAAAGACGTGCAAAAACGCGCGCATTAACGTTGCGTGCAGAAATCGGTGGGCAACCACAATTGTCTCCCGTTTAGTTTTTGCGCCTGTCAAAATCAATCTGTGTATATATATTATGTGCAGCAATAATAAAAACACGCACAACCTCACTATTTTATTGTTTGGGAATGTGTAGAATGTGTAACTATACTGTGCTGTATTTTTTTTTCGTGCTGGTGTATTTGGTTTCGGCCAGAACGTCCAGATTTGCAGTTACCACCAGCTTTTAAAAGACGTTAAAATTATGCGCGGAAACGTCGTTCATAAAAAGTTGCGCATCGATTGTAATACCATCCGCGTACCAGCGCACGAACGCATTTGCGCTCACAATGTTAAGTATGGGATGCGCGCACCAACTTGCGTTCGCGCAGGGTCACTCGCGTTAGACGTTAATGCGCATCGTATGCGCGGACGTCGTAATACGACGTTCAGCGCGAAGGGTTTTGCCCCTCGCGTTAATGCGCTTTTTGCGTGCGTGCAAATAAGTGCGCAAAGACTGTAATAGAGCCAGTTCTCTTTAAACCATCCTAGCAGAGTCTGGAGAAATATGTGCCACTCACTTGGTGTTCTGTTGCTCCCCTTAAGCCAGACATCACAGGTATCAGTGACTTCTTAGGCTAGGGACAGATGAGCGCATTTTCTGCGGCCACCGTCAAAATGTACGTCGATGCGTGCGCACGCATTTTTTCACGGAATACGCTTAAGTGGTCAGACGACCACAGTCGCACAGTCGCAGGTACTCACCAACGCAATTCTAGGGAAATCCGGCTGTTTGAACGTTATGTTGGCCGCACACTAGCAGCGTCTGACGTCTCCTAATCACGCACACACGCTGCCATGCGGCCGCAGCGCACTCTGTACGTCTGTAGCAGCGGTTTCACGTTCTGAGAAAAATGCGTTCATTTGCCGGTTGCGTGGTGTCGGCGCACTTTTGTACGCACGTACTGCGTATATTGGCCGTCATTGGCCGTTATGTGCTGCTACTGCCGCCGTGATTTAGTGCGCCTGCACGCGCGTTCCGACTGCCCCACTCTGACCCTAGCCTTAGCTTTTCTTTTGCCCCCTGTACCTCTCATGGGTATCCAATCTAAAATGTGTCTCCTTATGGATGCACAAAAAACAAAGCACAAAAAGTCACACTATTGTAAAACTAGCAGACAAAAAAAATATGGTGCTGCCGGTGTTTAAGATCATTATTGTAATAGACTTAGATGGAGCCAATGTTTAAAGACTTGTGCAGTGCTGTTGTATTAAATAGGCTGTAAGTTGTCTGAGGGTGGTCTAGGGTTAGGTTTAGTTTTAGGACTAGGGTAAGAGTTAGAATTAGGGCTAGTTTTACATTTATGATTAGTTTTAGGGTTACAGTTGGGTTTAGATTTAGTTTTAGGGTTACAGTTGGGTTTAGGTTTAGTTTTAGGGTTACAGTTGGGTTTAGGTTTAGGGTTACAGTTGGGTTTAGGTTTAGTTTTAGGGATATGGCTAGTTTTAGTGTTAGCCTTGCGCAAATTGGTATAGACTGAATACAATTTCACCAGAAATCTGTTGATTTTGGTGATCCAGAAGCTTCCGAAGCCTGCCGAGCAGCCAAACCAAATATTCTGAAATGATACAGATATAATTGGATGGTTTCAGACTCATTTGGATGATGAAAACCTATGCACCCACTGTGCAAAGCAAATTCCCTAACCTTATTGAAAACCAAGCAGAAAGAGTAGCCATAAATCAAGTAGAAATAGTAACTCTAACATTAACCATTTACACATAAAACATGCAGAAACAGTAACCCTAATCGTAACCATAAGCAGGCAGAAACAATAACCCTAACCCTAACAGTAACCATAACCTTAATGGTAACACATGCAGAAATAGTAACCCTAACCAAAACCTATTCATAACCCTAATCCTAACAGTAAACCTTAACTTAAACCTAGCCCAAAAATATTTGACTGTGCACATGTCTAGTTAAGGCTACTTGTTAAGGTTAGGGCTATATTATTGCTACAATGAAGACAGGTGTCACAAACACACACACATCTGAGACTTTGACACAAATGACACCTGGCATCTAGGGATGGGCTGCCGGTTCGAATCGGTTCGATGTTCAAATCGAACATTGGATGTTCGAAAGTTTGCGAACGTCGAACTTTTCAGGCTGTTCGCAAAAAGTTCGGAAAAAAATGTTTTTTTTTAAAACAATGCTTACAAAATCTATAAATAAAGAAACTCTTTACTGCAGAATATTATAAGCAACGGTTTATTAGATATTGAATTAAAACGGGAATATTTTTAACATTGAAGCCTATGGGATAAAACAATCTTGTTGCTAAAACATCAGGCAGACGAGGCCCTCTAATCAGGCACTGTAGAGGGCAGCCCGCCGGGGCCTCCCAAGGATCCCTTGAGGAGCATGCGGCCGCTGGATGACAGAGCTGTGACTGTGCGGGCTGGCCGGCTGGGTGCATGTGGCAGAGAGGCGGCACAGGGAGGGAGCCACTGCACCTGCAGCCACGGCAAACCCCCCCCCCCCAAACAGGATCCAAGGAGCCCCCACTGACTGACCACCAGGCTAAGGTAAGGCGACGCATTTCTAAAAAAAAAAATCCGAGGACATTTTTAAATGTCCCCGGGAACATAAAATAAAACCTTTTTTTTCTTTCTTTCTATTACTCACCGGATTCCTGGATCCACAACAAGCGCAGCCTCCCGTCTCCCACGCTGTTAGACACTGCATACACCGGCGCGCTGTGTGCAGCTTCTGAGAAGATACGCTATTAGTGTAGAGGGAGCGATGCAAAATACGCAGCCGGCTTCCTCGCTACACTAATAGCGTATCTTCTCAGAAGCTGCACACAGCGTGCCAGTTAAAGCTAGCGTCAGACTGTAGAGGTGCTGCCCGGCAGTGTGAGGATTCATATGCTGCATTAATTCTTCTTCTTACAAATTTGGTTACTTAACTCGTTGCGTTTGGATTCTAATATCGTTACATCCAGGGCCCCAGGTGGCGATCGGGGGGGGGGGGCTCCAGACGCATGGTGCCACCAGCTGGCCGAATCCCAGGAGCTCCGGTGTCACCCGGCGCAGCTGTGAGTGATCAGGGGGCAGGGCGCGGCGTGATGACGCGGAGCCACCGGGACTTTTAAATCAGGAGTGCGCGCTGTACCGTGGAGTTTCATTCCCGCATCGCTGCCTTACTGTCTAAGTGTGTATACTCGTTGCTGACCCTGCTTGTTCTGAGGACCCGATCTGTTGCTGACTTTGCCTGCCATTTGACTATTCCCTCTGTGTACTCCCTGCCTGTTCTGTTTGCCTCCTGTTGCTACTGGTGTGCGCGCGCCGATTCTCACCATATACAGTAGCGCAGTACAAGTGCCTAAACGTTGACGCTGACCCGGTTTTGTTATAACAACTACTCTCGCTCTGCGCCCCATCTGGTATATTCCGCTGCTTGTTACTGCTGGTGCGCTTCTATCCTGTCATACACTATAGCGCAGTACAAACGTATATTGATCTCAGTCTGTAGTGTAATATTGTTGGTGCTGTCTCTCTGGCCTGTGTGGCTGCTAGAGGTTAGGTTTAGTGGTCCCGACCATCCTAAGGATCGGTGGGTTAGAGGTCTGTTACCAGGGATCCTACCAGGTCTGTCCTGGGGAATCGTTACAATGCGGTGAACGCCGCAGCAAACGTTAATGCTCACACAAGTGAGCGTTAACGTTTGCGTTAAGATCGTAGTTTTTCCCGCTCAAACATTTCCCATGGCTTCAAATCGCGTTTAAACATGAGCAAAAGTGGTAAAAATTAACTCCGCGCACAGCGGTGAAATGGCTCAAAAAAGTTTTTTAGTTAAAAACGCTTTTTTTTCTTATTTGTTTTTCATTGTGTCCTGTCCCCCAGGGCAGTACCCGGACACCCATACACCTTTTATGACCAATATCTTGCATATTTGCCCTCTGGAGGGGACCTTAATTTTCGAACTTTTGAGCCCCATTGACTTGCATTGCGTTCAATCATGTTCGCGGTCGAATTCAAACTTTTTCAAATGTTTGAGTTCGAATGCGAACCGAACACAGGGGTGTTCGGCCCATCCCTAGTGGCATCAACTGCCAGATCACAGGTCTATCATTTTTTTCTGGACCCATTACTCCTTTATGCAGGAGAGGAGCACCTGGAAAAGAGCTGCCTTCAACATGTAGATATTGCAGGAGGGACAATCAATTACCTAGGATACCACCCTGAATCCTATTCATATGGATTCTACATACTTCATAGTAGCAGTTTTCACTCACTGTCATTATTCCTATAATTATAAGCCCAGAAACTATGGGGAATTTGACAGATATATCTGTAAAAGCACATATTTTTAATGTCACCAGGAAAGCCTCTTGAAGAAGTGCTCCTCTCAGAGAAGGAAGCAAGTTTAATAGATGTAACTGAAATATGTAACATGTCTGTGTTAACGTTTTTTGGTCCAAGCCATTTGAGGGAATGGACAAATTAACGCATATATTGTTTATAGATAGAGTAGTACACCAGAGGCCTGTTCAGTTCCTCAGCAGCTGCTGAATTGCTACATTGCAGCAGTTCAGTTTGCTGCAGCAGTCTCACTGAACGCTTTGGCTGTGAATATCGAAGCAAAAGGGCAAAGGATGTAAGGTGCGGATGTAATGTAAGGTGCGGTTCCTGCAATATCCACTGTTGGATTTCCATTTTATTACCACTTTAGTGTTAATATTTACCATGTTCCAATAAATGTTTGGGCTATATTACACAGCTGGTGCTAACTTAACCAGAGCTGTTGTAAATTTACCAGAGCCATTATAGGGCTCCATTACAATCCTCCCGCTAAAACGGGGGCGTTAGGGAGCGCTTTGCCTGGCGGGACGCCAGGAGGACATGTCTGGAAGCTTGGAGAGGCACAGTTGCACTTAAGATAATTTTAAATCCTTTTTTAAGTATTAAAATGGGGATATTAAATGTTTGACCCCTCTGCTCCCCCTCTCATTTTAATCCAATCATGTCCATAATATTATATTCAACAACAAAGGATATAGAGATGTTTCTCTCCAGTTCTCTGTAGACTTTAATGTGCCTTAATGAGGACATTTCTTGAAATAAGTTTTTTTGTGCCAATTATACAAATCATGAGGGAGGCAGCGTCAGCAATTGACATCATTAGATCAAAATGGATACAAATCACATGTGAATCACTTATAAATCATAAAAAAAACCACATGAAACATTCTGAGACATTACATTCTGTGGAGTTGGCGTGGGAGCTGGATAGACAGGGCTAATTTCCAAACCTAGTGTAAAATTACCAGAGCCTTTAGAGTCAAAGGGCACAATTCAATAGTGAAAGCCAACGTTAGCGTTCAGATGTGTAAGTTTTACCTCCAGGATAAGTAACTTTAACGCATTCCCCCATATTACATTCCTGACGCCAAACCGTAAGAAATCACTTAGCGCATCAGTGATTGCAGTAGCTTACTGTACTTTGCTCTCCCCATGTTACGAATAGGATGTGCAATCATTAACTAGCGTTTCGATAAGTAAAGTATTACAAAGTGCTAGCGCTAATTACCGCAGGGACACACAAGACAACATTTTAGGTGCATCTAAAAGCTGGTCTTAACTGATTCCGCATCTGATGCTTCTTGTCCCCAGGAGCAGAGAGAGACTGGGAAGAAATAGTTCCATTAGCGTCCCCATTTTAGTGTTAGGAATGGATTAGGGCCGAAGTGTCAGGATCCTTGCCCAGGAGCACAAGGATACCCGGGTTAGAACTGCTCCTGATTATACCTAACCTGGAAGCACCTTTCCTGTCCTGCCTCTGCTTTGCAGTCCAGTCCTGGGTTTTCCACTTGCCAAGCCTGAAGGAAGACTCAGCTGTTCTCCATCCAGCCTGTGGAGGAAGGGCTGTAAGCCCCCACATTGGAATTACCCCACAGCATGCTTAACCCCTTACCACCAGGTGGGTTGTGCCTGGCAGGTGGATCTAAACATCGGCGGGGCATACTAGTATGCCCCACTCTCCAGCTGCAGCCCCTCCTCTGGCCCGCTCATGTGCTCGGCGGGTCATTGGCTGCAAGGAGATGGCTTGAGCCCAGGCTCGATGGTGGGCAGGCTGGGATTCATAGACGCCAACGGGATGTGCCATGCCATCCTGTGGCGTTAAGTGGTTCACCTATGACTTCTATTAACCCTTTCACTGCTGAGGCATTTCACCGCTGTGTGCTGAGCTCATTTTTACCGCTTTCGCTCATCATGTTTAAACTCGATTTGAAGCCACATTTTATTATATGACCCAGACATATTATATATCGTTCTTTCTGGCAGACTCTGCAGATTCATAATATATCATTTTTATATGTATACGTCATGTCCTGCCTGTATATTAGGACAAAAAATGCAATAAAAATTTAATTTTTAATCATCTGCAGTGTGTAAAGTGTTTTTTTTCCACATTTTATCACATGAGCGTTTGCGGTTATATTTTCTATGGGGTGGGCTTGTACAAAAATTAGAAATGGGGACTACATTTACATTTTTTGGGGGGAATTACGTGATTTTTAGCAAACAAACCCCATAGAAAAAAATCATTAGTGCAGCATCATTGTTCACATTATAATTGAAATGTGAACAATATTGCTGCATTAATAAAAACAATACACAAAAAAATGTTGCTTTTTTTAAATTTATTTATTGTTTTTATTAATTTTTTTATTTCTTTTTTACTTTGTACCTAGTCATGTTGGGTATCATTCGAAAAGTCATACTCAGGCCTTTCAAATGACACCTTTCTGGAGAAATCGGGGTTCACAGAAACCCCCTATCTCCACCAGGGGATTTCCTTGGGAAATCCCCAGGCAGCTAGGGGTTCCCCGGCTATCTGACATCATCACGCTATGCGTGATGATGTCGGGCAGCGAGGGGGGACCTAGGGGTGGAGCCGCCATCCAAGATGGCGGCCCCCACCGGAGCTAGGCCGCAATTCGGTGCCGCAAGGCGCTGAAGTGCGACCCGGCGCTTGAGGGGTTAAAGCCAGGCACCGCTTAAAAGGGGAGACTTTCCCCTTCTGAGGACGCTGAAGTCAGAACGCCGCGGGACCCCGGACAGAGAGGTGAGTATCTCTGCCGGGGGTCACGCAAAGCTGATGACGTGTGGGACAGGTCCTCAGCATGTAACGTGCGTCAATGAGGACGTGTCCCACACGTCGTCAGCAGTGAAGGGGTTAAAGGGAGTTGCCTTCCTATGGACTGTGCCTTGGTATTGAGGTTTACAGTAGTTCATTCATGGTGCTATCTGGACTTTATCTCCTTGCTTGTGTTCCTGGTCACCATACCTGCAATAAACCTACTGAATTTATCTGTACCTGAATCTTTGTGCTGTGTTTCCCCTGCAGGATGGGCTGTCATTGCCACCTAGCATCATGGCCCGGCCATTAAGGAGTTGCTAAAATTGCCTGAGCTCTGGTTAAGATTATACCGGATTCGGAATCTAGCCCACAGATCTTTTTGTTTACTGTCAAATGACAAGTCATTTTTTTCCTCTACAGAATAAATGGGTTAATTTCTCACATGCGTACAGAGACTGTTTTCACAAAAGCATGGTGAAAGTAGACAGCCAGTAATTATTTTTTCAAATGTTGATCTGCCATACAAAAACTTGGCTCTTACAGAAGGGTTCAATTCCAAGTCAGATGAAAACAAACAAAGCTGTTGTAAATTTACCAGAGCCATAGTAGTTTACAACAGCTCTGATTACATTAAACTAGTAATCTTGGTGTCGCCATTTTTTTTCTTTATGGTCCTAGTTTGAAAAGGATAGCTAATAATAATAATATGTAGCAAGATTTACGTTTAGAATTTATGTATCACACAAAGAAAAAAAAAATCTTGTTAAGGAATAGACTGATCAGCCACAACATTAAAGCCACCTGGACAGTATCTTGTAGGACCCCCTTGTGCTGCCAAAACAGCTCCAGAAGACCTCATTTCATATTAGTGTGTTACTCCTCTCCTCTTAGATTGTAAGCTCTCGAGCAGGGTCCTCTCTCCTACTGTTCTGTGTGTTTAACCTTTTTGTATATTTGTTATTCTGCCTCTGTAATTGTAACTCTGGTTTTGATGCTTGATATTCACATACTTTATACCTATGGTTAACACCTTCACTCTGAAGTAGTTTTCCCTAAAACTGCTGCTGGAACCCAGTGGCTTTATGGAAAACAACTATCCATTGTAGACAGTGTTTAAATTACTTTATTCTTTAAAATTTTTGTTTTTTGAGACACTAAGAGGGATCACCCTGCTGGCCACAAAGTGCTACTACATGTATAATAATACAGCTGCAGATCAGTGTTTCCTTCAAGGGGGGAAAAATGGAACCCCAAGCTGTTTAAACAGCTTCACCTCCTTGGATGACATGTTCAGTTTGCGGAAAATGTCGGGGCACATTCTGGATTCCATTTGGATATTAATTTCATTTGCAGTAATCAAAATTCCTCTGCATTCCGCCAGAATATGACCAGATTGAGCTTACTTGATGTTGGGCTTCTGCAAGAGCCTTTGAACAAATCAAAATATCAAAATGTTTGATATAAAATAATGTGCCAAACATTTTGATCTACTACAAAGAGCATAAACAAAAGAAATGGAGTATGTAAAATGCATAGGAAGTAGATAGGGTTAAAATGGATGGGCTAAACATTAACCCCTCTCACTTTAACCTTTCAGCTTCCTTAAAAAACTCACCTTAATCCACCATTGTTCTCCCGCTTATCTCAGCAAGATGTAACATATTGATAGTGAGATATTAAATATATGGTCTCTACCAATAATTGTGGCCAACTCACTTGATATTCCGCGTTGAGCTGCACCTTCTATAGCTGGTGCATTACTGTACATTCTTTATAGGTTGTGTAAATGTAGTGCGAGTAAGTGAATATTGAGAGATGCCTCACCACTGCTATTCATGCAGAGGTAAAAATAAATAAATAATACTGGCTATTAAGAGCCAGTTAAAAACATCCCTCTTGGAAGTCAAAACCATTTCCTATTCTTAATGGTACGCGGCAAGGCTGTCCTCTGTCCCCACTCTTGTTTGTCCTCTGGCTGGAACCCCTGGCCGAGCAAATACGTCAGCACCCGGACATTAAAGGGATCGTGGTGGGCGACGCATCATATAAATTGGGCCTCTTTGCAGATGACATTGTTCTCACAATAACCCAACCTCAAATTTCGCTACCAAATTTATATAGTTGTCTTTCTTCTTTTTGTGCTCTCTCTGGCTATAAAATAAATATTTCTAAATCGGAAGCGCTTAACGTTTCGCTATCTCTAGACATGACACAACTTCTTAAAAACACATTTGCCTTTAGGTGGTGTTCTCACCGCGTTCAGTATTTGGGCGTCTACCTTACTTCCCACCTTAACAAATTGTATGCAGCCAATTATCCCGACATGATTAAACATATCAAATCTTTACTCCGTCAGTGGTCCTCCTACTCTATCTCTTGGATGGGACGCATATATGCTCTTAAGATGACAGCTCTCACAAAGCTTCTATACCTCTTTCGCACACTACCCGTGCCCCTTCTACCGACCATGTTACCTGACCTCCAATCGGCTTTCTATCACTATGTTTGGCAGGGGAAAAAACCAAGAGTCTCCAGAACCGTTTTGCGCCTACCAAAACAGCGTGGGGGCCTGGCAGTCCCGGATCTTACACTATACTAAGAGGCACAACTAACTCAGCTCCTTCAATGGTCCTCGAGACAAGGCAGTGTTTGTTGGGTACATATTGAGACCAGGTCTGTCTTTCCGGCTTGCTTATCACAGCTGCCCTGGAGACAGATCTCCTCGACCGAACAGAAGCGATTATTGCCTACTTCCATTCACTCACTTAATTTGTGGTCCAAGGTTAAATTTTGGGCGTCTCTTACTACACCGGGCTCTGGAATGATCCCTTTGAGGGATAACCCCTTTTTCCACCATGGTCTGGGAGAGAGGGACGAGCGTTTCAGTGGTGGCAGAATAAGGGATTCACGACAATGGGCTCAGTGCTCTTTCAAGGGAAATTCCCCTCTTGGGAGTATTATAGAGAATCTCATGATATTCCGTTGAGGGAATTTCACCGTTACATTCAATTACGGCACTTTATCCACAATTGTTTTACTTCAGGTATCCCTACCATCACACCGTTTGAAAGCCTGGCGATAAGGAGTTCGAGTACAACTGGGGGGATCTCTCTACTTTATGCACTGCTCCTTTCCCCATCACTTGATAGACCATGCTCATATCAACAGCTGTGGGAGAGGGATGTTGGTCGCCCTATTCCTCGGGAGGAGTGGGAGGCGCTGATAGAGTCCTCCATGGGGATAACCACCTGTACCTTGGTGAAAGAGAACTGCTACAAACTTCTTTCCAGATGGTACCTGGACCCTGCGAGACTACAAAGAATCTACCTGGGTTTGTCTGGCCTCTGTACTAGAGGTTGTTCCCATCGCGGAACGTTTTACCATATGTGGTGGGAATGTGGGAATGTTACTGTTTTGTGGTCCTCAGTGTTTATGTTACTTTTGCGCGCTATCTGTCTACAGATACTCCCTGAGCCATTGTTGGCTTTACTCAATAGTCCGTCCCATCGCTACGGGTTGTCTCGTTACTCCCTTAAATTGGTCCATCGAGTTTGCACGGCTTCACGCATCTGCATAGCGCGTACATGGAAAGTGACCCTTCCCTCCGTAGCGGAGGTGGTGTCGAAAGTGTGGTATCTCTATAAGATGGAACGTTTGACAGCGCAACTACACGATACCGTTCCGCAGTGTACTAAGATATGGGAACCGTGGCTTGCGATACAACCGGTTCCATGATTTATGCATTATTTATTTGACCAGGAGACCTTGATTTTTATTTTTTTCCCCCTTCCCTTGTGTTTTTTTTTCTCTTTTTTGTTTTTTGACTTCTGCAATTGTTACTTATTTCTTTTTAAGGCACTGTTTTGCTTCGTGGTTAGAATGCTGATTTAGCATGTTTGTTTATTGATATTTTGTATTACTTCCCGAAGTACTGGCTTGTTTTCTGTGCTTCACTTGGTGCCTTGTAGCAGTTTCTTGTATTATTTATAAAATCAATAAAATTGTGTTATAAAACCCCCCCCCCCAAAAAAAACAAACTTCCCTCTTGACCGTCGGGTGACAAACCCCTCTTTCTGTACATAGAAAGAAAAAAATTAGAATAAATCGTTGTCCCGTGTCCTTCCATCAGGGCTGGATTCATATAGGGGCTGATGGAGCAGCAGCTCCAGGCCCATGCCCCAGAATTGGCCCACAGAAAGGTTAACAATATCTGCAATGATGGACATTTGGACCCCTGTATCTCCAACTCCATAGCAGCTACAGGGTCATGTGAGGTATAAATAAAGAGAGCCTAGATAGGCTCTGAAACATGTGAGTGGATTTAATCTACATACACTTTAAAGCATTATTATCACGCTATGCGCTATGTCTTTATTCCTTATATTTTGAGGAATTTGAAGAAGGAAACTGCCGATTGCGGCCAGTGGGTGGGCCATAAGAAATCAACCCTATGTGCATACACTAGAGCCAGGCTAGGCTCTTTAGAGTGTGAGTTTTGAATTTAAGCAGGCATGGGATAGGCATAAGGCTATCCTAAACAAAAGATAAATCCAGGTAAAGTATCCATGTAATTGGGCAGACTAGATGGGCTGAAAGGTTCTTATCTGCCGACATTTTTCTATGTTTCTATGTTTCTATAGTCCACTGATTTGATATACATGTTAAAAATCGATTGTATTACACTATGTTTATTATGTTTCGCATCAAAAGGTATAATTCCTGCTGAGAACACACAGAGCTGCTTATAAGCCGAACTGAAAGCTAAATTAAAAATACTCTGTGTGTCTTTTGAACACTGGGAAGCGCCACACCCTCCCTCTTTTCCTTCATATTTTAATGTTAATGCCATTGATATCAGCATCATCAACTTTAAGGCTAGGGTCAGACGAACGCATTTTCTACGGACTGTGTGTCCGTGCAGTAGGGACGCACGTTCTGATGGAAGACGCAGTAGTGGCCACACAGTCCGTTTTTGTGACTGACGTTATTTTTGACGGATGTAGATGGGAAATGACAAATCGTTTTGTCTGTCAAAAATGCTGGATGTATAAATGCAGTCCGTCTGACTACGTTCCATCACTCACACACAAAGCTATGCGGATGTTGCGGACATGGTGCACTCCGCACGTCCGTTCTAGCGGTTTTATGTTCTTGCCTAACCTGCGTCCGTTTGCCATGTCCATCATACGTCTGCACATCCGTGCGGACATACTTTGTGTGTGGGGCTCCATTGGTCAGAATGCTATGCTGCCACGGACGTACAAACGTGCGGCAACACGGACGTGATAACTGCGCTCGTCTGACCCCAGCCTAAAACTGTCAAACGGGCTCTTAGAACTTTGAAGGGTCTAGATGACAGATGTGTGGAATCTGGCATTGGATCTTGAGATGATTAATTTCTGACTGATTACATGCCATTCAAATTTCCCTCTTTTACTACTAAGTTTTTTTTCGCTTCTGCTTCTCATCCTCTTCTCCTCCTCCTCCTCCTCCCCCTCCTGCGTTGTAAATTCTTAACTGCACAATTACCAAATCTCCATTCTTTCTTCCAGCATACACAAACAGACCAAATTTCCTCCACTCTGCTGTCCTAACCACCCTTCCTCCCAGGCCTGGTCCATAATTTCAGGTCTCCTTTCCAGCTGTTTCCACTCCTGTCTCTAATTACTTTTACTCAGCCCAACCTTCTGGTCCTTCCCTTGCAAAACTCACTACATTCTTTCTAGCAACCAGCTTCACCTTCCCTCTGCTCCCATTGTACAGCGTTGCAGAACTTGTTAGCGCTTTATAAAACTTGTAACTGTAGCAATTATCAGAGCTGAGACATCTTGTACTAGTTGTCTACCACTGAGTAGAATAAGTAACAGCCTGCGTACAACGTGAGTTGAATTTCAGCCAAAACTATTACAGATGTTATTCCTAGCACATGATAAGAATAACTGCTTTAGGGTATGAGATTTAATAACGCTAACAAATATATTTTGACCATACTTTTATCTATTCCTCGCTATTTTGCCTTTCATGGTAAGCAGATGGTAGCATGGATACATGTTTACCAGGGAGTAATTTTTTTACCTCAAGTGATTAAATGGGTTATTCAAACAGCACCGAAATTTCGGTGCCCTTTCATTTGGTGCACTTCAGCGAGTTCAATTCGCTGACCCTGTGGTGAATTCAGCAGTCACTGAAGGGTCATCGAAGTGTGCCGAATGGATCCAAATGCCATCGACAAACCGAACAGGGGTAAACTCCCGGTTTAAATTAATGCATGAAAATAATATACAAGGTCCTATGAATAACAATAAAATAGCCTACAGATTAATAATAATAAAAAAAGCCGTTAAAAAATATATATTTAGAATGAAAAATGTCTGCCAAAAAAAGACTTTTTGCTGCAAATGAAAAGAATAAATGGTTGCATAAAAAAAAGAAAAAAAAAGGGCAATTGTTTTTTACATTGAAACCTATGGGATTCGCCTGTTTAAACATGTCGATCAAAGCACCGAAAATCTGGGTATTTCACCACCTTTTCACTGCTGTTTGGCGTTCTCTGAAAAGATTAACCATTACTTCTCTATGGGGAATTTCAATGCTGGGGAATTGCACCGTATTTCGCAGGCTTTGCCAAAATTTGGCGAATTGCCATGATATTGCACCGTATGGGGAAATTCGACTCTCTTCGCATAACCCCTTTATTCTAGCACTCCTAACGAGCCTTAGAAAGGCGAAACGCGCGAGGGGTGCAAGTGGAGCAGGGAATTTCCATCCCGATCTTTTTTCACCCCAGCAGAATTGTTTGAATTACATATCCTGCCATAGGGTCCGATATTGGTGTCCCTCTGTGTGAGGCTTAACCATCTAGTGTCCTTTAGAAATTGCTTTGAAAGGTGCTGAGATGCAGGTTAATTTGCATGCGATATTAGCAACAATTGAGTGAGGGATTTAATTATTCACATTGAAAATCTGGTTAAAAAGACAACTATCTGTACGCCTTGCAAGTTTACTGGTTTGCTTCTCCTAGTGGGGAGAAGCTTGGTTGTTATATTTTTCTGCTGGGTTAAATATTCAAATTCCCAGATCGTAGCAATTATCAATTGGGTGGAGTAAATTTCCTTTTGACTCTCTTTCTCCTCCACTGTTCTTCCTTCCTAGAGCCTATATACTATTTTGGCACCAAACTACATTAATTATCAAGTTAGTAGGTGACTACTCATATAGGAATATACACAGTGGCACTTTTTGTTTTAATCACGTTTTATGTGTGGATCTTGATCAAGATAAGAACAGTGTTTTCTTTTTGTGTATATATATATACATTTTTTTTCTCTTTTTCAACTTTTATCAATTTTCTACTAAAAGTTAAGTTTTACTCTTCTATATTGTCAATTACTTCCATTTTTCAGGTAGAAAAAGAGTTCTACTCACTGAGTTGGACTTGTATTAGACATGTGCACAGCACAAAATTTCGTTTTGAACTAATGGATTAGTCCTAAAATGCAATTTATTTAGTTGCTAAAGAAATTCGTTTTCAGTTCTTTAGTATGAAAACTAATTTCATTCATCCGAAAACCAATGGATACAATTACTATTGTAGTGGCTCCTCAGAGGGCTGAGATCGCTGCTTGTTACAGTATCACTCACTCTCAGCACAATGTGGGCCATATTACATAGTTGGTGCTAACTTAACCAGAGCTGTTGTAAACTTCCCAGAGCCATTATAGCCTATGGAGGTTTTCAGTTTACAACAGCTCTGGTTAAGTTAGCACCAACATTGTAATACTGCCCCGTGTCAGGCAAAGCTGTTACAGTAACTGACTGCTGCTCATCACAGCGCTCAGTTTCAGTAAAACTAGTAAATAATATTTTTATATATAAGAGGTTAGAACAATATTATTTCCTTGTTTTACTGAAACTCTGAGCACTGTTAGTCAGTTACTGTAACAGCTGAGCCTGATACATTGTACTGAGATAATGTAACAAGCAGCCGATCTCCGGCTCACAGCCACTGGATTTAAAGGGCTGAAAAAAAAGGATCCTCTCTGTATAATGTTTAGAACATCCTCCTGCATTAATTAATACCCCTCTCTGTATAATGTATACAACATCCACCTGCATTAATTAATACCCCTCTCTGTATAATAAATAGAACATCCTCCTAAATTAATTAATGTCCCTCTCTGTATAGAACATCCTCCCCAATTTATACCTTTCTCTGTATAATGTATAGAACATCCACCTGCATTAATTAATGTCCCTCTCTGTATAGAACATCCTACTGCATTGGCATGTGGAGGGTGCAGAACTTCGGATGTTGCGATGTTGCGCTCCTCATTGCTGGTCTCCTTCACTCAATGTAATATCACAAAAAGGACTGAAACTAAAATGTAGTGCATTTTATTTTAGTTTCTTTCGTTTTTTTACTGAGCAGTTTCGTTTCTCTTGAGTCATACGAAAACTAAATTATCCAAAAATTCGGACTAAATCGTTTTAGTACTAAAACGAATGAACATGTCTAACTTGTATGTTTATGCTATTTTAGGGTTAAAACCCCTGTTTTTCTCCTGTGATTGTTAAATGCAAAACAAATATGTTCTCCTTACTTATTATATTGCGTAACACTACATTCGTCTAGTGATTCTTTAACTCCTTTATTCTACTTTATTTTTTTTCCTTGTTATTACAGAAAATTTTCACTGCAAGAAATCTCTTTTTTCCACTACTTTATAATTTTTTATAATTGAAAGCTGCCCCAAAACATTGAAGATGAGAAACTCTGATATCGTAAAGCGTGAGAAGAATGGGTAGCAGAATTTGCAATGAAATTTGCTATAAACTGTTATGGAAACCGAAAGTGATAAACGCATCAGTCAGTAACATAACAAAGGTAAACTCCCCAGATTGATCACAAGGGACCAATTTATTGGGATCACACACCTAACAAGTAAGCTTTTTGCTAACTTTCTGGCTCTGGCACTATCCTCGGAATAGGGGGGAGCATAAAACAAAAATGGAAAAATCACAATCTGCGAGTCTCATATATAAAAGAAAAATTTAGAAATATATATTACATGTTGAGCTGCTAATTTATGAGATCCACTAACATTGACCGGCAGCGGTGCATCATGCCGTGTCCACTGGAGTAACTAGAGAGTTAATGAAAGAAAATAATCGTATCTGATTAGGGTCCATTATGTCAGAAGACAAATATATACAGGGGTGGACTGACAACTAATGGGGCCCCCGGGCAATAAGAGATCCTGGGGCCCCCCTGTGCCATGCCCATAAAAGGTTAACCCCCCCAAAAAAAAGAAATACACGCATAAACGTCACACACACTCTATGCTCAAACACACACTGCTCACACACACACACTACACTCACACACACTCTGAGCTCACACACACACACAGCTCACACACACACACTCTGCGCTCACACACTGCTCACACACACTGCTCACACACACACACTGCTCACACACACTGCTCACACACACACTCTGCTCAAAGAGTCTGCTCAAACATGCACTGCTCACACATACACACTACACTCACACACACTCTGAGCTCACACACACAGCACACACACTGCTCACACACACACACTCTGCGGTCTCACACACACACACTGCTCAAACACACACTGCTCAAACACACACACACTACTCAAACACACACACTGCTCAAACACGCACTGCTCAAACACACACACTGCTCAAACATACACACTACACTCACACACATTCTGAGCTCACACACACACACTCTGCGCTCACACTGCTCACACACACACACTCTGTGCTCACACACACACTGTTCACACACACTGCTCAAACACACACTGCTCAAACATACACACTACACTCACACACAATCTGAGCTCACACACACACACTCTGCGCTCACACTGCTCACACACACACACTCTGTGCTTACACACACACTGTTCACACACACTGCTCAAACACACACACTGCTCAAACACACACACACCTGCTTGTTATACTCACAGATTAGAATCCTGGTCTGTCTCCGTTGACTCCCCCCTCCCTGCACGTGCTGGACACATCCAGCACAGCAGGGAAGGCTCTGCATCGAGCGGCAGTGGAGGGGGAAGGGGCGGAGCCAGCATCTCCCCATGTGAGCTGCTGGTCAGGCAGCCTCTTCTCCCTCCTCCTCCACCCCCCCCTCCGCAGGGCCTTTACTTCCGGGCAGCGTGTGGGAGATTGATCCCACACGCTGCCCAATTAAATGGGAGGCCAGGTGCCTGCCTAGACCGCAGGGGCCATCCGGGCCCCCCTTCCCATCGGGGCCCTCAGGGAGTGCCCGATGGCTCAGTCCGCCCCTGGGCCCGGGCCCTCAGCTAGGCCCAGGCGCTCGGCCGAGGTCCGATCGGACCGACTTGTCAGTCCGCCCCTGTATATATATATATGTTTTGTTTTATGAATGTACTAGGTGTTAAGGCTGCCCGGAGGGCAGAGTATTGTTGTAGAGTGTGGTTTGCAGGAGTGTTTTGCAGGAAATAAAAATCCACCTAGGGCAGGCAATGTGGACCCCTTTGTGCTTTCTGTCCCCTGTTTTTTTTCCTTTATCGAGGACTTCTTTTTCTGCCAACTTTGAATATATTTTTTAGTACACCACATTTTTTGTAAAGCATGCATCACTTTCTGGTAATAAGCAGCCTTGTTCTTGTCAATCTATGACTTATTGCGGTGGGGGGTGGGGTTTGGGGGGTATTTATTGCAGAGGGGTGTTAGTTTTAACTGAGGGGGTATTTATTGCAGGGGGATGGCTATGGGAGATTACAAACTGGGCAGCGGAGACAATAACTGGAGACTTGTTTAGAAGTGCCAATTATTATCAATATTTCTATATAAATATTGTTTTTGCTTCCAAAGAACAATATTCTGTGACATAGGGATGAGCCGAACACCCCCGAGTTCGGTTCGCATTCGAACTCAAACTTTTCAAAAGTTCGAATTCGAACTCGAACTCAATGCATGTCAATGGGACTCAAAATTCGATTTTTAGAGTGCCCTCCAAGAGGGCATATATGCTAGATATTTGCCATAAAAGGTGTATGGGGGTCCGGGTAGTGCCCTGGGGGACAGGAAACAAGGACAAAAAGTTTTAAACAAAACGGTTTTAATGGGACAGTGAGTTTTCCATGAAATAAGGGTTAAAAATAAAAACAAAAAATTCCTTCAAATATCGTGCCTAGGAGGTCCCCATAACCTGCCCGTGAAGTGGCGGATTTCTAGGATGTATAGAAACATTTAAAAACAATGTCCGGGTCCGGGTAGTGCTCTGGGGGACAGGAAACAAGGACAAAAAGTAAAAAAAAAAAGACATTTTTAACCCCTTCACTGCTGACGACGTGTGGGACACGTCCTCAGTTACTCCCGCTGTATGCTGAGAAGGACGTGTCCCACACGTCATCAGCTTTGCGGGACCCCCGGCGGAGATACTCACCTCTTTGTCCGGGGTCCCACGGGGTTCTGACTTCAGCGTCCTCAGACGCTGTGAGATGCCGTGTATAGAGATGCTGATGGGGTTGTATATAGAGATGCTGTTTTTGTTTAGATATGCTGATGGGGTTGTGTATAGAGATGCTGTGAGGTTGTGTATAGAGATGCTGTGTGGCTGGGTATAGAGATGCTGTGAGGCTGTGTATAGAGATGCTGATGGGTTGTTTATAGAGATGCTGTTTGTATATAGAGATGCTGATGGGGTTGTGTATAGAGATGCTGTTTGTGTAGAGAGATGCTAATGGGGTTGTGTATAGAGATGCTGTTTGTGTATAGAGATGCTGATGGGGTAGTGTATAGAGATGCTGTTTGTATATAGAGATGCTGATGGGGTTGTGTAAAGAGATGCTGTTTGTGTATAGAGATGCTGATGGGGTTGTGTATAGAGATGCTGATGGGGTTGTGTATAGAGATGCTGTTTGTGTATAGAGATGCTGATGGGGTTGTGTATAGAGATGCTGTTTGTGTATAGAGATGCTGAAGGGGCTGTGTATAGAGATGCCTTGAGGTGCCGAAGTGCGGCCTAGCTCCGGTGGGGCCGCCATCCTGGATGGCGGCTCCACCCCCAGGTCCCCCCTCACTGCCTGACGTCCTCACGCATAGCGTGATGACGTCAGATTGCCGGGGAACCCCTAGCTGCCCGGAATCCCCTGGTGGAGATAGGGGGTTCATTTGAACCCCGATATCTCCAGAACCGTGGCAGCTAGGGGGTCATGGAGGGTATCAATCGAAAGGCCTGAGCATGATCCCCAACATAACCAGGTATAAAGTAAAATAAATAAATAAAAACATGTATTTTTTTGTGTGTTATTTTTATTAATGCAGCAATATTGTTCACATTTCAATTATAATGTGAACAATGATGCTGCACTAATGATTTTTTTCTATGGGGTGCGTTTGCTATAAATCACGTAATTCCCCCCACAAAATGTAACAAGTCCCCATTTCTAATTTCTGTACAAGCGCACCCCATAGAAAACATAACCGCAAATGCTCATGTGCTAAAATGTGAAAAAAAACACTTTACACACTGCAGATGATTAAAAATTCAATTTTGTATTGCGTTTCTTGTCATAATATACAGGCAGGATATGACGTATACATATAAAAATGATATATTCTGAATCTGCGGAGTCTACCGGAAATAACGATATCTAATATGTCTGGGTCATTTAATAAAATGTGGCTTCAAATCGTGTTTAAACATGATGAGCGAAAGCGGTAAAAATGAGCTAAGGGGTTAAACAGCATATCAGAGGAAGATTTAGTAGAGAAATGAACACTTCTCAGAAGCACAGGTGTTGTTTGATACATGTTCAGATCAGGAGACACCATACCCTCAGTCTCTAACAATGTATCAAATTCATCAGACCAGACTAATTAAAACCATTGCTTATAATATTCTGCATTAAAGAGTCTCTTTATTTCTAGATTTTTTTGTATTTTTTAAGCATTTTGTATACTTTTTTCAAACCGAACACGCCAAAAAGTTCGAAGTTCGCGAACTTGCGAACGGACAAAGTTCGAATCGAACTCCGAACTGATTGAACCGAACAGCTCATCCCTAATCACAACTATATAATAGCAAGTTATTGCTGGGCAGCTGACAAAGTACTGGTGTGATAGCAATGCAGAGAGCCCAGTTCTAGCTTTCCCCACCACAATTTTGTATTCCAGGTTCAGCATTCCAAATTTTGGATTCTTCACAATTTCTAAATCTGGGAGAATCTGATGTCTGAGAGGAAAGGAGAAAAGAAGTGGTAGGTGAGCTGCAATCCCTTTTCTGCAGCCGTGTGTGCAGGTTTGAGAGCTATGCAACCCTTTTGAGGGACCTGCTGCACTGAGCCAGCCTCCGAGTATATGCCAATCGGCACTGCAGTCATCAGTGCCTCGTTGCTGTGCAGCAGGACCCATCTGGAGAATCAGGAACATAAGCAAGACTGAAGTTTGGATGGTTCTGAGAATTATGAGTTTTCCCATTTTTTGAATTCCACATAAGGGATGCACAACCAGTATTTTTTTTTATACATGTACAGTTATAGGCATTTATACAGCGCCAGCATATTCCGCAACGCTTTACAATAGGGGAGCACAAACAGACGTACATGATACATGATAAGGAGATGACCCTGCCCGTAGGATAACTGTCCAAGTAGCACAGCACTTAACCAAGTGTGCAGTCAGACATCCCGTGAGCTTACAATCTAGGGACTGGGGTAGATGAGACAGATGGGAGCAAAGGGAATGTGAAGATGGTTAGCAGGGCAGCATGGGAAGAACCAGAAGCCTGGGCTTAGTGAGAGTTATTAGAGAGAGAGAAGTGGAGACAGCTGGAAAGGAGACCTGAATTTGGGACCTGCCTTGGGTGGGACAGCAGAGGTTAAGGAGCAGTTCAGTCTGTGTGTGCTCTGTGAAGAGAGAAGAAGGTTATGTGAAAAATGTACGTTTTTGCTATTCTTGCGGAAATATTTTTGCAAAGTACATTTCCTGCTTTCTCTGATTATCGATATAATATCAGAGTTGCTTGGAAAGTTCTTGCTTGGGGTTTAGGTGTGTTGTGTGGTTCTAGGAACCCACAGAAATGTAAAACAGACTTACAGGCAGTCACTAATATTTACTGTTATAAAACAAGAAGACAGCAGTGACGTCTTTCATTATGGATACATTGTGGTTAATAATTCAGTCTCCATATCAGAAGACTGTATTGTTAGGTGGACGCTGCATGCAGTGTTTATATCCTACTCAGAAAGATACTCTAAATGGATATATAGGTTTTGTGAAATTAATTATTTGCTTACCAAGATGTGTGTAGATGTGAACAGGAGATATAAGAACAGTTACACATCTTAACTGAAAATAACTGAAATTTCAACACTGACTTATGAAACCATTTCATGCAACCATAAAATAGTTATTCACTTTCTTGACCATATTAGGTATGCAATGACCAGTCTGGCTGTGCTGATATCAGATCCTGAAGCCTATCATATACAGTTACATTTACAAGTATTTATAAAGTGCCAACAAGTTCCGTACTTAGATCCACTAGCGTCGCTAGGTGGGGGCTGGGGGTGCGGTCTGCACCAGGTGACACCCGCCCTTAGGATGACACCGTCACCAAAGACTTTGATTTTTGAACCAGCCGCCGGCCAAAGACGCGGCGAACAGCATGCGGTGGCAGAAGTGAGCTGCTGGGGGGAATTTATCCATGTGTGAGCTGGGCAAATTTATCCATGTGTGAGCTGGGCAGATTTATCCATGTGTGTGAGCTGGGCAAATTTATCCATGTGTGAGCTGGGCAAATTTATCCATGTGTGAGCTGGGCAACTATATCCATGTGTGAGATGGGGGCAACTATTCCATGTGTGAGCTGGGGCAAATTTATCCATGTGTGAACTGGGAAAATTTATCCATGTGTGAGCTGGGGGCAACTATATCCATGTGTGAGCTGGGGCAAATTTATCCATGTGTGAGCTGGGCAAATTTATCCATCTGTGAGCTGGGCAACTATATCCATGTGTAAGCTGGGCAACTATATCCATGTGTGAGCTGGGAAAATGTATCCATGTGTGAGCTGGGCAACTATATCCATGTGTGAGCTGGGGCAAATTTATCCATGTGTGAGCTGGGTAAAATTATCCATGTGTGAGCTGGGCAACTATATCCATGTGTGAGCTGGGCAACTATATCCATGTGTGAGCTGGGCAAATTTAACCATGTGTGAGCTCAGGCAAATTTATCCATGTGTGAGCTGGGCAACTATATCCATGTGTGAGCTGCTGGGGGCAATATATATCCATGGGCGAGCTGCTGGGGGCAATATATATCCATGGGCGAGCTGCTGGGGGCAACATATATCCATGGGCGAGCTGCTGGGGCAATATATATCCATGGGCGAGCTGCTGGGGGCAATATATATCCATGGGTGAACTGCTGGGGGTAATATATATCTATGGGTGAGCTGTTGGGGGCAATATATATCCACGGGTGAGCTGCTGGGGGCAATATATCCAGAGCTGCTGGGGGCAACATATATCCATGTGTGCCTTCACTTTCACTGTCTTCAAACAGGCACTGTACCTGCTGGCAGTTCACCAAAATTTGTGTGTGAGCATATGAGAGAGCTCCACAGCAATAAACCTCACAGTAATGTGCGCTGTGCATGAGTGTTCAGTGTTATATGGAAGTACTGATTTATGAGTAAGAGTAGTTAAAAAAAATCCATAAAACTCGGGGGGGGGTGATGACATAAATTACCGCACCGTGTGACACCAACCCTAGTGACGCCACTGCTTAGATCATCTACTTTCTCACAAACCTGTGAAATCAATCAATTCCAAAGTGTCGAAGAGCATAGAAGGACCAAACACTCAGTGTCCAAAAACAGGTTTATTGGAAATATTTGGCAATGTTTCGGCTCTACGTGAGCCTTTTTCAAGTCTGGCTTAAGAAAAGCTCGTTTAAACCCAACACTAAGTTCCATTTTTGGAGAATGAATGCTCGGTCCTTTACTCTTGGACTATGCTGTAAGAGTTGGCCTCGCCATACTGTAGTGCACCTGCTTTTCATGTTTCTTTAAAGGTGGTGTGCTAGTCCTACTTTGTATCTGCACTATTTCCAAGGGTGACAAAACGTACAATACTTACAAGGGCGGGCACTTTTGCTGAAATGCAGAGCAATAGGTTTGCTGAAAAGTTGGGGGTGAGTTTTCCGCTGGTGGCTACAAAAGTGGAAAGTGGAATTCAAGAAAAATAAATATAATCCAACACAATAAACCTGATATTGGGGATTCTATTATTTACATCATTTTTGCCTTTGCTGTCCTGTTTGGTAAATGTATCACTTCACTTGAAATCTCCCAAGCATATCCACTTCCAAGAAATGTATTCCTGGATTTAGCTAACGCATGGGAGATTCCAGTTTCTTCAAATTGTTTCTCAAGGACCCCACAGACTATAATGCAAATCTACTCACACAACTCTTCTAACACACATACAGACCTCCACCCTTACTATACACTTATGATATAACATATATATAAAAATATATACTATGATGATATGAATATATAAACAAATATATTTAATATGAATCACTTCCTGTAACAATAAATGTGTAATTGTACTGTTTAAGAACTATTGCAATCATGGAAAGTTCTGTAGAAAAGTCATTAAGTATAGAAAATACTATTAATGTTTGTTATGTTTACAGATAAACTGGATTATATGTGACTCCACTCCTCTTTGTGTTGTAAATATTTCAATCTGTATTTAGGCAATCTGACAAAACATGCAGGACTGCTTTTTCTTTTCCTAAGAAGTTCTGTTGATTATAATCTTTAGAAAAGCATTTGAAACATGATTTGAAGACAATTATTTGCTACACATACAGATTTTTATTTAAAGGGATACCATAGGGTTGAAATAAGGAGGTAGGAAACAGAGGGGTTAAACGTTAACCCATCCTGAACCACTCCACACCCCTTTTCTGTTTAAATCCTTTCCTTTAAAAGCTCACCTGAATCCAGCACTGATCTCCCTGTGATCTCTGCAGGGTAGAACATACTCCCTATGTCACATGAGTATAGTGGGACTGGGGGCTCCAGCGAATTTAGGAAGGCTTTGAGATCATTTGATAGAGCTGTTATCTGACATACCCCAAGCCTGGGAAACCTGAGGTTTTTGGCAGAACCAAGCTCCTGCATTTGGATGGCTGAATCAGCCCCTAGTCCCCCTCTCCCTTAGAGGCAGATAAGGGAGCATAGCCCTCACAGCACTATGACCACTTAGATAAGATAATGTGCTCACTGCTTAGATTGTCCCTTTAGCTTAAATACAACCTGCTGGACTTCCTTTCTCCAGACACTCCCCCTTGTCTTTCCTCTCCAGTCTCTAAATACTTCCCTTCTTCTCCCTCTACAATCTTCAAATGACCTACTCCTGTGACTGTCCTCATCACCTCTTCTCATGCCACATTTCAATACTGCACCTATTCTGTGGAATTTCCTTCCTTGTCCCATCAGACTACTAATATTCACGTAAGAGCAACCTCAAAACCCAACTATTCAGAGAAGCTTACATTGTCCAATGACATATCCCAGAACTACCTCTCCTATAGCACTGCGGATTGCACCTAACGCACCATTGGCTAAGCATTTCCCACCCATGTGTCGCTGTACTTCAATATAGATTGTAAGATCCTTCGAGAACAGGGTCCTTCAATCCTACTGTATCATGTTTTTACATTTTATGGGTTATTCAAAGAGAATCGAAAAGCCACCGCACGTTCGGTGACTTTTCGTTCTCTTCAATTTGGCTCAATTTGCCGATCCCATTTCGGCCACCCTGCGGTGTATTCAGCAAGCACCACGGGGCCGCCGAAATGCAGGGAAAAGCTGCCGAAAAGCTGCCGAAAACTCACCGCAAAACGAGCTCGAACACACACCCATAGGCGACTCTACAGGGGGGCAAGGGGGGGCAATTGCCCCCCCTAGGTTATTCCTTGCCCCCCCATGTGCCCCCCCACCAAAAATCAGCTTCCAGCTTACCACACTTATTCGGACCAGTGTATCTCCGTCCCTGTGCATCGTATATGGACGATCTAGGTGTCATTGGAAAGAGCAGATTCTGGCCTTTCCAATGATACCCAACATGACCATATTCCGTTTGAAGTAAAAGTCAAAAACATTAAATAATAACAGGCACTTAAACTTAAGCATTTTCACAGGGTTGAAATGTCTCAGCAGTGAAGTGGTTAATGTCCAGACTATACATTACATTGTGTATTACATTAGTTTTTGCCTTGGTTTAGTTGTATATTAAGGGTTAATGGGTAGGCTTCATCCCTCACATTATACATTTTATTTTTTCCTTGATTAATGGCATTTTAGGGGTTAATGTGTTAGCTATATGCCTCACAGTGTATTCATTTCATGTTTTACCTTGATCAATGGCATTTTAGGGATTAATGAGTAGGCTAAATGCCACATTGTTTATTATTTTTATTGTATTTCCCTGGGTTTATGGCATTTCAGGGGTTATTATGGAAGTTAGAATCTAAAGGGTCTAATCATCTTTAGATCCTCTGCTTTTCGGCACATTTGGGGGGAACTTATTTTGCCGAAAATAAAGTGAATTCCCTATTTAGCGAATGGTCACTGTAATTTGCTAAAAGTGGAGTCGCTGAAGGAGCAATCAGACATTCAGCGAAAACTGCCGAACTGCGGCAAATAAAGTATCATGTTGGTACAATAAAAAGGCATCATTACATCACATTACTCTGGGCTTTTGGAATCTTATTTATATATACTTATTTAGGGCACTATTACCTGGTGTGAGTTAACCCTTGCGTCGGCATGGTTTTGTGTTAGCGCCAGGTTAATCGAGTCTAGCGCCTGACCGACAGATCTTTTGCCTCTCGCTACAAACGGGAAAAATCACTTAGCGCATTGCTATTAGCGATTTGTAGCTCAAGCTTACTGTACTTTCCGCGTCCTTTACTTAACATGGGGAGCGCTAGAGATCTCTAGCGCTTTTGCAGCTAGCAGATCAGGTGGTGCCAGCTCTAATTTTTTGAGGGGCGCTAATTGCACCATTTTACCTACTGCTCAACCCTGGTGCTAACTCCAAAAAAAACAGATCTTCGCCCAAAATTAACAGGCAATTGAAAGGAATGCAGCACAGGTGTTCTCTTGGCCCCATACACTATAGCAATGGATCTGGTCCGCATTGTCATTGCTGTTGCAGTCAGCTCTATTATAAAAGTATCCTTTATCCACATATATCCTAATTCTAATATATTGCCTAATTTTAAAAATTTTATGCTGGGGGTTATTCATAGTATGGAAGCGGTTGATTATTAGGGTGACTGTGTGGACCATGTTTAAAGGGACATGTGAATAAGTCTTGCCCTGAAACATGTATTATTTATATGCTGCAGCAGGGAAATTTTCGTCGCTCACCTGGCCTTCCTTTTGGATCTATTAAATGCAGTGTAATGATTCTACCTGCTGTTGGGTGGCATTTATCATGCAATGCCCATCAGTCTTAATATATGTGTGCATCAAACCATGGATGATACGGCCACCTTGGATGATTTTAATAATGCAGGGGTGTGAGGTTATTCACTGGATGTGTTCATATTCAAGCTTGTGAGGGCGGGGGATAGGTATGGCCTGGCACTGGAAAAAAAAACGTTCTATCCTGTACACAACCGCATTAGTGCTGGGTCTCAGCCCGGGTCTTAGAGTTTTCCTAGCGTGCGCTAAACGACCTTGTTCATGGACTACTGTGGGTTGTCAGGCACTATGTTTTAGCAACTCGCGCTAAATGTTTCCTATAGCGATGGTGTTTTAGCTCACACAGGTGAAAGGGTCCTTAGTTTTATTCAGTGATATGATTTAGTGGTGAAAATTATTAGTGCCCCCCCAGTTTTGACTGCGGTATCTTCTGTGCCCCCCCTAAATATTGTTCCTAGAGTCGCCACTGCACACACCGTAACCCGCAAAAACATTTGGATTAACCCGCTGAAAACGCCGGAAAAACCCAAGCAGGAGCCGATCAAACGCGGCGCAGCCGCCGGAAAAACGTGACACCGCAGACGAATGGAGTGAATAAATTAAAAAAAACAGTTCCCTTGAATGTTTGAAAAGTGAAACGCTGTTTGCAAAGAAACTACTGAGCGTAAATGTCTGAAATTTACATATGAGGTCCAGGGAATGATTATAAGAAGGGCTGTTACAGAAAAAAGAAGTAAAGTTAAAAAAAAATCATAAATGTTTTTAAAAAATAAATCCTGAAAAATGCTTAAAATATCCTAAAAAAGCTATAAATAAAGAGACTCTTTACTGCAGAATATTATAATCAACGGTTTATTAGATATTGAATTAAAACGGAAATATTTTTAACATTGAAGTCTATGGGATTCACCTGAATAAATCTGCTGCATGAAACCACCGAATGGCAGGGCAATTCGGCAACTTTTCACTGCTGGGTTTTGTTCTCTGAATAGCTGAAGCATTGCTTCTTTATGGGGATTCACTGTCCTTGAAGAGGTACTGAAGAGGTACCGTATGTGCAGGCAATTCGCCAGGATTTGGCGAATTGCCTGCTCTCTGGATAGCCGAATGGCCAAGAAAGGTAATCGAACGCTGATTTTCAGCGTTCGGCTCTCTTTCGGCAGCTATTCGGATCTCTTTGCATAACCCTGTTTGTGTTGTTCAGATGTGCGTATGTTGCAATGTACCATCCCCATTGTCGTCCTGCATTGTAATCTGCTGTAGCTACGGTACATAAAGTTTAATAATAGTCTTTATGTTAATTGAACAAGTAAAAGTACTTTATTTTTAAGTTAGCTTGCAACTGATATTCGCCAATATGGCCCTTTCATTTGCTTGGCTTAAAGGGATGCTCTATTAATAAGAGAGTGCCCTTTAATAATTGGGCACAAGCCGTTGACAGCCTTTTTTATATTTTGGGTGATTTTACACTTGCGTACACTTTATGTACGAAAGTTCCGTAGCGCCTGCACAGATCCAATCAATTGCCAATTCTGAGACCGCTCGCTAAGTCGGGCGGTCTCAGAGAGGATGACATCGGCACGCTCTGTGCGTGCTGACATCACTAGTGACGAGCAGCCGGGAAATTCAAAATGCTTGGTGCGTGGATGGAAGAAACTCCTCCAATTCAGCCAGCTTTTTTGCCAGATCGAGGCAGCAGGGAGGGGTACATCCTGACCACTCTAAAAAGATAAAAGTAGTCGGGATTAAAGTGTCCCTTTAATAAATGATATTTTGCATTAAGGTCCTAGGAAGCACTTTGTTAATATCCTATTCGTTTAAATAAATTTGGGGGAGTACTTTATTTATCTCAGCCTGTCTGGGGATATAAGGTTTCCTGTTTTTGTCTGTGAGTGGGATGACTTTTCTTGTTTTTGTCGTTATGTTGTGTGAAAGCAGGAAGCATGTTGTGTAAAAAGGCTTTCCTCTGTGTAGACAGCAATATACATTTTTATGTGTCACTGTACGGAAATCTTTATACAAGTCTTTAAAAATGTCCAAAAATGGGACACTAATAATAGAAAGAAATGCAAAACCATTTTAAGAACTGCAAATATTTAATAACTTATTTGAAATATTATTTATTAAACGGGTAGGGCCAAATTACAATCTTCGTGTAAAAACGCTAACCCAACGCGTGAATTTGTGCGCCAAGCGGTAACGTGCGTAAATCAACGCTGGAATTACAATCCTCGTGCATTTTTTCATCCGTCGAGCAATAACGTGCGTAATCCTGACGCGCACAAATGCTCGCGCAGTACCGTTGCGTGCAGAAATCAGTGTGCGGACTGTTTTTTACACGCGATTCAGCCAATCAGAATTAAGAACCACAATTATCTCACGTTAAGTTTTTGCGCCTGTCAAAGTCAGTCTGAGCATATATAGTCAGGTCCAGAAATATTGGGACATAGACACAATTCTAACGTCTTTCGCTCTATACACCACCACAATGGAGTTGGAATGAAACAAACACAATGTGCTTTAACTGCAGACTGTCAGCTTTAATTTGAGGGTATGTACATCCAACTCAGGTGAACGGTGTAGGACTTACAGCAGTTTGCAGATCTGCCTCCCACTTGTTAAGGGACCAAATGTAATGGGACAGAATAATAATCATAAATCAAACTTTCCCTTCTTAATACTTGGTTGCAAATCCTTTGCAGTCAATCACAGCCTGAAGTCTGGAACGCATAGACATCACCAGATGCTGGGTTTCATCCCTGGTGATGCTCTGCCAGGCCTCTACTGCAACGGTCTTCAGTTCCTGCTTGTTCTTTGGGCATTTTCCCTTCAGTTTTGTCTTCAGCAAGTGAAATGCATGCTCAATGGGATTCAGGTCAGGTGATTGACTTGGCCATTGCATAACATTCCACTTCTGTCCCTTCAAAAACTCTTTGGTTGCTTTTGCAGTATGCTTTGGGTCATTGTCCATCTGCACTGTGAAGCGCCGTCCAATGAGTTCTGCAGCATTTGGCTGAATGTGAGCAGATAATATTGCCTGAAACACTTCAGAATTCATCCTGCTGCTTTTGTCAGCAGTCGCATCATCAATAAATACAAGAGAACCAGTTCCATTGGCAGCCATACATGCCCATGCCATGACACTACCACCACCATGCTTCACTGGTGAGGTGGTATGCTTAGGATCATGAGCAGTTCCTTTCCTTCTCCATACTCTTCTCTTCCCATCACTCTGGTACAAGTTGATCTTTGTCTCATCTGTCCATAGGATCTTGTTCCAGAACTGTGAAGGCTTTGTTAGGTGCTGTTTGGCAAACTCTAATCTGGCCTTCCTGTTTTTGAGGCTCACCAATGGTTTACATCTTGTGGTGAACCCTCTGTATTCACTCTGGTGAAGGCTTCTCTTGACTGTTGACTTTGACACACATACACCTACCTCCTGGAGAGTGTTCTTGATCTGGCCAACTGTTGTGAAGGGTGTTTTCTTCACCAGGGAAAGAATTCTTCGGTCAACCACCACAGTTGTTTTCCGTGGTCTCCCGGGTCTTTTGGTGTTGCTGAGCTCACCGGTGCATTCCTTCTTCTTGAGAATGTTCCAAACAGTTGTTTTGGCCACGCCTAATGTTCTTGCTATCTCTCTGATGGGTTTGTTTTGTTTCTTCAGCCTAATGATGGCTTGCTTCACTGATAGTGACAGCTCTTTGGATCTCATCTTGAGAGTTGACAGCAACAGATTCCAAATGCAAATAGCACACTTGAAATGAACTCTGGGCCTTTTATCTGCACATTGTAATTGGGGTAATGAGGGAATATCACACACCTGGCCATGGAACAGCTGAGAAGCCAATTGTCCCATTACCTTTGGTCCCCTAACAAGTGGGAGGCACATCTGCAAACTGCTGTAAGTCCTACACCATTCACCTGAGTTGGATGTACATACCCTCAAATTAAAGCTTACAGTCTGCAGTTAAAGCGCATTGTGTTTGTTTCATTCCAACTCCATTGTGGTGGAGTATAGAGCAAAAGATGTTAGAATTGTGTCAATGTCCCAATATTTCTGGACCTGACTGTATGCTGCAGCAATAATAAATGCTCACACAATTTCATCCATTTTATTGCTTTTGTATGTGTAGAATGTGTAACTATACTTTGCTGCATTTTTTTTTGGGCTGGTGTATTTGATTTCGGCCAGGTTGATCAGCAACAATGGCCCTCCAAATGTTTTGGAACTATATTTCCCTTGAGGCTCTGCAAACCTAATGAGCAGCCGAGCATCACAGGAAATGTAGTTTCAAAACATCTGGAGGGCTGTAGTTGCCCACCCCTGCTTTAGAGGCTAAGAAGTCTGGGGTCGCTGTAGAGCAGTGTTTTCCCAAACCTGTCCTCAGGACCCTCAACCAGGCCAGGTTTTGCAGAGCACCTTGGGGAAATGCAGACTGAATCCTGCAATCACTGAGCAGCAAATCATATCACCTGTGCTGTGCTTCAGACATTTGCCAAACCTGGTGTGTCAGTGGGTCCTGAGGACAGGTTTGGGAAACCCTGTTGTAGAGGATAGGAAGCCTGGGGGTCACAGTAGAGGCTAGGAAGTCTGGGGTCACACAATGATGCTGGAGAAGCGGGACACAAGGCATACTTCTTTTGGTGGATATTCACACAATGTAGAAGCATTTAGCATTAGGTGTAGCTTCCATTTGTGCACAGGTAATATGGATAGGATAAGGTGCACCTGGCTCGTCAGTGAGCAGCAGAACACCTGGTTATGAAACATAGTAAGCGTGGAATGGAGACACAGGTAAATAGGAAAACCAGGCTGAAAAGTCCACATATGGTATTGCTGGTATTCAAGTACATGTAGTATTGACGGGAATACGGACCTTCCTCTGGCATCTCCGTTCCCTTGCTCTGGATTCCGTGCGCTAGTTTTCTATACTTCAAGTGTATCTTATAATGCTAATATTGTTCCCTCTGCAATCAATAAATTCGCTTTTTATTATTGTGGGCTTTGAAGCAATAAAAGAAAGCAAACCAAAAAGAACAATATTGTGGTTGCAAGCCATAGTTGCCAATAAAAATGTATGGGTTCAACAGGAAAGGTAGTAAAAGTATTGTTTTTCAGACGGAAGTTCATTAATGGAACTCATTTACATGAACCCTACATCTACAACCACAACAAATACCACTGTCTGCTTTATGCATCTTCTACAATATACTAAAAACACAAGGCTGGAAAATAGATGTTTTTTTAGTTTATGTTTATTTATTGTTTGTTGTCCATTTGTTTAAAGTTTGTTTGTTAGTTACAATGACGTTGTATTTTCATCTTGGTCATGTGAGCATGGTTTCACCAAAAGTAATTTTGCTGTGGGCCTCATATTTTTAATCCCACGGTTCTTCAGAAAATATATCGGGTCAATCCCATGATGCTTAGCAATATGCATTATAAATGGTTATATGCAGTAAATTATTTTACTTTAAAAAAATGCATTTTGTGAGTTTTAGCAAACCTGGATTAACCCCTTCACTACCAAGTGATTTTCCATTCCACCCAGGAAACAGCAATTATCCATTGCAGACAGTGTAAAAAATACATTTTAAGTAGGTTTTAGAGATATCAATATTATTTGATATCCAGAGGGATCCCCCTTATTAATTACACAGTATTTGGAAATATTACAAATGTATTTATTATTGTAGTAACCTACAGTATTTGCGAGACAGATGTCACCATCTGCTGGGCAAATGGAGTTACTACTGTTCAGGGCACATACATGATCAGCTGGGAAAAGTCAGAGACAATCCCCAACTGGTTCTAAAAAGTGTTAGCATCTCAGCCATCATTGTCACGGTGATTAAACCTTAGGGGACACGTTCTGGGTCCCAAATGAAAACATAATTAATTCGCAACAAAGAAAACATATACAGTATTTGCTTTTGTTCTACACAGCAGCAGATCGAGATAACTCGATATCAAGCACATCATGGTCCCTTTTAAGACACAAAATATCTCAATCTCAGGAGTTAAGTGGTTCAGGAGACCTGTTCATAGAATTTCACGTCACATTTTTTTTCTACTTTTCCCAGCTAAGTCAATCATCATTTTTCTAAATTGCTTTTTTTTTCTGGAGTAACTAAAGGCTGACACAACCTAATGCAATTTAGATCTAGGTAAATATAGAAAATCCTCAGAACAATTCAGTAGGAAATAAGTTGCTTACTTAGCAGCAAGTTACACCCAGCCGCTGGTTGGGTGCATATTCTTGATTTCGCACTTTGCAATATTTGAGTATTCGTCTCGGAAAGAAATTAAATTGTTATATTTCACCCTTCACTACCAAGATCAGCTATACTCTATTTGCAAGGCACTAACTGTGCCCCAATTATGTTCATAATGGATATGGTATTCCTCAGAAGCGATGCAAAGGAATTTTGGTTATTGCAAACAAAATCCTTTTGCATTTCAACTCCAAAACATGCCCCAAAAGTTTTAACACCATGAGCATGATGTCCAAGGTGCTAAAACCTTTTTATAACCAGTTGGGATTGTGTATGAATTACATCTCCCCAGCTGATCCTGCACGGATAGCTGTACTGCAGGAGCTCCTTTTGGCCAGTAGATGGAGACATCTGCCTGCCAAACAGGTTATTACAGTAAGGAATACATTGAGAATATTCTCTACTATTTCTTACTTATATATGTATATATAATTAATTAATTCAAAACGATTTAAAAAAAAATCTGCTTCATGACAGTGGTTTTCTGGACAATCCCTTGGTAGTGAAAGGGTTAATGGTGCTTCCATGCAAGGATTGTTGAGAAAGTACTGTTTTTAAACGTTATTTCACTACTCTACACTACTATAATGCCATAGGTCAGGGATGCTCAAGCTTGGCCCTCCAGATATTTTAGAACTACATTTCTCACATAGCTCTGTCGACCTAATGAGTGGCCGAATATCATGGGTCATGTAGTGTCAAAATATCTGGAGGGCAAAGGTTTCACATTCCTGACATAGTGGTTGGTTAAATCCTCTGGTTCCATATGTAGCAGTGGCATGGACACCATGACAAGGCATCATATTTACCACCATGTTTTTTGAAAACAGATAAGACTATTTGCTACATATTACTACATTATTCCACATTGCATGAACCACCAATTGGGCCATTAACGGAAGCAGGCTGATTACACTCTGCTTACCAGTCAACCACTCAATCATGGCAGGCAAAGAAATATTTTATTCGGGTGCACGTAAAATCTTCAACAAATTCCTTGATCAGCAAATCCTCTGTTTGACATGTGTCCTATGTATCCTATGAGAAAGGATCATTTTTTATGGGACCTGGTTTGCTAAACAACACAACTGTAGATGACTATAAATGCAATTTTAAGCAAAATGTGTTGCCGACAAACCGGAGACCTTTCACCCAGAGAGGAAAAAGGGAACAGAATCTGTAGCTCTTGTAAATATATGCTTTCCTTTTTCTAGAAAATATCACTTATAGACATTATATATAAGTAGTCATTAACACAACCTGCTTAATATCATGTAGGCGCCCCTTTTGCTGCCAAACCAGCCCTGATGAGTCAAGGTGCGGTATCCTGCTGAAGGAGGCCACTGCCATTAGGGAAGACCATTGCCATGAAGGGGGTGTATGTCATCTGTAGCAATCTCTAGGTAGGTGGTATGTGTGTTCTGGTGCCTTTCTATCATAACCAGCATTCGATTTTTCTGCAATATGAGCTACATATATAGCTGTGTGATCGGAAGAGCCAGGCTAGCCTTCGCTCCCCATGCGCATCAATGAGCCTTGGACGTTGAAGACTCAGATGCCAGTTCACCAGTTGTCCTTCTTTGCCCCACATCTGGTAGGTATAACTACTGCATACTGGGAACACCTCAATTCATAAATGGATTGTTCACATACAGCCTAGTATATACACCACTCCAACAGGTGCCATTGTAGCGAGGTAATCAATGTGACCCACTTCACCGGTCATTGGTTTTAGTGTTGTAGCTGATCAGTGTATACGTTGAAAAAAATAAATAAATTATTTAACAGGGGGTTTTGAGGAAATTAAGAAATTGCTAATGTAGTCAAATGAGATTTTCAATTTGGTTAATTTGTAGATCGTTTGTAAGCTAATGACAGTTTGCCGTTTAGCAAATATGTTCCTGAGAAAACCGCAAACACATTTACAGTCACAGCAGTTTCACAGGCAAACGGTTTGGTGGCAAATGGACGTTAAAGTTTCCTGGTATGAGTTTTTGCATATACGCAATGTCTTACAGGTGTTAAAATTCAGCAGTAACAAAAAGAGACCTCATATTTATTTAAATTATATATATATATATATATATAATCTTAATATAACCATTATATAGAACAAGTTGTTCCAGCTACAATCTGCAAATAATTGCCAAATATTAAATATATATATACTGTATAACCCAAAACGTGCCATTATTTTGTGCAAAAAATAATACAATAACATCGAATGCAATAAAATAGTTTAACATTGCGTCACTATCTCATCTTCCGGCTGAATTGTAGCGGATGACTGCACATATGTATTTCCTAATCACAGAATATTATTTGAATATGATTAGCAAAGATTACTGGGACACGTCCTGTGTTAGAGGGGACGGCTCCAAAATAACTAATTAAACATTTTCAGACACAAGCAGCACTGAGCTTTTGCATTGTAATGATCTGATAATTACTAAATGTGTCATTATACAATGTATAGACCAAGCACGAGCAGTATGCTAGAGACCAGCACAATTTTATGTGTCTTTGAGATAAGTAATATTATTATAAACATTATCAGATACAATGGAAAATAAGTCAAATACAAGAAAAAAGTGGCTCGATTCTCTTTATTCCTACAAAGCACCACAATTATGGAATAACCTCCCAGACACCATCAAATCTTCCCCCAGTCTAAAGACCCTTAAGATCTCCCTATTAACATACCTCAATACAGATTGCACCTGTAAACATGTAACATAATGACTATATACAGATTGCACCTGTAAACATGTAACATACAGGGTTATTCAAAGAGAATAGAAAAGTCACCGCTTGTTTGGTGACTTTTCGTTCTCCTCAATTAGGTGCGATTTGGCGATCCCATTTCGGTGACCCTAGGGTGTATTCAGCAAGCACCACAGGGCCGCCGTTAATGCAGGGAAAAGTCAGCGCAAACCCACGAAAACTCGCCGCAAAACCAGGGCGAACGCACACGAAACCTGCAAAAACATCTGGATTAACCCTGCCGAACACGCCGGAGAAACCCGAGCAGCCGCCAATCACAGCGCAGAGCAGCCGCCAGAAAAACCCAACACCACAGACAAATGGAGTGAAAAAAAGAAAAACAGTACGCTTGAATGTTTGAAAAGTAAAACGCTGTTTGCAAAGAAACTACAGAACGAAAATTTCTGAAATTTACATATAAGATCCAATGAATGATAACAAAAAGGGCTGTTACAGAAAAAACGATTTAAAAAAAAACCGGGAAAAAAATGTTTGCAAAAAAATCCAAACAAATGCTTAAAAGATCCTAAACAAATCTAAAAATAAAGAGACTTTTTGCTGCAAAATATTATAATCAACAGTTTATTCGATATTGAATTAAAACCGCAATATTTTTATCATTGAAGCCTATGGGATTCGCCTGAATAAATCTGTCGAATTAAACCACCGAACAGCAGGGCAAATCGGCAACCTTTCACTGCTGGTTTGTGTTCTCGGAATAGACGAAGCATTGCTTCTCTATGGGGATCTCACTGCCCTCGAACAGGCACCGAATGTGCAGGCAATTCACCAACATTTGTTGAACTGCCTGCTCTCTGGATAGCCGAATGGCCAGGAAAGGTAACCGTGCGCTGAATTTCACTGTTCGGTTACCTTTTGCCAGCAATTCGGATCTCTTTGAATAACCCTGATAGTGAATATATTTCTTACATATTTATTTTCTGTGTTAATCTGCATATTTATGTTTTGTTTTTAATATCTTGCATTTATTACTTTGTATTTCTGTAACGACTGTAACAATTTCACTGCTCTTGGTCCCAGGACATACTTGAAAACTAGAGAAATCTCAATGTATCCTTCCTGGTAAAATACTTTGCAAATAAATAAAAAGACTGATGGTTTCAACTCAGTATGTATAAGAAGAATTGTTATATAGGAAGACTTAGAAATTGTCTTTTACATTAAATTTGCATTAGACCTGCAATCCCAAGGAATTCTGGGTAAGAGTATGGAGTTGTGGCCACCATTGGCTGCTTCTAGCTGCCCACGCCAGTTATGCATAGACCCTCCTACCATTAAAACAATATGCAAGTATAACATTCTCAATGCTGATCCTGATATCACTAAACAGCAGCACAAAGAATCCATGACTAGGTGTCTTCCCTCCAAACCTTAGACAATATGTACGTAACTGATCAGAGCAAAGTGAAGTGAATAGATGGTACGTGTTGTGTGGCGCTTACCATCCATTCACAACAATATGTGCGTAATCTTATTAATAAAATGACACTATAATTTAAAACACAGGTGTTAAAGAATATTAATGCTCCAATGTCCTAACGATGCCAGAAAAGTGTTTCTTTAAAAGGTAAAAATATTCAGGGTTATTCAGAGAGCGTGAAAAGCAGGAGAAAAGCAGGAGAAAAGCAGGAGAAAACCAAGAGAAAAGCAGGAGAAAAGCAGGAGAAAAGCAGGAGAAAAGCAGGAGAAAACCAAGAGAAAAGCAGGAGAAAAGCAGGAGAAAAGCAGGAGAATGACTGGAGAATGATTGGAGAATGATTGGAGAATGAAAAAGTCTAGGTCAAAATAGCCAAACCAGAAAAATTCTCCCTTTCATCTCACTTTCCAAATCGGCTATTTTGACCTAGAATATTTCATTCTCCAGACATTCTCCTGCTTTTCACCTCTCTCTGAATAATCCTGATAGATTTACTGTCACAGCAGTGTTTTTAAACCTTTTTGTTGTTGAAAGAAGCGTATCAGAAAATGATATTATCATTAATCATCTGAAAGATAAACTATTGTGAAAAAGAGGAAGTATTTTTAAATCATATTGTAAATAAAACATAGAACAAAACGAAAAGCTTGCAAAAAGAAAATCCAAATTCTTTCGGAAAGTATACTTACTATGTTGCACGTTCTGCACCAAAAGCGGTTTGTCATGTTGTCATAAAGCTACTAGAAGTGTTTAAATAGGGACAGGAAATTATATTACGTTTTGCAACGGAGATTTTTTTTTTTTCAGTTCTGCTGGCTTTGAAAGGTGGGGCCATGAAGCAACGAGAAAAAAAAAAAGCAGTTTCTTGGTGGTATGATAAACCATATTGCTTTCCCCAGTGATATGTTGCATAACCTTCCGTGGCAAGGAAAGACTAAGCGGACTTCAAATTAGAAACATAAATATGTTATTTTATAATTTATAGATGATAGCTTTAAAGAAAGCGCTTTAGAGTTTATAGATTATGCTGGTCAAGATAAAACAAAGAAAAGTCAAAGGGCTAAATTACAATCTTCACGCAAACGTTTGCGCCGGCGCCAAAAAACATTAACGCGAGGGGTAAAACCATTTGTGCCGAATCCCGTATTACATAGTCAGCGCAACGACCGTGCGCAACCGTCTACCGCGGGTGACCCTGCGCGAACCCTGCGCGAGCTTACTGTACTTCGCGCGTCCTATACTTAACATTGTGAGCGCAAATGCGTTTGTGCGCTGGTATGAGGATGGTATTACAATCTATTCGCGGTAATTAACGTACAGCCACTGCGCGCATAATTTTAGCAACTGTAAAAAGCTGGTGTTAATGGCAAATCTGACCGACCTGGCCAAACCCAAATACACCAGCCCAGTAAAAAAATGCAGCAAAGTATAGTTTCCCTTTCAATACATACCAAACCGATAAAATGGGGAAGTTGTGTGTGCATGTATTATTGCTGCAGTATACTGTTTTTTGAGCGGGATGATACTGCGCGAGCATTTGGCCGCGTCCTGTTTGCGCGCGGTATTGATCGGCAGATGAAAAGACGTGCGAGGATTGTAATTCCAGCGGTGATTTGCGCACGCAGAAGTTTAACGTTTGGCGCAAAGATTTTCACTTTGCGCGAGGGTTTTTGCGCGAAGATTGTAATATAGCCCTAAGGCTGGGTTCAGACCTAGGTGTTTTTTATATGCGCAATACGTGCGGCTTTTTTACGCGCGTTCGAAAACCAAAGCATTGCAGCGCGTTCGCGGCTATGTCTATGGCCGTGAACGCGCTGCTATACGTATCAAAGAACCTCCCATACTTCTTTGTGCGTCAGACGTGTTAAAGCGCGTTCCTGCGCGGTTTAAAACGCCCAGGTGTGAACGGGTCCCACAGTAAATCATGGGATTTCCCTGTTCATGCGTGCTTTAAAATGCATGAACGGGGAAATCCCATGTTATCCTATGAGACCCGTTCACACACGGGCATTTTAAAGCGGGCAGGAACGCACTTTAAAACGTCCTGCGCCGAAAGAAGGCCGGGAGCTTCTTTGGGGCGTATAGCAGCATGTTCGCGGCCATAGACATAGCCGCGAACGCGCTGCAATGCGCCTTCACGAGTTTTTTCGCATGCACAAACGCACGTAAGAAAACGTGCATATTGCGCATGTTTGAAAAATGTGCAGGTGTGAACCCAGTCTAAGAGTTGAGCACGAGTGATGGCTTGTGTATACCTGTGCATTCTTCATGAGTATTTTAAAGTAAATTGGGAATATACCTTCCAAGAGGTGTTATTCCTCCAAATCTGTGGAATAAACACTCACATTAAGGGTTAACCCTTTCGCTGCTGAGGCTTTTCACACCTCTGTGCTGAGGTCATTTTTACCACTTTCGCTCATCATATTTAACTGCGTTTTGTAGCCATATTTTGATATATGACCCAGACATATTATATATCGTTCTTTCCGGCAGACTCCACAGATTCATAATATGTCATTATTATATGTATACGTTATGTCCTGTCTGTATATTATAACAAAAAATGCAATAAAATTAGAATTTTCAATAATTTATTATGTGTAAAGTGGTTTTTTTCACATTTTAACATGCGATCGTTTGCGGTTATATTTTGTATGGGGTGCGCTTGTTAAAAAAATTAGAAATGGGGACTCGTTACATTTTTTTTGGGGAAAATTTAGCTTTTTTTAACAAACGCACCGCATACAAAAATCGTTAGTGCAGCATTATTGTGCACATTATAATTGAAATGGGAACAATATTGCTGCATTAACAAAACAAAACAAGAAAAAGCTTGTTTATTTTTTTTTTGAATTTTTTTTTAAATATTTTTATTTTTTATTTTTTTAAAAAAACATTTTTCATGCTCATGTTTGATATCGTTGGAACGGCCATGCTCTGGCCGATCCAACGATATCAAATATTAACCCCTAGCTGCCACGGATCGGGAGATAGGGGGTTCATTGGAACCCCTATCTCCACCATTGGTGGCAGCTAGGGGTTAACTCCAGGACTGGGGTCATCGTGCTATGCACGATGACCCCAGTCCTCAGGGGGAGTTCCTGGAGGCTTGGCCGACATCCAAGATGTCGGCCAGCTCCAGGAGAGGATCACGATCCGGCGCTTTTCAGCGCCGATTTGTGAAACGGCTCCCCAGGGGTTAATCACAGCCACTGTTTGGAAGGGCAGGCTGTGCCCTTCCAAACGGTGCCTGTATTAACCCCCTGCCCCCCGGCGATCGGGAGGGAGAGAGGTCCGAAGGACCTCCCCCCTCCCTTTCAGGCGCCTCCTCCGCACATGCGGGGGGGGCGCCTGAATTACATGTCATCGCGCCGCCGCGATGACATCTAATTGCTTCGCCGGGGTCCTGGAGTGCTGGGCTGACATCCAAGATGTCAGCCCGCACCGGGGGGGTGCATCAATCCGCCGGAATCCGGCGGATTGCTGCCTCCTGTGCATGGACGAGCTCAGCGCGTCCATAGCACAGGAGAACCACTTGGCTGGATGCGCTGAGCACGTCCATAGCAGCCAAGTGGTTAAGCTATAGTCATTATTTATAACCAACAACAAATGAGTGATGTTAAGTATAAATTTTAAAAAAATAATAATCAAAGTTTATTCAACTATATTATAAAACCAGTGGAAACTTTACAGTGTTGGATAACGGTTCTATGATGAAAGAAAGTGAACATATGGTTCATACTTCCAACTCAGAACTCTTAGCCTTGATTACTACATTAGGATTATCATATGGATGCCTGAACAAGTCTGTGATATAATACAAAAGAACCAATACACAGAATATCAAAAAATGATAACCTTATATATAATGTTACCAAGCTCTATTCTAAAGAAAATAAACATTCATATGATAAGTTAAATGCCCATTTCTTGCTGATATAATACTCTCATAGTTGTAAAAACTCAAAGTCAGTGGGAAAGGCGGAGCTGAATAATTAAGTGTATAATTGGCACAAATAAAAACCATCAGTATCAGGGTTATCCAAAGAGATTCGAAAAGTCACCGCACGTTCGGTGACTTTTCGTTCTCTTCAATTCGGTTCCTTTTGCCGATTGCATTTCGGTGACCCTGCGGTGTATTCAGCAAACACCACAGGGTCCCCGAATTGCAGGGAAAAGCTGCCGCAAACCCGACGAAAACTAACCGAATGCACGCTGAAAACAAGCAAAAACATCTGGATTAACCTTTGAAAAACCCGAACATGAGCCGAACAGGAGCCGAAAAGGAGCCGAATCACACAGAGCCGAAGCAGCTGTGACGTAGAGGAGGCAGTGAATAAATTAGAAAAACCATTTGTATGAATCTGGGAAAAAGAAACGCTGTTTGCAAAGAAACTACTAAGAGAAAAGGTCTGAAATTTTCACAGGAGGTCCAGGGAATGATAATAAAGAGGGCTGTTACAAAAAAAATAAGCAAACTGAAAAAAAAATCAAAAAAAAATCGGACTTTTAAATTTTTTAAAAAAAATTCAGAAAAATGCTTAAAGTATCCTAAAAAATCTATAAATAAAGAGACTTTTTGCTGCAGAATTTTATAATGAACGGTTTATTAGATAATGAATTAAAACAGGAATATTTTTAACATTGAAGCCTATGGGATTCTCCTGAATAAATTTGCCGAATTAAACCACCGAATGGCAGAGCATTAGGGGAACCTTTCACTGCTGGTTTGTGTTCTCTGAATAGCCGAAGCATTGCTTCTCTATGGGGATTTCACTGCCCTCGAACAGGCACCGAACAGGCACCGTATGTTCAGGCAATTCGACAGGATTTGGTGAATTGCCTGCTCTCTGGATAGCCGAATGGCCAGGAAAGGTAACCGAACGCTGATTTTCAGTGTTCGGTTACCTTTCTCAAGCAATTCGAATCTCTTTGGATAACCCTGTATGTTGATTATTCATTAATGGGGATATTAACCCCATAACGCCTGGGTGGTGCCCCGCAGGAGGGGGGTTAATGCCAGGGGGCCTACTAGTATGCCTCACCACCAGGTGCTGCGGCGGGCTTCACCTTCGGCAGCCAAGCAGCCTGAGTTCAGTCCGTCCCATTGCAGCCAACAGCGTGCGCCGAGTGTTGGGTGGGGCCGAGGTGGCACAAAGAAGTCAACTGGGCGTAGCTAGAATGCCCTTTGTCTTCAAAGCCCACCCACCGCATGGACAACATGGTACGCCCTGTGGCAGGAAAGGGTTAATAAGTCAAGCGCATATAACAATGCTTTTATCACCCATGCAGAAAGATGTTAAAGGGACATGCATGCTTTGCTAGTGTGCTTTTAAAAACATGCAATGCCTTTTGAACGAGTCAGTAGTGTCATTCAGCAGGCATAAAAAGCAAGTAAATATGTTATTTTTTCATATTTACCTGATTTTCTTTCTTGGAGTTTTCCACGCCCACCTCAGGAGGCATTTTAAGCTAACCAATCAGTGCCTATACCCAGGTATAGCTAAAAAACGCACTGAGCATGTGCATCTGAGTAGCTCCTCCCCCTCCTGCACTGTGAGCTGATGGGAGGGCGGGGCTGATCTTTCACCCCCAGCTACTGCAGAGACAGGGAAGGAAAGAAATCCATACACACAGGGAGAAAAAGAGACAACAGAGCGAGAGACAACAAAGAAAAGCACAGAGACACAGCAAGAAAAGGTAAAGAGAGAAAGACAGCAAAATAAAGCAGAGAAAGCACAAGAAAAGGTACAGTGAAAGAGAGGGCGCACAAGAGACAGCACAAGAAAGAACCCCGGCAGCCTGTCTCTGTTGGGGTGCCCCAAGGTTCAATACTGGGCCCTCTATGTTTTTCATTCTACACTGCTTCTCTAGGTAAACTGATCAGCTCCTTTGGATTCCGGTACCACCTATACGCTGATGACACTCATATATACCTCTCGTCCCCTGATCTCTCACCAGCTCTCCTGGATCGAGTCAATGACTGCCGTCTCGAATTGGATGTCTTCCCACTTCCTTAACCACTTCACTGCTGAGGACGCGCTCAGCGCGTCCTCAGCAGTCCCGCTGGTATGCGGAGGACGCGCTGAGCGCGTCCTCCCATCGGGGTCAGCGTTCGGCCGGTTCAGGCCGATCGCTGGCCCCTCCGGTGCGGGCTGACATCCTGGATGTCAGCCCGGCATCCGGACCAGCAGCCGCCAGAATTAGGTGTCATCGCGGGGGCGCGATGACACCTAATTCAGGGCCCCCCCCCGCATGTGCGGAGGAGGCGCCTGAAAGGAGGGGGGGGGAGGTCCTTCGGACCTCTCTCCCTCCCGATCGGCGGCGCACAGGGGGTTAACCCAGGCATTCATTTGGAAGGGCACAGCCTGCCCTTCCAAATGATGCCTGGCATTAACCCCTGGGGAGCTGGATCGCGAATCTGCGCTGAAAAGCGCCGGTTCGCGATCCTTTCCCGGATTTGGCCGACATCTTGGATGTCGGCCAAGCCTCTGGGAACTCCCCCAGAGGACTGGCGTCATCGTGCGTAGCACGATGACGCCAGTCCTAGACTTAACCCCTAACTGCCACCAACTGTGGAGATAGGGAGTTCCAATGAACTCCCTATCTCCCGATCCGTGGCAGCTAGGGGTTAAATTTGGTATCGTTGGATCGGCCAGAGCATGGCCGTTCCAACGATACCAAACATGAAAGTGAAAAATTTTGTAAAAAAAAAAAAAAAATGAAAAAAAAAATTAAAAAAAATTTAAAAAAAAAATTTAAAAAAAAAAAATAAACACTTTTTTTTTTTTTTTTTGGTTTGTTAATGCAGCAATATTGTTCCCATTTCAATTATAATGTGAACAATGATGCTGCACTAACGATTTTTGTATGCGGTGCGTTTGTTAAAAATAGTGTCATTTTCCCCAAAAAAAAATGTAACGAGACCCCATCTCTAATTTTTTTAACAAGCGCACCCCATACAAAATATAACCGCAATTGCTCGCATGTTAAAATGGAAAAAAAACACTTTACACATTGTAAATTATTAAAAATACATATTTTATTGCATTTTTTGTTATAATATACAGACATGACATAACGTATACATATAATAATGACATATTATGAATCTACTGAGTCTGACGGAAAGAACGATATATAATATGTCTGGGTCATATACTAAAATAAGCCTTCAAAACACGTTTAAACATGATGCGCAAAACAGGTAAAAATGACCTCAGCATAGGGGCGGGAAAAGCCTCAGCAGCGAAAGGGTTAAACTCAATCTTGTGAAAACTGAAATTCTCGTTATTCCTCCCTCCAGGAAGAACCCAATACCACCTATCTCTCTATGAGTAAATGGAACGCTCATTATTCCAACGCCTCAAGCTCGCTGCCTTGGTGTCACTTTTGATTCTGACCTAACGTTCTCTCCCCTTGTCCAGACAGTGACCAGATCCTGTTACTTTCAACTCAAAACATTGCCTGTGTCCGCCCCTTTCTGACACAAAATACAGCGAAGGTGCTGGTTCATGCTCTTATTCTTATTCTTTATTTATATAGTGCCAGCATATTCCGCAGCGCTGTACAATGAGCACAATATAGACGTGGTTACAATACAATGAACAACAATTGAGAAACTGGTACACTAGTAAACGAGGGCCCTATTCCAGTGGGAACTCACAATCTAGAAGGGTTGGGGATGGAAACAGGAGGAGAGGACTGCAAGGTGAGAGTGATGGACTGGATGGGGCAGTGAGTTGTATCAGTGAATCGGGTGGTAGGTAGTCGGGTGATTTGCTCTTGTCATATCATGACTTGATTACTGCAACTCGCTCCTTATTGGCCTCCCCAACTCCCGTATTGCCCCTTTTTAATCTGTAATGAATGCAGGGGCCAGGCTTATTTTTCTCACCAGACGCACCTCGCGTACCTCTCCACTCTGCCAGTCCCTCCATTGGCGTCCTGTACGTTCCAGGATACAGTTTAAAATATTGACGCTCATGTGCAAATCACTCAATCACTCAACTTCTCCCTACATGTCTTTGTTACTCCACAAGCCTGTCCCATCTAAACAACTCTGGTCAGCAGGTGATCTCCTCCTGACATCTGTCTACACGCACACAGCCAACTCTCGCCTCCAAGACTTCTCAAGGGCAGCACCGGTCCTGTGGAATGACTTGCCTCGCCATATCAAACTTTCCTATAATCTTTGGGCCTTCAAGAAATCCCTCAAACCTCATCTCTTCAGATTAGCATACCAGATCACTGATGCAATCATCCCTCTGGTCATCTACTCACACAAGATTGAAGCAAAATTGAAGTAAAATTCCTCTTCTCTTCCTCAACCAGACTAGATTGTAAATTCCTATGAGCAGAGCCCTCTACACCTCTTGTTTCCATCATATGTCCATTTATCTTGTTCCCTTTGGTTATTGTAAAGCGCTACGGAAACTATTGGCACTATATATATATATATGATGACAATAATAATACTAATAATATAACCGGATGGAATTGCCAAAGTTTGTATACACATACATCGAGTCGGATTAAATTGCCAATGGCTGGGTATTGATAATCACACTGCAATCCTATTTAATTCTTAAAAAACTTAACCACAGGTAAATGGGTAAACCAAAAGTTGTTAACGCAAAACAGATTGGTACTATAGTATACATAAACGGTGTATCACAATATCAAGACCATAATTGCCACAGGTACGCAGTGTCTTGCTTGAATTCTTGGATCTATTAACATTAACAGAAGCAGGAAAATGTGTGGAATACACTTAAGGAGTTATTCAGAAAGCACCGAAATGTCACTGAAATTTCAGTGCTTTCTTGCTCGGTGCACTTCGACATTCAATTTCGCCAACCATGCGGTAAATTCACTATTCACTGCAGGCTCCCTGAAGAGTGCCGAACATGGAGCCACCAAAGACCGCAGATCAGATCGCCGAACTGAAAGAAAAAAAAAACACATAACTCTGCTATTCTTCTAAAAGATGTTTAAACCAATAAAATGCATTAAAATTTGTCTAAATAAAAAAGGTCCTTTAAAAAAATAAATAAAACTGTTACAGTAAAAATAATGCCTTTAAAAAAAATTGGGAATCAAAAATTTTGTCTAAAATAAATACAAAAAATGTTCCCCAAAAATTAAATAAAATAAAAATACTTTTTGCTGAAAATTAAAAGAATACATGAGGGGTTATTCAAAGAGAGACGAATTTGCCACTGAATTGCACCGAACAGTGAATTTCACCGTAGGGTGCAATTTCGTGGCAATTCGGCTATTCAGAAAGCTGGCAATTTGACAAATATTCGCGAATTGCCAGTGAAATACAGTGCAATTCGGCAACTCTCCCGGAGGTAGCTGACATCTTGGATGTCTTCCAAGCCTCTGGGATCTCCCCTGCCCACTGACGTAATCACGCATGGGCGAGATGATATCAGTTCGAGAGTTAACTCCTAGCTGCCACCTATGATGGAGATAGGGGTTCCAATGACCCCTGTATCTCTCAATCTGTGGCAGCTAAGGGTTAATGGTTGATATCATTGGAAAGGCCAGAGCATGAAAAATAATAATAAATTTTTTTTAAAAAAAATAAAAAACAGTTTTTTTTTTAATTAATGCAGCATTATTGTTCACATTTCAATTATGATATCTCACGTTTGTTCTTCCCTATTGTAAAGTAGGGATGTGCGTTTCGGGTTTCAGAATTTCGGAATTTTCACGAAATTTCCCGATTCGTGCATTCGGATTCGGACGATTTTCCGAAAATTTTCGAGCTGAAACGAAAACTTTTCGGAATTTTTGAATGGACTAGAAATGTGTAAAATCGAAATTCATTTTCGTTCCATTCGTGATTTCGGCTCCATTCCTGATTTCGGTTCCGTTTCAGTAATTTCGGACATCGTATTTTTCGGTTATATCGCTGATTCTGTAATTTTGTATCATTCCCAACTCAATGTATCCTTCCTGGAAAACCAGAGAAATCTCAATGTATCCTTCCTGGAAAACCAGAGAAATCTCAATGTATCCTTCTTGTAAAACATGGGAAATCTCAATGTATCCTTCTTGTAAAACATAAGAAATCTCAATGGCAGAATTATCGTATCGGCAGAAATATCGGATCCGAAAAACCATTAGTTTACGACAAAACGAATAGACACTTTGAAACGAGGAGAACAGATATTCCGAAAAACACGAAAATTTCCGAAATCACGAAAAAAAAGTCGATACGAAAAACGAACCGAACCGTAACGGAAATCGGCCAAAACGAGCCGAAACGAAAATTTACAAAAAATGAACGAACCGACCCGAAAAAAAAAATCGGTGCACAAGTCTATTGTAAAGTGCTACAGAATCTGTTGGCACTATGTAAGTGACTATAACTGTAACTGTACAGGGACTTTCAGTCATTATAACACCTGAATTGTATCACTTTATATTAATGAGTAACCCCAGAGCTCTCCCTGTATTCTGCCCTCTCCATGCCTGTTGTATTGCAAAAGTAATGTGTTTGAACTTTTTGTTTGAGAGTATTGGGGCTGCCATTTGCATCACGTTTTATCTCTCTTCAGAGTGTCTGGAGAGGGATAAGGCTTTTGTTTCTCCACAAGGGACACACTAATCTTGCTTTAAGATGGTGTGAATATCGAGTTTTGATATTCTTTGTGAATGTGACTTGCATTTCTGAGCAAACCTTGTCTGTTCAACGCTTGCAAGAGCCAATCGTTTGTTTTTTTTAACTTATCACAGTTTTGTGCTTGTCTTTGTGAAAATTATTTTATTGTATTTTGATTGCAATCCTTTTAAAATATATATTTCAAACCAGAGCTGACATTTTTCCTGCCACTAGTTCCCAGCGGCTAGTTGTTCATACTGAACTTTTACACTTACAGGGTTATTCAAAGAGATCCGAATTGGGGCCGAAAGGTTACCGAACAGTGAAATTCAGCGTACGGTTACCTTTCCTGGCAATTCGGCTATTCAGAGAGCCGGCAGTTTGCCAAATGTTAGCGAATTGCCTACACATACGTAGTAGAGGTAACATCATTGCTCTGCATGGAAAGAGCCTGTGGAGTCATGGGTTCGATCCCAGCGAGCAACCTCTCCAGTAAGTGTCCTTGGCAAGACACCTAACGGTACATACTCGCCACCCAGGACATACTTGAAAACGAGAGAAATCTCAATGTATCCTTCCTGGTAAAATCCTTTCTAAAAAAAAACAAAAACATACGGTGCCTGTTCGGTGCCTGTTCGAGGGCAGTGAAATCCCCATAGAGAAGCAATGCTTTGTCTATTCAGAGAACAAAAACCAACAGTGAAAAGTTGCCTAATTTCCCTGTTGTTCGGTGGCTTCATTCGACAGGTTTATCCAGACGAATCCCATAGGCTTCAATGATAAAAATATTCCTGTTTTAATTCAATATCTAATAAACCGTTGATTATAATATTCTGCAGTAAAAGTTACTTATAGATTTTTTAGGATCTTTTAGGCATTTTCTAGTATTTTTTCACGAAAATTGTTTTTTCATTTTTTTTCTAAATCGTTTTTTCTTTTTTCTGTAACAGCCCTTTTTATTATCATTAATTGGATCTTATATGTAAATTCCAGGCATTTTCGTTCAGTAGTTTCTTTGCAAACAGCGTTTCACTTTTCAAACATTCAAGCGTACTGTTTTTATTTCTTCACTCCATTCGTCTGCGGTGTCGGCCTTTTCCAGCGGTGCTCTGCGCTGTGATCGGCGGCTGCTCAGGTTTCTCCGGCATGTTCGGCGGGGTTAATCCAGATGTGTTTGAGGGTTTCGGTGTACATTCGCCGGATTTTGCGTTGAGTGTTCGGCGGGTTTGTGGCGGCTTTTCCCTGCACTACGACGGCCCTGTGATGCTTGCTGAATACACCGCAGGGTCGCCAAAATGGGATCGCCAAATCTGCCCAAATTGAAGAGAACGAAAAGTCACGAACGTGCGGTGACTTTTCGATTCTCTTTGAATAACCCTGTTAGAATAAATGTTTAACCATTTCCCTACCAAGCACTTTTTCATGAAAAAAAGTCATAACTTTAATTTGAAATATGGAATTCATAGTAAACACATACATGTATGGTATAAAAGCAATTTTACTTAAATATTGTAAATCTGAGAGTTTAAAATAATGTAAACCTCCTCATTATTTATTTGCTTATCCTTTATAGAAATATTACTGGAACAGAAGGGTCTAAACTCTGATTCATGTCTTTTATCCTGCACAATTTCACACGGGGTCTGCATTATCAGCAAACAGGCAGAAATGGCTTACGTATAAAATACAGTAAATATGAAATGGATAATAAAAATGGTCAGATCTCCTGCTTATGGGGATTTGTAGTGATCATAATGAGGTTATTAGCAATGTATCTTTCACAAAAAATACCAATAGAATATAAAAATAATATCTGTATGTGGCATAATGCCTGAATATGGAGATTACAGTAACATCTTTTATCTGCACTGTACAGGGGTTTTTAGCAATTATAACCCCCTGAATCTTATCCCTGTACAGTAGTGAGTGACCCCAGAGCTGTCCTTCTTTTATTGCCCTCTCCCTGGCTGTTGTAACGCAGGAGAACATTTGTTGAGCTTTTTGTTACAGTGATGGTGGGGCCTGCTCCTTGTAACTTATTTACAGTAATACATGATGACAGGAGTGTGATCCCACAGAACATTTCATGTCTCCTCAGCAAGAACACCTTAATAAGGTATGCAGATGGGATTTTGTATGCTAAGTTTTGTTTCTCATCATTTACAATGCAAAACACATTATGCGTGTTTTCGTAGTGAGACAGTGGTTTGTCTATGTCTATAACAGAGGCACCATAATTGACATAGATGTCAATGCAAGATTGCCCGTTGTTTTTCTAAGGTATAAGTTTGTCAAGATTTTAAAGCTCGGGCCTTGATTGTTATGCAACTCCTAATGGATATATATATCAATATATCTGTGCAAACAGTGGGGCAAGTGCAGAAATGTTTTTCTGAGATCACTGAGGATGAACTAAACAGCACAGAAGAATAACTTCGTCCTCTATCAAAAACCTTAGTGCACATGAATGCCAATTGCAGGAGGGGTGTACGAGATCAACATCAGAGTCAAGGTTGCCTGTTGCCAGGAATTACCAGAGGAAGGAGCCTGGGATGCAGGAGATGATGCACATCCTTGCAAAACCACACTACTCAAACAGATTGCATGCCATAATATCTCTTGAGCAGTGGGAGGAGCACGGAGATGTCTAAATATGTATTCAAAAACAGAAAACTAAAGGGACACTCTACGCAACCTGACCACTTTAACTTATTATCTGACAACTTTAGCTTATTAAAGTGGACAGGCTGCGTGGAGTGCCACCCCCCCCCCTTCAGCTCTGTTGGGCTGGTACAGATGTGTGAAGCAGAAGGCTTCCACCGCCTGGACAGTTGTCACTCAGCAGATGAGATTTTGAATATCCCACCTGCTGGGGGCCCGTTCAGGGACCAATGATGTCAGGAAGCTTCGTAAGCACTTATGTCCTGTCCTCCATGCATTTCCCAGAGATGTGGTTGAATTCTGAGCACCCAAGTTCCGGCGCTAGAGAATTCTGTGCGGCCAGTTTTTTGGTCCAAATCGTGCTAGCGGCACATGCTCCATTTTCGCACAAAAGGCTCCAGTGACTTCCTCTTATGGAAGCTGTTGAGTAAAAGAGGGGGAGCCCAGCACCTATGGACCAAAAGGTGAGTATTTTATCCTAACTTAAGAAGTATTAAAAAATATATTGTGCAGATGCTTTAAGAGGTCTCTTAAATAGACGGCCATTGGTCATGTCTGTCATATACCTGTACTGGGGGATGTCCCAGACAAAGGCCTAGCATTTAGATTCATGCAGAACCGGACAGAACTCTGAATGTGATTGCCAGATAGTGACAATAATTCCATTTACTGAGAATCAGGAATCACAACTGCATAAAAGATAAGACATAAGGAGAGTAGATCACGAGAGAAAAAAATGATATATTGAATAAAGTAGACAAACTCATAATGATCACAAACATGAACTCTACAGATAACATTTATGTTATGTAGGTAGTCCTCATACAAATTCTATAGCACATATGGAGACAGCACACAAATTCTGTTACACACTTGAAAGTTCCAGACTCAAATATTACTTCTCATATTCAACTCCAACGTCAATGTATACATCCTTTAATCCCTTCACTACCAAGTGATTTTCCAAAAAAACATTGTCAGAAACCAGTTTTTTTTTCGTAAAATCATTTATTCTTAATTATACATTAATAAATAGTTATTACTGTAAATAACATATTTCGCCAGTAGATGGTGCCATTTACTGCCAAATTGAATTACAGAGGTTTGAGCAGCAGGTCTATGTTTTTTTCTCCTGCATCATCTGCTGACTGCTGCTGAAAGCCTACTATTTCAGAGCTTTCATCAGCTGATTTTATAGTTTTAGCTCTTTGGGCGTTATGCTGACAGGGCTAAAACTTTGGGGGCACCTTCTGCAGCCCAAAAGCGAACAAAATTAATGTGCAGCAAACACATTTCATTTGCTTTTGGGCTGCAGATCAGCATACCGTGATATCTCGATATTGGGGCACCAGATGGTGCCGTTGATGCTGAGATTTCTCGATCAGTAGTGAAGGGGTTAATACTCATATACAGTTAGGATAACTGGAAGAAGAAAGAGAAGGTCAGGAGAAAGGCTTCAGGAGCAGCAGAAACAATGGGGCAGACGCATGAGAGTCAAGGAAAGAAATGAGAAAGGGAGAAGTATAAAATAAACATATGGAGACTGGGCACAAAGACATTTCTAGTGTGAGACAGGGATTGATGGTGTATGTAAAAAGCACATGCTTGTTAATGTAATTTCACAACATTTTATTGTAAACACAGATGTGTTACACCATGAAGAAGCAACACGCAGAGAAAACAATCACTCATACATTTGTGTTTTTTAAGTTTTACAGTTTACTTCTATCATGTGATACAAAATAACACTAAACAACAAAGAAAAAGTCAAATATTTTTCAGCATACACTTGTTCCTCATTTCAACCCCAAAATACACAAAAAGAGAATAGATTATTTGAAGAGAAACTAGACATTATGTTAAGATAAAGTATTTGTGGAAGAGTTAGTCTTACAGTTTTTATGTTGCTTAAGTGCCCAGTAATATCAGTGATGGTTAGCGTCTTCAAAGGGATACTCCTTTTTTTTTTGTCCTTGTCACGATCTGCGTTTTCCTCCCCTATCCCCTGTCATCTGTATACATGAAATCCTGTGCTGGGCTTTGACAGTCGCTATTTCCTGGGTTGCAGCCCAGGGGTTAATTGGTTTCTGCTCTCTGCTCACCTGTTGATCCTGATCTCCTGCCTATTTAGAGCAATGTGCCCATGGTGCATTGCTCTGTCATTTCACTCTTCCTGATTATACAGTGCGTGGTGTTCTGAGAGCTGCCTGTTTATTGTTCCAGTCCCTGTTTGTATATATTTTGGTTATACTTTTGGTTCTGTTTTCCCTGTCTGTCTGCCTGTCTGACACTATCCTCTGTTATTGTGTTCCCAGTTTATTTCTAGTCTTTACTGTGTTTTGGTTTTCTGTTTATTTGTTATTCTGATTCCCTGGTTACCGATCTTCTGGCCTGTCTGACTTCCCTTCTGGTTCTGAACCCCGGCATATGTATGATTTACTTGCTCTGGTTATCTGACTTCTGGCTTTTCTCAATGACGATGCTTCTGGATGTTCCTGGTCTGTACTGTTTATATTGAGTTCCTAGTATCTGTGTTTATTCCTGTCATCTGTACATGTTATAGACTCTACACGGCTTCAAGGTAATATTTCTATAGCTTAGATCCGGCTATCTTAAAGACCGGCCTTTCAGATCAGGGCTTCTGTGATAATAGCCGTGCAGAGGTCTCCAGTTAACCCTGTGTTGTTTGTCACATATATATATTGCATCTGTCTGCCTGTTTCTGCATATTAGAGCTTTTCATCTGAACCAGGGCCTCACCTTGGCGCAAGCTGGGTGCCGCCAGCGTGACAGTCCTTACATAATTGGACAGACGTTGTCGGCAACCTCTGCCCAATTATTCTTTATTTTTTTATTCTAGATGATTGTACTCACTTTTTTCCACTCACTGCTCCTCCTGTTCAGCTCAGGGGCTCCCAAACCCAGAAATCCCTGAATCTTTTCTGCACAATTTGTGCTCCTACGCAACTTGTGCAGGGTAGGAATCACAAACTGTACACCGTTGCTCTCTCCTTCTGTTTCGTGTGTGTATTGTATGTATATTTGTTATTCTGTCTCTCCCATTGTACAGTGCTAAGGAATTCGTTGGCGCTTTATAAATACTTGTAACTGTAACTAACTGTTACGGGACTTTTAAGCACTTTACTTACACAAGTTCCATTATAGGGCCTGTACAGAAAGATGGATCGGAGCTGCAGGCATACTAACAACACTGGTGACTGGCAACCGGGAAACTGAAAAATTTCAGCTGCTGATGATGCTGGAAACGTGTGGAGGAACCTCCTCCATTTCACCCAGCGTTTTCAGTCTATCAGGGCAGCAGGGAGGGGGGGAGAAGTGGAGGCACTCCTCACATCCTGACCATTTTAAAACAATAAAGTGGTAAGGGTGAATAGTGTCCCTTTAATTTCTCTATGATACACTGAATCTAAACCAGTGTTTCCCAACCCTGGTCCTCTCTAACTCTAACAGGCCAGGTTTTCCAGATATCATTCTGGAACACAGAACAGGTGATATGATTTGCTGCTCAGTGATTGCAGGATTCAGTCTGCATTTCCCCAAGGTGATCTGCAAACGCTGCTCTAAAGAATCATGAACATCACCGATGCTACATGAATAGTCACAAAATGTTTAAGTACATTTAAGGTGCAGTGGGGAGCGTGACACACATAAAGGTCTTTTCACAAATATGTGAGTTGATGCCAAGTAGTGTTACTGTTCTCATAGCAGAATTATCTGTGTCTTGTCTGTCGTCAGGCTCTGGTACCTGGATGGCACCAGAGTATCAGGGGGGTTTGAGCCCAGCGTGCAGTATACTGCACAGACACAGATAAGGGTGGAGGTGGATGGATAGGTAGACTGACCAGATTGCCAATACAGATGAGGATGGTGAGAGTGGTTGCTGGATCTGGAGTTATGGTAGAGGAAGCCGGTGTTAGTCAGGAACAGGTAGTGGGGATGTTGCAGAGCATAAGCATATAGGTCTTTACCCATGCAGGTAAACAGCTACAATGATCAAGCGAAGATAGGAGGGGACGTGGTGCCTTTTATTTTGAGTGTGTGGTGTGACGTGCTTGGTGTTAACTGTTGGTTTGCTGGATGAGCTGTTTGCAGGTATATACGCAATACAGGTTGCAGGAACAAGGGCAGCATAGAAAGTATTGCTGCCAGGAGTTTCAGGGGATTGGTGCAGATGGGGGGGCATGACATCTGTGTGGGTTAGTAGCCCCAGTACCAGCATTCTGAGGTGGTTCGTGCTATGAGGGACCATATGTGGAGTCGGTGCACCCTGGCTGAAGGTCAGAGGTGTCTAGAGCACCAGCTGCAAACATGGCCTGAAACTGGGGTAGAGTAATCCCTTACTATCTCTGTCTGATGGCCGATAGTTGTACTGCAGAAAGGATGTTCCAGCAGGTGAATTAAAAAAAAGAAGCAGAGGTGACCATGGAGTTAGCAATATGCACACATGTTGTAAGTTCACAGATAATCGTCAAGCCAGCGGGAAGTCTGACTGACTGAAGCCTAAAACATTTCAGACTCACACAACAAGCATGCTAAGAAAGAGTTACAAAACGTGGTGGAGAAGAATCCCCCTACAGAGAAGTCCCTGCACTGACTCTTATTGTGTGACACACATAAGCACAGACAATTTACTGATCACTAAATCATTTATTATATTATACTTTATTTATTCATTTACTAATACAAAGCCTCAATTGGCAATACGTTTTTGCACCAACATGCTCATATTCTACATATTCTAAAATATATATATTTTGCACCCCTCCCTGTTCACAGGTGCTCCACTATGGCAGCCTATGAAGGTCTTGAGCTGCCGGGGAGCTCCAGGGTGAGTAGATCCTGTAAGTGCGGACTCGGTCACGTTAGATAGGACCTGTCAAAGATGGGGTACATTGGCGACTGTGGCAGGCTTAAGCAAATTATGATCATAACTTTGTGAACTGAATCCCCATCATTTTACCTCAGTCAGGTTTTTTGAGCATTTTTAAAACTTTTTTTTCACAGAAAATTATGGAAGAGGGTGGTCAATAATATGGAGTGCTCTTTCTTGGTGTTTTGTATTTGAGGTCTTAGATGCACCCGCTTAATTTTGAGGTTGAGTGCAACCTTTTTCAGTTTTTTATTATATATATATATATATACAGTTGTGTTCAAAATTATTCAACCCCCACTGAAATTGAGTGTTTTGGCCAGTTTGACATTGATTTTGATCATTCAGTCATCTTGCTTACAATTAAATCAAAGAGGCACGTGTAGGTCAGACAAATATAACATAACATTTATAATGAAATAACCACAAATGTCTTCTCTGTGCTCACATCATTATCAGTTTTATTCAACCCCCAAGTGACATTCAATCTTAGTACTTAGTACAACATCCTTTTACAGTTATAACAGCTTTTAAACGTGAAGCATAGCTTGACACAAGTGTCTTGCAGCGATCTACGGGTATCTTCGCCCATTCGTCATGGGCAAAAGCCTCCAGTTCAGTCACATTCTTATTCTTGCGCACTGCAACTGCTTTCTTTAAGTCCCACCAGAGGTTCTCAATTGGATTTAAGTCAGGTGACTACGATGGCTACTCCAAAATGTTCCAGCCTTTAATCTGCAACCATGCTCTAGTGGACTTGGAGGTATGCTTGGGATCATTGTCCTGTTGAAAGGTCCAACGTCTCCCAAGCCTCAGGTTTGTGACGGACTGCATCACATTGTCATCCAATATCTCCTGGTACTGAAGAGAATTCATGGTACCTTGCACACGCTGAAGCTTCCCTGTACCTGCAGAAGCAAAACAGCCCCAAAGCATGATTGACCCCCCGCCATGCTTCACAGTAGGCAAGGTGTTCTTTTCTTCATAGGCCTTGTTCTTCCTCCTCCAAACATAGCGTTGATCCATGGGCCCAAACAGTTCTAATTTTGTTTCATCAGTCCACAGAACACTATACCAAAACTTCTGTGGTTTGGCCACATGACTTTTGGCATACTGCAGTCGACTCTTCTTATTCTTTAGAGACAGCAAGGGGGTGCACCTGGGAGTTCTGGCATGGGGGCCTTCATTACGCAGTGTGCGCCGAATTGTCTGAGCTGAAACTTCAGTACCCACATCTGACAAATCTTTTCTCAGTTCCTCAGCAGTCACACGGGACTTTTCTCCACTCTACGCTTCAGGTAGCGCACAGCAGTCAAAATCAGCATCTTCTTTCTGCCACGACCAGGTAGCGTTTCAACAGTGCCCTTTGCCTTAAATTTGCGAATGATGCTTCCTATGGTCTCTCTTGGTATGTTTAACATCTTTGCAATCTTCTTATAGCCATTGCCCTTCCTGTGAAGAGTAATCACCTCTTCTCTTGTCTTCCTGGACCATTCTCTTGACTTCACCATGTTTGTAACCACACCAGTAAATGTCTAGAAGGAGCTGAGTATCACAGTCATTTTAAAGCTGCCTAATTGGTGCTTATTATGCTTTATTGCTGCTCCGTGACATCCACAGGTGTTTTCAATACCTGATTGAAAACACTTGAATGAACCTCTGTTCTTCAGAGTGGTAGTCTTTAAGGGGTTGAATAATTGTGTCAATGAAGAATTCACAAAAGAAACATTTACTACTGTATTACAAAACCAATTGATGTCATTTTAGTTGCATATGGTTCTTTAAAAAGTCCTTGTAGGATTTCATTCTGAATACAATTACAAATGTACAGTAAATTCCCTAAAACCCTTTACAGCATTGGGGGTTGAATAATTTTGAACACAACTGTATATATATATATATCTCGCTAAAATATCTATATATATATATATATATATATATGTTCGTTAATAGTATGTTCGAAATAACCACATCTTACAGGAAGGGTGTTTCCTACTTGTGTGATCTCTGTAACTTTCAGTTATAAATTCTGATTAGGCAGCATATAAAAAAAAAAATAACGAGAGAGTGATGTAGCAATATAGAAACAGTGATTAACACTCAACACTTAGTATACCATACACAGTATATATTTAGTGTACAGAAATCTTAAAGGACACATACTCAAGGAATTGGAAGGCAGGGACAAAGGTAATGACAGGAATAGATTTGATGTGAAAATCCTAAGGGTACAGGGACAGGTCAGAGTTATTGGTGCATTGACAGGGGTAGGAGTAGGTGTGATGGGGAAAGGTTAGAGTTCAGGAACAGGTGCTGGGTGACACATTTAAGATTGCAAGAACAGGAGTGAGATAGGAACAGGTGAAATAGAGGAAGAGGGATAGATTTTTGAGTGCAGGGACAGAATTAGGTGGAGGAAACAGTGGCTAGTAACAACAGATGACAGGCATATGGGTTTCGCTGGTAATAAAAATAAGTGGAATCATTTGTGGAAAGTAACTGTTTATTCTGGCTAGTAATGTATAACACAACATTTTGAGCACTGATTTTATATATATATATATATATATATATTAGGCGGTGTTAGTCCAGATGGCAAAATCACAAGTATAGCAGTATGTAGTGATACCTTTTTTTATTGGACAAACGTTACATTTAAAAGACAAGTTTTCGAGAGTATAACCTCTCTTCTTCAGGTCTGGATGCTAAAATTAGCAATATCATAGAATTGAACATTAAGACATTAAGGGGCACATGGCTGGGGGGGTTAGATGTTGTAAATAGTGAGAGTCAAATGGTATGGTCAAAACTGGGAAATTAAAAAACAAAACAAAAACACAACACAGTGAATGCAGAAAAAGACACACACACACAAAAAAAAGAAAACAAGAAAAAAACAAAACACCAGCCAGAATTCTGAATGTTATGTGACGTTATGATAATGGGTTAAAAAGCCAGAGTCCACATTGAGCCCTTCTTTTATGGTGTTAAAACATGTGATCATTGTCATTTCAAATGTCTTACGTTGACGAGGGTCTTTAAAATCTCATTTGAGGATCTTAATTTTGAGGTTTTGGTTTGAGTGGCCTGTTAGAGTAAAGTGATGTCCCACCAGGGTACAATATTTATTTTCCTGATTATTCTTGATGTAGTGTCTGTGCAGGTTCATCCTGAGATTCAGTCCGAGGCTAGTTTCCCTAATATAGCAGCCCATTTTACAGGCCGCGCACTGGATCACGTACTCCACATTGGCAGAAGTGCAGGAGTAGGAGTCTTTGATGTTCTATGTGGTGTTATTGTGCCGGGCACTGCTGCTGTCACATATATTTGGCATAGTTTGCAGCGGGATTTGTTGCAGTGCTTGGTCCCATTCTGTATGTTGTCCTGTCCCAGGGTGAGTTTGCTTGGGACCAGTTTTTGCCTCAGGTTTGGGGGTTGCTTGAATGCCAGTAAGGGGGCTGTGGGAATATTTCTTTGAGCGCAGGGTCCTCTGTGACCAGTGGCTGCCGATCTTTGATGATTTTGTGAATTCCCTCTAGAGTGTTTTTCTTTTCTTTGTAAAGCAACAGCTACTCACGCTGTGTTATATATATACAGTGGCAAGAAAAAGTATGTGAACCCTTTGGGATTACGTGGAGTTTTGCATGAATTGGTCATAAAATGTGCTCTGATCTTCATCTAAGTCACAACAATTTGAAAAACACAGTCTGCTTAAAATAATACAACACAAAATTATATGTTTTCATGTGTTTATTGAACATAACATGTAAACATTCACAGTGCAGGGTGGAAAAAGTATGTGAACACCTACCCTAATGACTTCTCCAAGAGCTAATTGGAGCCAGGAGTGAGCCAACCTTAAGTCCAATCAGTGTGATATTATTGGATGTGTTGCTGAAAGCTGTCCTGCCCTTTAAAAACACACACCAGTTTTGGGTTTACTGGTTTCAAGAAGCACTGCCTGATGTGAACCTTGCCTCGCAGAAAAGAGCTCTCAGAAGACCTACGATCAAGAATTGTTGACTTGCATGAAGCTGGAAAGGGTTACAAAAGTATCTCCAAAAGCCTTGATGTTCATGTGTCCACGGTAAGACAGACTGTCTACAAATGGAGAAGGTTCAGCACTGTTGCTACTCTCCCTAGGCGTGGTCGTCCTGTAAAGATGACTGCAAGAGCACAGCGCAGAATGCTTAATGAGGTAAAGAAGAATCCTAGAGTGTCAGCTAAAGACTTAGAGAAATCTCTGGCACATAGTGAGAAACAACAGGGGTGTTTGTGAGGGTCCTGAGAACGAGCAACAGCACAATGGCCTGCTCTACGGTGGGTGCCCGCTCAGGTCTCACAAACAAGGTTTTAGCTTGCTTGTGCCATTACAGGGATGAATTTTCCATATGCAAATCAGCCTGCTCTCACCCAGAAAGGGTGGCCAGTACTGATTGCCAAGGACCCTCACAAACACCCCCTTGTTTCTCACTTTAATTGTAAAGGGTCATACAGACGTGGACCCCTTGCTTGATGTGCCTAGAGGGGTGTCAGCTATACCCTCCTGACGAGGCCCAAGTAGGCCGAAACGATCGTCGGGGGTTGCTGCACCTCTCGTGCAGGGATGACGTCCTTGACAATCAGCACTGGCCACCCTTTCTGGGTGAGAGCAGGCTGATTTGCATATGGAAAGTTCATCCCTGTAATGGTACAAGCAAGCTAAAAACCTTGTTTGTGAGACCTGAGCGGGCACCCACCGTAGAGCAGGCCATTGTGCTGTTGCTCGTTCTCAGGACCCTCACAAACACCCCCTTGTTTCTCACTTTAATTGTAAAGGGTCATCCAGACGTGGACCCCTTGCTTGATGTGCCTAGAGGGGTGTCAGCTATACCCTCCTGACAAGGCCCAAGTAGGCCGAAACGATCGTCGGGGGTTGCTGCACCTCTCGTGCAGGGATGACGTCCTTGGCAATCAGCACTGGCCACCCTTTCTGGGTGAGAGCAGGCTGATTTGCATATGGAAAATTCATCCCTGTAATGGCACAAGCAAGCTAAAAACCTTGTTTGTGAGACCTGAGCGGGCACCCACCGTAGAGCAGGCCATTGTGCTGTTACTCGTTCTCAGGACCCTCACAGACACCCCCTTGTTTCTCACTTTAATTGTAAAGGGTCATCCAGACGTGGACCCCTTGCTTGATGTGCCTAGAGGGGTGTCAGCTATACCCTCCTGACGAGGCCCAAGTAGGCCGAAACGATCGTCGGGGGTTGCTGCACCTCTCGTGCAGGGATGACGTCCTTGGCAATCAGCACTGGCCACCCTTTCTGGGTGAGAGCAGGCTGATTTGCATATGGAAAATTCATCCCTGTAATGGCACAAGCAAGCTAAAAACCTTGTTTGTGAGACCTGAGCGGGCACCCACCGTAGAGCAGGCCATTGTGCTGTTGCTCGTTCTCAGGACCCTCACAAACACCCCCTTGTTTCTCAATCTCTGGCACATGCTAACATTTTTGTTGACACATCTACAATAAGGAAAACATTAAACAAGAATGGAGTACATGGGAGGACACCACGGAGGAAGCCATTGCTGTCCAAAAAGAATATTGCAGCACATTTGAAGTTTGCAAAAGAGCACCTGGATGTTCCACAGCACTACTGGCAAAATATTCTGTGGACAGATGAAACCAAAATTGAGTTGTTTGGAAAAACACACAACACTATGTGTGGAGAAAAAAAGGCACAGCACACCAACATCATAACCTCATCCTCACTGTAAAACATGGCGGAGGGAGCATCATGGTTTGGGGCTGCTTTGCTGCCTCAGGGCCTGGACGGATTGTTGTCAGTGATGGAAAAATAAATTCCAGAGTTTATCAAGACATTTTGCAGGAAAACGTAAGACCATCTGTCCGCCAACTGAAGCTTCGCAGAGGATGGGTGATGCAACAGGACAATGACCCAAAGCATACAAGTAATTCAACAAAAGAATGGCTTCAACAAAACAAAATACGCCTTCTGGAGTGACTCAGTGGCCCGTCCTGACCTCAACCCGACTGAAATGCTGTGGCATGACCTTAAGAGAGCGATTCACACCAGACATCCCAAGAATATTGCTACACTGAAACAGTTTTGTGAAGAAGAGTGGACCAAAATTACTCCAGATCATTGTGCAGGTCTGATCTGCAACTACAGGAGACATTTGGTTGAGGTTATAGCTGCCAAAGGAGGGTCAACCTGTTATTAAGTCCAAAGGTTCACATACTTTTTCCGCCCTGCACTGTGAATGTTTACATGTTATGTTCAATAAACACATGAAAACATATAATGTTTGTGTTGTATTATTTTAAGCAGACTGTGTTTTCCAAATTTTTGTGACTTAGATGAAGATCAGAGCACATTTTATGACCAATTCATGCAAAACTCCACGTAATCCCAAAGGGTTCACATACTTTTTCTTGCCACTGTATACAGTGGCGTAGCGTAGGTTGTCAGCGCCCGGGGCCAGCCAAGAATTGTGTGCCCCCCCCAACCTGTGGACACGTTATCGATATTGCCCCAGCTCTCCCATGGATATTGCCCCAGCTCACACATGAATATTGCCCCAGCTCACACATGGAAATTGCCCCAGCTCACACATGGATACTGCCCCAGCTCTCACATGGATATTGCCCAGCTCACACATGGATATTGCCCCAGCTCATGGATTTTGCCCCAGCTCTCACATGGATTTGCCCCAGCTCATGGGATTTGCCCCAGCTCTCACATGGATTTGCCCCAGCTCTCTCATGGATTTGCCCCAGCTCACACATGGATTTGCCCCAGCTCACACATGGATTTGCTCATGGATTTGCCCCAGCTCATGGATTTGCCCCAGCTCACACATGGATTTGCCCCAGCTCACACATGAATTTGCCCCAGCTCACACATGGATTTGCCCCAGCTCACACATGGATTTGCCCCAGCTCTCTCATGGATTTGCCCCAGCTCACACATGGATTTGCCCCAGTTCATGGATTTGCCCCAGCTCTCTCATGGATTTGCCCCAGCTCTCTCATGGATTTGCCCCAGCTCTCTCATGGATTTGCCCCAGCTCTCTCATGGATTTGCCCCAGCTCATGGATTTGCCCCAGCTCACACATGGATTTGCCCCAGCTCACACATGGATTTGCCCCAGCTCATGGATTTGCCCCAGCTCTCACATGTATTTGCCCCCCAGCTCCAGGCCCGTCTTTAATACTGATTGGACCCTGGGCAAACATTTTCTTGGGCCCCCCCCCGAAAGCCTGCCCACCGCATAATTTTGCTCCCCACCCCCAACATCCCAAAAAAAAAAACATCATGGATTTGTCTCAAAAAGCTTTAATAATGTAAACACAAAGAACTGGCTCACAAACAAAAGTCCATAGGTTGATCTGTAACAGTACACACATGCCAATTCTAGCTTCATCTTTCCTCGTCATATATTTCTATTAACAGCTCTATCTTAATAACTTTCAGTAATAAAGTGCAAATGAACAGTTTCACACTAATGAAACTCACAGTAATGTGCGGTGTGTATGAGTGCATCACAGAGCTCTGCGGCAATAAAACTCACAGTACCGTGCAGTGTGTGAGTGAGTGCATCACAGAGCTCCACAGCGATAACTCACAGTAATGTGTGGTATGTGAGTGTCTCACAGAGCTTGTCTAATTTAAAGGAACACTATTGAAAAGTAGTGTCTCTTTTGCTGACAGCCTCTGCCCAATTATTTTTTTTATTTTGCCCAGGTTTACTCACCTTTTGTCCTACAGTGGGTGCAGCACTGGCTCTTTGGCTCAGGGACTCCTGCACGTTCCAGAAGCTTTTCCATGCAGTTTGCGCTTCCTCCGCTACTTTTGTAGTGTAGGAAGCACAAATTGCGCAAAACTACAGGACTTGCGAACTTTATGTACACAAGTCCCGTACCAACAGTGCAGAATGATTGATCAGAGCTGTGCGCAGGCGCAGTTGTGATCCATCGCAGACTGGTCGCTAATGAGACTGGTCCCAGAGAAAGTGACGTCAACATGCTCCCTGTGTGCCAAAGTCACTAGTAACTGAGTAGTAACAGGCAGCCAGGAAATTCTAATTCCCTGGCTGCTGGTGACGCTAGGTGGGGTGGAGAAAACTCATCCACTTCACCCAGCTTTATAGCAAAAATGGGGGGGGGGCACTCCTCATATCCCGACCATTTAAAAAATATAAAGTGGTCAGGATGTGTAGAGCGTCCCTTTAACAAATACCAAATGATATTGTCTCTGCAGGCAGATACACTCACCTGATACCATACATACTGATAATACAAACTGATTAAAAGCAATTCAAGCTGCCTCAACTAAAATACATAAAACTGCCACAAAACAAACAGACAGGCATTATTTTTTCTTTTTTAATAGAGTCTCTTACTGTGCTGCTGCTGCTGCTATAAATCAGCTTTGATCCTCTTCGTTTATGGGTGTGCTCAGGTCCCACATGCTGTGTAGGTGAGGATGCGCTGACCCAGAACCACCAGGAATGCAGGGAGAGGGCTCTGCTCGTAGCACTATGCAGAGCATGGACGTTCTGTGTCCAGCAAACAAGATTAACCCCCATTACGCTTGATGGCTGAAGAGGGAAGCAGCTGTGACCCGTGTCTTTTTATCTCCCTTACATTCTCTCTGCCTGGTGTGAGGATCTTGGCAGCTGCGGGTCTCGCCAGGTTGAGGTAAGGCTGTGAGGGGGGGGGCAGCACGTGACCTGCACGCGGTGCCCATCAAACACAGCTCTTGAAATCTCGCGAGATGCTCGCACGGCGCTGGCAGCTGGAGGAAGGAGGAGAAACACGCTCCGTTTCCTCCTCTCAATCATTCAGCTGCTGGCTCGTGACGTGCTGGTCGCCAGGAAAAAAAAAAGCCCTGGATATCCTTATGATCAGCGGCGGTCATCCACAGTTTATGGGCCCCAAGGGGCAGCTGCTTTGGGCCCCTCAACAATGACTGGGCCCGGGGCAGCTGCCCCTTTTGCCCTGCCTTAAAGACGGCCCTGCCCAGCTCACACATGGATTTGCCCCCAGCTCACACATGGATTTGCCCCCCAGCTCACACATGGATTTGCCCCCCAGTTTACACATGGATTTGCCCCCCAGTTTACACATGGATTTGCCCCAGCTCTCACCTGGATATTGCTCCGGCAGGGTTGAGGGGACCCAGAAGATGCCGGGCAGCGGGAGTGCCTGCCCGCCGCCCGGTCCTGAACAGTCCGTCCTGTTCTTGAAGGGGATGCGGGCGGCTGCGTGCAGGCGTGCGCAGGTCACGTGGTCCGGCTAATCAGGTGGTACAGAGACTCAGTACCACCTGATTAGCCGGACCACGTGACCGGCTGCGCCTGCACGCAGCCGCATCCCCTTCAAGAACAGGACGGACTGTTCAGGACCGGGCGGCGGGCAGGCACTCCCGCTGCCCGGCATCTTCTGGGTCCCCTCAACCCGCGGGCCAGTTTTGCGCAAATGCGCCCCTAACAAAACTGCGCCCGGGGCCACGGCCCCCCAGCCCCCCCCCCACGCTACGCCACTGACTGTATATATGTTACGGTTAAAGCCCGAAGTGCAGTTAATTTTCGGATTACCCGGGTAATCCTGACATTACCCAGGCGTCATTAGGAAAAGTCCGAAGTGAAATAAAATTTCGGACTTTACCCAGGTAATCTGCAATGTATCCAGAGGCCTCTGGGTACTCCGGTTTTCTGTTCTGTTTTAACCGGGTAATTCGCACATTACCCTAGTGTTTCTGGATAAAGTGTGATGTGCAACGAAACATCGGACTTTATCCGGGCAAACACCTCTAGGTACTCCGCTTTTCTTGGGTTTTCAGCAAGTTACAGTTGATTAAATTCCGAGGATTACCTGGATAAAGCTGCAAACTGTTAACAAAATAGTGTTTTTTTGTTATTTTTATGAAATTGTATCCAGAGTCACAAACCACACTAAATAACCATGATGTTACCCTGTGCATTAATTGTCTGAAAATGTATTTATGAAGATAAAGATATTATATAAAGAGTAACCTAATGGTTATTCTGTTTTATAAATGATATATAAGCACATATGACACATAATAAAGATCATGTAACTCTTTCATTCATATAAGAAACATATCCTGTTACTCTGTATATTTATTATATCCGCAATACATTTTAATGTTTGTCTTTTGCCATTTTCATTGATAATATCCATAGATAATAGCAAAATTCACTGTTATCCAAGCGGGGTTGGATGCTCTGCAGATTACCCAGGTGAAGCTGTGGATATTCCTCAGATTACCCGGGTGAAGCTTCAGACTTGCACATTATCCGGGTAAAGTGCGAATTTTTCAGCTCTTCCAGACTTTTACCCAAGGACAGTTGGTTAGTCATAAGATTACCCGGGTAAAGTTTGAAATTTTCATTATTTTTTTGCAGCTTTACCCAGCGGTTTTGGGTAATGTCAGGATTACCCGGGTAGTCCTAGGATTAACCGCACTTCAGGCTTTACCGGGACTAACACAGTTTACCTAATCTACATCTAAGTGGTCGCCACAGAGCTACCACATTATGATCCTTTGGGCTTAATTAATTCTCAATAGAAAGAAGCACACACAAACACATTTCAGATATTATTCACTAAGCACCGTTAAGAGACCAAAGTTCACCATAGTTAGTAACATCTGTAAAAATCACTGATGTTGCAACTACAGCGTACTTCGGTTACCCACAGCCATAGTTGCTGCGGACATCAGTGAACACCAGCAGCACCATTATTCTTCCCTAAAATGAGTAAACTACAGCTGTCCTCCATTCTTCGTTGCTCCGCCATTGTTTGCCAGAACAATGAATATGTGTCTCCTATTTTAAAGAGCTGGTTTCCATTGAACTCTGACAGAAACAATACTGAACAGATCACTATAAAAAAAGGATGTTAACTTAACTCAACATTAACCACAGGGTCCCCAAAGTGCAGTGATTCGGCCGCCGCATGCTGCTGCCAACCCGCCGCACACCCGCCGCAAACCCATTGCCTGCTGCCGCCAACCCACCGGACGTCTGCCGCAAACACGCTGGACAGCCGCCAAACGCAGCTATTGAGCCTGTGGGCACAGCGCCGACCAGCTGCAGATAAAAGTTAACAAGCCACTGGACGGGTAAAAAAAAATAAAAAACAATATGATTGAAAGTGTCAAAATTGAAACCCTGGTTTCAAATAAACTATCGAACGAAAATGTCTGGAATTAACATACATGGTGCAATGAATAATACTAAAAAGGTCTGGTACAGAAAAAAATAAGTTGTTTTTAAAAAATGGAAAATAATTCCTGAAAAATGCCTCAAAGATCCAAAAAAAAATTGACTTTTTTTACTGCATATTAAAAGAATAAATGGTTTATTAGATATTGGATAAAAATCAGGATTATTTTTAACATTGAAGCCTATAGGAATCGCGTGAATAAACCTGCCGAATGAAACCACCGTACACCACTGCATTTCACTGGCATTTCACTGCTGTTCGATGTTCCGTCAATAGATTAACCATTGCTTCTCTATGGGGAATTTCACTGCTGTCGAACAGGCATTGTACTACTTGCTGGCAATTTGCCAAAATCTGGCGAACTGCCTGCTCTGTGAATAGCCCCAAAATGGCACCGTATGGGGAAATTCCCTGTTCGGGACCAGATCGACTCTTTCTGAATAACCCTGTAAAGGTGAAACTCAGGAGAATTGTCAGGAGAAGAGAACAATCTAGACAAATAGCCAATTGAATTGGAAAGTGAGATAAATGGGTGGATTTTTCTGTTTTGACTATTTTGACCTGGATTATTCTCTTCTCCTGCCAATTCTCTTGACTTCACCTTTTAGTGAATAGACCTGTAATTGGGATTAAGGATATTATGGATGGAACAAACTGTAGCATGAACAAAATTCAGTTTGTCCGAATTGAATCTATTTTTGTGAAATGATGAAACGATTCAGATGAACTGAATTTCTGCAGAAGTCTTGCATTTACAGCCAATCATACCAGTCATACAGATTTTGCTCGCCATCTCCTGGCCATTTGTAATAACATCAAAAATGAAATGCATCCTATATTTATTTTTTAACACTTTTTTTTTTTTGTAAAAAAAACATTTTAAGCATGGAAGTGTTTTTAACTAACAAATGCTAGATCCTGAGCAGTCTTTTAACACATCAAATACTGATACAAAAGCAAGCTACAACTGCACTTAGACCACTGATGACTACCCTGAATAGACAAAGAAAGAAAAACTATAACTTAAACACTAACACAAATCGCATTTTACACCTTTGAAATCAAAAGATTTAAATGCTAATCAATGATTAAACACTGTAAACTTGACTGCTAACAAAATGGCAAGTCCTACATTAAATTAAAGTTTTCACTAAGCAAATTTAGGGAATAACTAAAGAAGAAATGACACAGAAATTCTGGTTAAAACAATTCCCGTAAAATATTCAGTTAAAAGGAATACTTTAACCCCTGCACTACAAAGTAATTTTTCAAAAATCGACTTTCAGGAACCCGTGTTTTTTTTTAATATTAATTGTAAATAATTATACAGTAAGAAATATTTGAGAATATTCACAGTGTATTTCTTACTATAATATTGTATTTTGCAGGCAGATGTCGCCATCTATTGGCCAAAAGGAATTACTGCAGGTAGAACTTCAGAATCAAGGTCCAGTGCATCGACTGGGGAAAGCCAGAGAAGGACATTCCCTAGCCAATTTTAAACACTTTTAGCACTTTGGACATTGTGACCACAGGACTAAATCTTTGAGTGCACCTTCTGGAGCCCAAAAGCAAAATAAAATTCATATTTAACAAACAAATTTTATTTGCAGATACAGCACAGCCTTAGATTGTAGTAACAGGATCTTGAGCTATTGTGTCTGCTACCACTGATCATGTATATGTTACGGTTAAAGTCGGAAGTGCAGTTAATCCTAAAATTACCCGGGTAATCCTGACATTAGCCAATACCGCCGGGTAAAGCTGCAAAAAACTGACAAATTCAGACTTTACCCGGGTAATCATAGGACTAACCAACTGCCCTTGGGTAACAGTCTGGAAGAGCTGAGAAATTCGTACTTTACACGGATGATCTGCAGACTATCTAGCACCGTGTGGTTAAAATCAAATTTTGTTCAGATAAAAGTCTGAAGCTTTACCCGGGTAATCTAGTCCGAGGACTATCCACAGCTTCACCTGGGTAATCTGCAGAACATCCAACCCCGCTTGGGTATAAGGGAATTTTGCCAATATCTATGGATATTATCAATCAAAATGGCAAAAAACAAACATTAAAATGTATTGCGGATATAATGAATATACAGAGTAACAGGATATGTTTCTTATATGAATGTTAAAAAGTTACATGATCTTCATTATGTGTCATACGTGCATATATATCATTTATAAAACATAATAACCATTAGGTTACTCTTTATATAATATCTTTATCTTCATAAATTCATTTTCAGACAATTAAAGTAGCTGTCCAGGTAAAGTATCCATGTAATTGGGCAGACTAGATGGGCCGAAAGGTTCTTATCTGCCGACATTTTTCTATGTTTCTATTAACGCACAGATAACATGACGGTTATTTAGTGTTGTATGCGACTGTGGATACAATTTGGTTAAAAATAACAACACAATTTTGTTGTCAGATAACAGTTTGCAGCTTTACCCGGGTAATCCTCGGAATTCAGTCAACTGTAACCTGCTGAAAACCAAAGAAAAGAGGAGTACCCAGAGGCGTTTGGATACTTTGCAGTTTACCTGGATAAAGTCTGATGTTTCATTGCACATCACACTTTATCCAACAACACTAGGGTAATGTGCATTTTACCCGGGTAAAACACAGCAGAAAACCGGAGTACCCAGAGGCCTTTGGATACTTTGCAGATTACCCGGATAAAGTCTGAAAATTTATTTCACCTCGGTCTTTTGCTAATGATGCCTGGGTAATGGCAGGATTACCCGAGTAAACCTAGGATTAATCGCACTTCGGACTTTAACCATAACATATACACAATCACAGTAGTGTATGGGGTTAATATGAAAAGGTTAACTAATTCAGCTAGATTGGTATAAAATAATCCTCTTGTAATTCCTCACAAGTGCTACATGTAGTGAATAACCTCCAATATGTAATTACACATAAAACCAGACCTGCTCTATAGACAGAACAACCCTTACACACCTATTCCATATATTACTGTATGCGCATATATGCATACTGATTAAATTAATACTTCTTTTTTGGAAATGCAATTAAAATAGTTTACTTAAAAAAATTGATCCTGCATTTTACTTTGCAGCTGCATGCACACTACAGACTGAACAATTTTATCTTGCTTGATTTCTGTAGCAGTTATGGCTGTCTCCATCCAATAGTGGCCACACAAGCATGTTCTTGCATGGCTCCATGACCGGGGCTGATAAGTATGAATTACTTCCACTCCAGTAATTCTTAAACCTTTTATTGCTAAAACTTGATTTTGCTTTGCAATACATGAAAAGCAAAGATTAACAGATCAAAAGCCCATTTGAATATTTTTTAAAGAAAAATTTGTGTGCCCAGGGCCCGAGTCCTGCAAGAACGCGTATGATATTTACTACAATTATCATAATGATTCCCTAAGGCTAGGGTCAAACGAAAGCCTTTTTACAATGTAAAAAAGTGCGTCCGAACGCATTGATGTATTTTTTCACGGAATATGCGAAAACGGTCATACGATGCGCATTTTCATGCGTGATGTTTTACGAATCCAGACCAGGAAACTTTTTGCGTCTGGACGTTATGTTGGCCGGACACTAGCAGGGTCTGACGTCTCCAAATCACACACACACACCGCTAGCGGGCGCAGCGCACTCTGTACGTCCGTACTAGCGGTTCTGCGTTCTAGAAAAAATGCGTTCATTTTCCACTTGCGTTGCGCAGCCGGACTTTCATGCGACCGTACTTCGTATATTGGCTGTCATTGCCCGTCATTTGCTGCTAGTGCGGCCGTGATTAAGTGCGCCAGAACGCACGTTAAAAGTGCGCTGGTCTGACCCCAGCCTAAAACACAGCTTAAATGTAAGCATTAATATCAAATTTGAGTGTGGGGTGAAGGGTTAACTTTGACGTGTCAGCGAATAATTGGAAAGCAGAAGTATTAGAGAGTTACCACACTTATTTTTCAGGACTAGACCCCTGAATGTGACCCCTGTGCAGAAACAAAATCTTTGTTTTATCTCTCCCCAGTCATCCTGTATTATGTAAACAAGAAAACAACACAGCGCTTCAAAAGACCAAAGTCCAAAAAGAAGAAAGTGAGATAAACACTCAATATGTCCATAGACCAAAGACGTTGTCTTTTGAGGGTGGATCTTCTCAGAGTAATACCGATGGAGTGTGTACTGTAGGGAGAAAGCACAAACACAGAGGACCAAAATTGCGCAGTAGGACAGTACCCAAAGTGAGAGTATTATATATCAATAATCAACTCACATTCTGTGGAGCCTACAACCGGCTCCCAGGAATAAGGCGAGTAGGGACTTTATGTTGGGTGCCCATAAAACCTTCACACGGCTTCTTCAGGATTCACCAAAGTAGGGGTACTGTAAGGAGATTGACAGAGACCAAGGAGGCACCTCCTAGTGCAATAAATCACACACAACTTTGTAATTTAAAGGGAGATAGCCAAATTCAAACTCACACGTTGTTGAGCCTCTATTGGCTCCGTCACAATACGCTTAGGGAATCATAAGGTGTTCCCCAGACCTTCTTTGCAGGAGTTAAAAAGGCAGACAGCAAATAAAAAATTTTAAAAAATTAAAAACATTTATTCACTTTAAAATAAATAGATCATATCTACCAAACAAATGACCAGGACGCGTTTCGCCTACAAAGGCTTCCTCAGCTGGTTATCATATGTCTAGTCTTGCTGCTGCCTTTATATACAATATACATTCTCTTAACAATTTAACAATCACTTTAAAATTAACATACTTGAATTCAGGTGTGCTTAAGTGCTTAAGTGCTTTAATTTTAAAGTGATTGTTAAATTGTTAAGAGAATGTATATTGTATATAAAGGCAGCAGCAAGACTAGACATATGATAACCAGCTGAGGAAGCCTTTGTAGGCGAAACGCGTCCTGGTCATTTGTTTGGTAGATATGATCTATTTATTTTAAAGTGAATAAATGCTTTTAATTTTTTAAAAATTTTTATTTGCTGTCTGCCTTTTTAACTCCTGCAAAGAAGGTCTGGGGAACACCTTATGATTCCCTAAGCGTATTGTGACGGAGCCAATAGAGGCTCAACAACGTGTGAGTTTGAATTTGGCTATCTCCCTTTAAATTACAAAGTTGTGTGTGATTTATTGCACTAGGAGGTGCCTCCTTGGTCTCTGTCAATCTCCTACAGTACCCCTACTTTGGTGAATCCTGAAGAAGCCGTGTGAAGGTTTTATGGGCACCCAACATAAAGTCCCTACTCGCCTTATTCCTGGGAGCCGGTTGTAGGCTCCACAGAATGTGAGTTGATTATTGATATATAATACTCTCACTTTGGGTACTGTCCTACTGCGCAATTTTGGTCCTCTGTGTTTGTGCTTTCTCCCTACAGTACACACTCCATCGGTATTACTCTGAGAAGATCCACCTTCAAAAGACAACGTCTTTGGTCTATGGACATATTGAGTGTTTATCTCACTTTCTTCTTTTTGGACTTTGGTCTTTTGAAGCGCTGTGTTGTTTTCTTGTTTACATAACTGCCATTTGGGTATTTAGAAAAACCCCCTATACAGCATTCAGCGAGTGGGATAGACACCATTCCGGTGGGCGCTGCACCCCTCTTTTTCTTTTATTGCATCCTGTATTAGTGTAAGAAAACTGCAAATAGAGAAGTGAATATATGGTAAGCGCCAATTCCACGTGCCGCCACCAGAACCCCGATGCTGGACCAGAAGAATAGTGGTTTCCCCTAAACCAAAAATAATCAAAACGTATACATATCTGATCAGCGCAAAAGGAATTGCTTTCAGGGTTACGATGTCTGTCGTATAATTTCAAACCAAGTTTCAATATATATATATATATATATATATATATGTAACAAAAACATGTTTAACACAGGTTTAAGCAATTCACGGCCGTTCATTGCGAACCAAATTTCCACCATTTTTTCCAGCAAGGCTCAGAGTTATGAAATTTTCACCATGTGGTAAAAGCTGGTATTATGTACCCATGCATGGAGCTGCTGTTGCAGGTTTTTGAATGTGTTTGTCTGGAGTGCTCTCTCCATGATTTTGTTTTGTATTTTATTTTGAGACGCACCCGCACTGAAACGCTTAGTTAAGGCTGAGTGCTACCCCCCATGTTTTTTTATGTATTTCCTGGGTATGCACCCCTCCCTGCCACAGGTTCTCCTCCTCCAGGTTCAATTTAACCTTGATCTGCGGGAGCTCCATGAAGGGACCTGTTCCTCAGTAAGTGAGTTTATCCCATTATGGGCAGTCATTAAGTTTGCAGAGTAGGACCTGCCAGAGGGTGGATTACATTGACGCTGTTGGCAGGCTTAAGCAATTCACAGCCGTTCATTGCGAACCAAATTTCCACCATTTTATTCAGCAAAGCTCAGAGTTATGAAATTTTCACCATGTGGTAAAAGCTGGTATTATGTACCCATGCATGGAGCTGTTGTTGCAGGTTTTTGAATGTGTTTGTCTGGAGTGCTCTCTCCATGTTTTTGTTTTGTATTTTATTTTGAGACGCACCCGCACTGAAACGCTTAGTTAAGGCTGAGTGCTACCCCCCCATGTTTTTTGTATATATATATATAAGCAAAAAGAATATGATGGTGCAGTATATCTTATACAATAAAAATATATTTGGTAATCCAGGGCTCAAAATTTCAAGTACCAAGCTACTAGCCAGACCTTAAGAGTTACTCGCCACCAGTCGCCCCACCTAACCCTGCGCTAAACTTCACACCTAAACACTCCTTAAATTATCTTATGAAATTACACTGTTAAAGGTTTTATTCAGAATAAAGTTACAAAATTAAATAACATTAATACCCAGGCATCAGACCCCAGATACACAGGCATCAGCCCCAGACAAGCAGTATCATCCATGAAGTACAGACTCCTCTCCAACAGTTTTTAGGACCAAATTATTTGTGTGCGATACTTCCATCCCCATTTTTTCTTGTTTTGCTCCTTCTGTTTCACCCATTTTTCTTTATAAATAGATTTTTGCATACCCTCAAACGCCTATGCCTCCACTTCACCAATTACGGCCCCTCACGGGAGTTGTAGTAGCTGCACTGATTTTGGCGTCACTTTCGGTGCGTTGGCAGCTCAGCAGCTTTTTACTTTCCCTTAGTTTACACCAGGGGTAGGGAACCTTTTTTCTGCCAAGGGGCCCCCTTTAATTAATTTGTCTCCCCACTTTCATTTTTTCCTCCCTTAAAATAATTTCTTTTGCCCAATTCATTTCTCTCTCCCCATTTATTTCATTTCTCTCTCCAATTCATCTCTCCCCATTTATATCATTTCTCTCTCCTCCCATTTATTTCATATTTCTCTCCCCAATTCATCTCTCCCCATTTATTTCATTTCTCTCCCCCCAATTCATCTCTCTCTCTCCCCCCAATTCATCTCTCTCTCTCCCCCAATTCATCTCTCCCCATTTATTTCATTTCTCTCCCCCAATTCATCTCTCTCTCTCCCCAATTCATCTCTCTCTCTCCCCAATTCATCTCTCTCTCTCCCCATTCATCTCTCTCCCCAATTAATCTATCTCTCCAATCTCTCTCCCCAATTCATCTCTCTCTCCCCCAATTCATCTCTCTCTCTCCCCCAATTCATCTCTCTCCCCAATTCATCTCTCCCCATTTATTTCATTTCTCTCCCCCAATTCATCTCTCTCTCTCCCCCCAATTCATCTCTCTCTCTCCCCAATTCATCTCTCTCTCTCCCGCCATTTCATCTCTCTCTCTCCCCCATTCATCTCTCTCCCCAATTAATCTATCTCTCCAATCTCTCTCCCCCAATTCATCTCTCTCTCCCCCAATTCATCTCTCTCTCCCCAATTCATCTCTCTCTCTCTCCCCATTTCATCTCTCTCTCTCTCCTCCAATTCATCTCTCTCCCCCAATTCATCTCTCTTTCTCCCCAATTCTTCTCTCTCTCCCCAATTCATCTCTCTCTCCCCAATTCATCTCTCTCTCCCCCATTTCATCTCTCTCCCCCCCATTCATCTCTCTCCCCCAATTAATCTCTTTCTCCCCAATCTCTCTCCCCATTCATCTCTCTCTCCCCAATTCATCTCTCTCTCTCCCCCAATTCATATCTCTCTCTCTTCCCAAATTCATCTCTCTCTCCCCCCAATTCATATCTCTCTCTGCCCCAATTCATCTCTCTCTCTCCCCATTCATCTCTCTCCCCCAATTAATCTCTCGCTCTCCCCAATCTCTCTCCCCATTCATCTCTCTCTCCCCAATCTCTCTCCCCATTCATCTCTCTCTCCCCAATTCATCTCTCTCTCCCCAATTAATCTCTCTCTCTCCCCAATTCATCTCTCTCTCCCCAATTCATCTCTCTCTCCCCAATTCATCTCTCTCTCCCCAATTCATCTCTCTCTCTCCCACAATTCATCTCTCTACCCCAATTCATCTCCCTCTCCCCCCAATTCATCTCTCTCTCTCCTCCCAATTCATCTCTCTCTCTCTGCCCCCAATTCATCTCTCTCTCTGCCCCCAATTCATCTCTCTCTCTCCGCCCAATTAATTTCTCCCCCTCCAAATTCATTTCTCTCCATTTTACCCCCCCCCCTGCCGTTTATTTCATCCCCCCTTACCTCGTGAATAGTAGAATGAGGGGGTGGGGATTATCCACACTCTGAGGCACGCTAGATCCTCCTTCACGCTGTGCCTGGAAGATGAGGTGAAGCAGCATGAATCACCGAGTGGATAATCCCCACCCCCTCATCCTGCAGCATGAAGGAAGAAAATCCAGAGTGCAGCAGTAAAGTCTGGTAAAGGGGCTACGGGAGAGAGAATTTGTAACCCCCCCTCAATTGGTTTCCTTACAGGGAAATTCCCCATCCCTGTTCCATGATGTAGCCGACAAGTTTGACTGCAGCATTGAGACAGTTTTCATGCTGTAGCTGGCAGAGAAAATAAGAGGCTGCTGAGCGGCCGGTCAGCGCACCGGAAATGACTCAGGCCAAGTCCAGCTGTTGCTGAAAGAAAAGTAAAAAAGCACACTGGCTGACCCTGAGCACGTTGACGGCAGAAAACAAAAACAAAAAAAAACGCTGCCGCTGGAATACACAGCGCAGGCTGCATGATATAATTCATCGTGCTGCCTGCAGGGGCATTTCCAAATTTTGAGGGCCGTGGTAATCCACAGTTTTCACTCACAAATATAGAGCCCTATCACTGGCTCTGAGAGGATCCTCGCTGCTGGGTAGTTTTTAAATGGCTCTTCTAGGTCACCCACACCTTTATGGAGTAGTTTCCTCTTATCACAAGATACAGCATATAGCATGGAAGACAGAGCTAGAAAGAAAAACAATCCTCCCTGTGTGAAATCCGAATGAATAAAACACAAGATTTTTCTGCCAACTTTCAACTCACTCTTGACGGAGCTTCCATAGCTCTAGAATGTATGCACATGGATTTTTTCATGTGGGACAAATCCAAAAAAAAACGCCAAGGAAACTGGGACTTCTTCTTTAAAAGGTTTAATAATAAAATAAATAATAAAAAACAAAATAGAATAGAAGTGAAGCACAAGCGGGTCTCCAGAACGCGTTTTGCCGCGATTCACAGCTTCATCAGCTGGTATGATGGTCATTGCCCATGTGCACATTAATATAGCTAGATAAATTAACAACAATCATGTACACATGTCCCTGTAATTCTTCCCTGGCGTGCGTTTCACACCTCCCTCGAGTTCTCATGTGTCGCCCCGGGTGCCACCATCTTGCACATGCGCCTTGGCGTTTCCTTACAAAGGATAGGTAATAATAAATGAGAGCTACTCACGTTTAGGTGTCTTAGGCAAGACAACCACTTTAGGCCACCGGTGAATTATAGGAACGCTGGACCCTCCCAACATTCTGAGATAAACCTTTATACCAACTATTATAGCGAAACGTGTTTTGGTATTTATGCAAATGTATTTTAATCAATACATTATATTTTTAACTATTTTCCTGTCCCTAGAGTATTCAGAGGAAGTGGCTGAGATTGATGGGAGGTCCGGTGCTCCTATAATTCACCGGTGGCGTAAAGTGGGTGTCTTGCCAAAGAGGATTGTGGAGCAAAGGAAGCCTGGCTAATATTAAATTCCAGGCTTCTGTAGAGACCAAGTGCAGGCACACACACAAATGCTTATAAAGGTTTCACAGGCAGCCGTAAGGAGAGGGCATATGCGGGACACAGAGCCAGTACGGGACATAAGGTAAGACAACGTGCGATACACCAATTGTTGCGACACACACTTAGAAAAGCTGATGATTAAACCCTTGAATGCGACTGTCTACAACAATGGGGAATGAGTCCTGTCCAGGGAAACAAATAAATTGTAACCTTTATTGACTACTCACAATTTTGGTTTTGAATCGCAACAAATTGCACTGTATTTTGCTGTCAATTCGCATGTATTTGGAGAATTGGCAGCTTTGTGAATATATGAATTGGAACAAAATTGCATTGAACAGTGAATTTCACTCAGGGTTATTCAAAGAGAATTGAAAAGTCACCGCACGTTCGGTGACTTATCGTTCTCTCTTATCGTTCTCAATTCGGTGCGATTTGGCGATCCCATTTCGGCGACCCTGCGTTGTATTCAGCAAACACCACAGGGCCGTCATACTGCAGGAAAAAGCCGCCGCAAACCTGCCGAACACTCACCGCAAAACCCAGCGAGCGTACACTGAAACCCACAAAAACATCATGGATTAACCCCACCGAACACGCAGGAGAAACCCGAGCAGACACCGATCACAGCACAGAGCAGCCCCCGGAAAAAGCCGACACCGCAGGCGAATGGAGTGGAAATAAAAAAGTACGCTTGAATGTTTGGAAAGTGAAACGCTGTTTGCAAAGAAACTACTGAACGAAAATGTCTGAAATTTACATATAAGATCCAATGAATGATAATAAAAAGGGCTGTTACAGAAAAAAGAAAAAAACGATTTAGAAAACAAAACGAAAAAACTATTTTCGCGACAAAATACCGGAAAATGCCTAAAAGATCCTAAAAATATCTATAAATAAAGAGACTTTTTACTGCAGAATATTATAATCAACGGTTTATTAGATATTGCATTAAAACAGGAATATTTTTAACATTGAAGCCTATGGGATTCGCCTGAATAAACCTGTCGAATGAAACCACCGAACAGCAGGGCAATTCGGCAACTTTTCACTGCTGGTTTTTGTTCTCTGAATAGACGAAGCATTGCTTCTCTATGGGGATGTGGAGGCAATTCGTCAGGATTTGGTGAACTGCCTGCTCTCTGAATAGCCGAATTGCCAGGAAAGGTAAGCGTACGCTTAATTTCACTGTTCGGTAACCTTTCGGCCCCAATTCGGATCTCTTTGAGTAACCCTGTAAGTGTAAAAGTTCAGTATGAACAACTAGCCGCTGGGAACTAGGGACAGGAAAATGTCAGCTCTGGTTTGAAATATATTTTTTAAAAGGATTGCAATCAAAATACAATAAAATAGAAACATAGAAACATAGAAAAATGTCGGCAGATAAGAACCTTTCGGCCCATCTAGTCTGCCCAATTACATGGATACTTTACCTGGATTTATCTTTTGTTTAGGATAGCCTTATGCCTATCCGATGCTTGCTTAAATTCAATTACTGTTTTGGCCTCTACCACTTCTACTGGAAGACTGTTCCATGTATCCACCACCCTCTCAGTAAAATAATGCTTCCTGATGTTACTTTTAACCTTTGCCCCTCTAATCTAAGACTATGTCCTCTTGTTTTGCTATTTTGTTTCCTTTTAAATATACTCCCTTCCTCTACCTTGTGGATTCCCTTTACGTATTTAAATGTTTCTATCATATCTCCTCTGTCTCGTCTTTTTTCCAAGCTGTACATGTTAAGATCATTAAGCCTTTCCTGGTAACTTTTCTCCTTCAAGCCATACACCATTTTAGTAGCCCTTCTCTGAACTCTTTCTAAGATGTCTATATCCTTTTGGAGATACGGTCTCCAGTACTGCACACAGTACTCCAAGTGAGGTCTCACCAGTGCTCTGTACAGTGGCATGAGCACTTCCCTTTTCCTACTGCTAATACCTCTCCCTACACAACCAAGCATTCTGCTAGCATTTCCTGCTGCTCTATTACATTGACTACTTACCCTTAGATCCTCTGAAATAATGACCCCTAAATCCCTTTCCTCAGATGTTGAGGTTAGGACTGTATCAAATATTCTATATTCAGCCCTTGGGTTTTTACGTCCCAGGTGCATTATCTTGCACTTATCCACATTAAAACTCAATTGCCACAGCTCCGACCATTTTTTTAGTTTACCTAAATCATTTGTCATTTGGCTGATCCCTCCAGGAACGTCAACCCTGTTGCAAATCTTTGTGTCATCAGCAAAAAGACATACTTTTCCATTAATACCTTCTGCAATATCACTAATAAAAATATTAAAGAGAATGGGTCCAAGTACTGACCCCTGAGGTACCCCACTGGTAACAAGACCTTGCGCCGAATAAACTCCATTTACCACAACCCTCTGTTGCCTGTCACTCAGCCACTGCCTAATCCAGTCAACAATATTGGAATCCAAGCTCAAAGATTGCAATTTATTGATAAGCCTTCTATGCGGAACAGTATCAAAAGCCTTACTGAAATCTAAATAAGCAATGTCTACTGCACCACCTGTGTCTATTATTTTTGTTACCCAATCAAAAAATCAATAAGATTAGTTTGGCATGATCTCCCTGAGGTAAACCCATGTGTTTCTGATCCTGTAATCTATGTGTTTTTAGATGTTCAACAATCCTTTCCTTTAACATGGTTTCCATTAATTTCCCCACTACTGACGTAAGACTAACTGGCCTATAGTTCCCCGATTCCTCCCTACTACCCTTCTTGTAAATGGGCACAACATTTGCTAATTTCCAGTCTTCTGGGACGACTCCCGTTAACAAAATTTAATATGAAAGACAACTGCTACCTTTCGAGTACTTAAAGTACATGTTAACGATGCAAGAAAGCTGTTTTGTCAATTTTAGCCTTTGACAGAATTGTACATCTTCATCAAAGAAGCTTATAAAGCTACCTCCCCGTCGGGGAATCGAACCCTTGTCTCCCACGTGACAGGCGGGGATACTCTCCACTATACTAACGAGGATTTGTTGCTATACTAACGAGGATTTGTTGCTAAATAATTTTCACAAAGACAAGCACAAAACTGTGATAAGTTAAAAAAACAAACGATTGGACCTTGCAAGCGTTGAACAGACAAGGTTTGCTCAGAAATGCAAGTCACATTCACAAAGAATATCAAAACTCGATATTCACACCATCTTAAAGCAAGATTAGTGTGTCCCTTGTGGAGAAACAAAAGCCTTATCCCTCTCCAGACACTCTGAAGAGAGATAAAACGTGATGCAAATGGCAGCCCCAATACTCTCAAACAAAAAGTTCAAACACATTACTTTTGCATTACAACAGGCATGGAGAGGGCAGAATACAGGGAGAGCTCTGGGGTTACTCATTAATATAAAGTGATACAATTCAGGTGTTATAATGACTGAAAGTCCCTGTACAGTTACAGTTATAGTCACTTACATAGTGCCAACAGATTCTGTAGCACTTTACAATAGGGAAGAACAAACGTGAGACATCATAATTGAAATGTGAACAATAATGCTGCATTAATTAAAAAAAACAGGTTTTTATTTTATTATTATTTTTTTTTTATTATTTTTCTTTCCTTTTACCTTTCCACCACAATTCGGAGCTCTTTGAATAACCCTGACTGTGTGGTGCAATTTCAGGCCAATTCAGAGGTTAGTGAATAACCCCTTAAGTGTTTTGTTTTGTCCACAGGCCAACACTACTGATCCACTTCTACAGGCATCACTCACAGCTTCAAGGAAAGTGATGCCTTGTCAAAGCCAACTGCAAGACATGCCCCAGTATCAGTATTTTTACAAACTGTACATTTAGCAGGTGGCACCTACGAGGCTTTAGATAATTGCAACTTCATTAGTTAACAAGAACACAATGGATCTGCTTGACAAGCTAAATAAACTCTAGTAGACTACACAAAACCTTAAACTTTATGGCACCATTCCATGTTTTAGATAAACCTGATTTCTGGGAACAGCAGCAGTTTGTATTTATTTTTTGACCATAGATAACTGCATACCTTATTTATCACAAGAGAATATTTGAATCACACTCATTTTATGACAATAAAAATTAATTACATATTTTCTTATTTTGTCGTCTTCAATTCTTATTGCTTGAGGGTCAACGTACTCAACAGTAGGGGTGATCAATGAAACAGGACATGCTGATACACTTCAAGTGTAGTCTTGTGAGGTCATCTTATCTATCTAGTGATAGTAAAGCCGAGGGAAAATAATTTAAAATTATTTTTAAAAAGAGTACCCTATAAAAATTATAACCACAAAGCTTTGGATTATAGAATGTGGAAATAATGTAGAATAAAATATGCTGTAAAATATTGAAATCTTTATTCATATATAAAATGTATATGGGTACAGCTATAAAACATGACTTCAAATTGCATTTTAACATGATGAGCAAAAATGGTCAAAATTCACTCAGCGGTGAAGGGGTTAAAATGTAGTTATAGCTTTATAGGCAAAGAAAAACTTTACTAAAAAATTTCTATGTACAAATATATATTAGATATCCATATATTCACTGACCTATTTTTACCATGCGTAACCATTTTGGCCAATCAGAGACAGCTCTTGTCTGATAGGTTTAACACAGGATGCAATATGTACACAGAGAAGAGGCTTCTCCGATTTGCGAAATTGGTTACATTTGCCTTTATTATGTCAGCCAATGAGAAGCAAACTGCCTTACATCTGACACACATTTTCATAAATACATAGTAATAAATTCTATTGTGAACCATGGGGGTAAATCTAAGAATGTCGGTGTTCTCCAAAGTCGCATAAGCAGGCAAAAATTACCGTCGTTGAAACATGGACAAACGCCGTCATTTTACAAAAGGGAAAACCGAACAACGGCCAGAGAAGCTTTACTGTGAAGCTACTTCTCTCGCTCCTTAGATTATACTGACAAAAGTGGCAAACACTGGTAATTACTGTCACGTTTCATACCCCTGGAGCTGCCCAGCACCCGGCAGTGCCGTCCTCGCTGCTCGCTGGCCCGGTGCCAAGTGATATGCCGGCCCGGGGCGATCACATGACTGGCCGGGAGGCAGGGCGCGACATAATGAAGCTGAGCTGCTGAATTTAAAAGCCAGTATGCCACACTTACTCCTTGCCCGGACGTGGAGTTTACTTCCCCAGAGCTTTAGTGAGTTATTAATGGCTTATAGTGACCCGGCTTTGTCTGAGAACCACGCTCCATATACTGAACCGGCTTTGTCTGAGAACCTCGCTCCATATACTGAACCGCCTTTGTCTAAGAACCACGCTCCTTATACTGACCCTGCTTTGTCTGAGAACCTCGCTCCATATACTGAACCGCCTTTGTCTGAGAACCACGCTCCATATACTGACCCGGCTTTGTCTGAGAACCATGCTCCTTATACTGATCCTGCTTTGTCTGAGAACCACGCTCCATATACTGAACAGCCTTTGTCTGAGAACCACGCTCCATATACTGAACCGCCTTTGTCTGAGAACCACGCTCCTTATACTGACCCTGTTTTGTCTGAGAACCTCGCTCCATATACTGACCCTGCTTTGTCTGAGAACCACGCTCCATATACTGAACCGCCTTTGTCTGAGAACCTCGCTCCATATACTGACCCTGCTTTGTCTGAAAACCTCGCTCCATATACTGAACCGCCTTTGTCTGAGAACCACTCTCCATATACTGAACCGCCTTTGTCTGAGAACCACGCTCCTTATACTGACCCTGCTTTGTCTGAGAACCACGCTCCATATACTGAACCGCCTTTGTCTGAGAACCTCGCTCCATATACTGACCCTGCTTTGTCTGAAAACCTCGCTCCATATACTGAACCGCCTTTGTCTGAGAACCACGCTCCTTATACTGACCCTGCTTTGTCTGAGAACCTCGCTCCATATACTGAACCGCCTTTGTCTGAGAACCTCGCTCCATATACTGACCCTGCTTTGTCTGAGAACCTCGCTCCATATACTGACCCGGCTTTGTCTGAGAACCTCGCTCCATATACTGACCCTGCTTTGTCTGAGAACCTCGCTCCATATACTGACTCGGCTTTGTCTGAGAACCTCGCTCCATATATTGACCCGGCTTTGTCTGAGAACCTCGCTCAATATACTGACCCTGCTTTGTCTGAGAACCTCGCTCCATATACTGACCCGGCTTTGTCTGAGAACAACAATTTGTATACTGACCTGGCTAGTTTTGGTAACCCTACTTCCTACATCATCTTTGGTATAAGGGTGACCCACTTTCCGGGCATTAAGATCAGTACTGTCTGGGCCTGCTTTGTGTTTCTACTATTGTGGCCTGTTAACCCTTGCTGAGTGTATCAAGGATCGAGTCCTTGAAGATAGTCAGTTATACCGACCACTCAAGGATCGGCGGGGTAGATAGGGTACTGTATACAGGGACCGATATCTTGTTATCATGGGGGATCCGTGACAATTACTGAGTAAAGACACCAACAAAAATTCCAAACTTACCTCAGACCCACAGTACAGAGGGCATATCCTCTCAAACCAAACACACTGGAAAAAAAATAATTAGACCTAACCCATAACTTTTAAGAATTTATAACCCTAACCCTAATCCTTAACCCTTTCGCTGTGTATGATGTGTGGGGGACATCCTGGCAATTGCACATTGCGTGTGATGTCTCCCACACGTCATGGATCTCTGCAGCGAAAGGGGAGACCCCATCCGCTCAGGACCAAGTCCCGGGACAGTCTGATTTCCTTTACCTTTTCAATTATAATGTGAACAATGACGCTACATTAACAAAAATTTTTGTTTTTTTCAGTTTTAGCTAAAATTGCATATTTTCGCAGAAGAATACAGTAAAGTGTTCCCATTTCAATTTTGTTTTCAACAAGAGTACCCTATAGAATATATATTTGCAAATGCTTTGATGATAAAATGTGAAGAAAAAAAAAAAATTTTACAAGCTGTAAATGGTTGTAATCTGAATGGAAATTTTATTTTTTAAAATTTATTATTTTACAGCATTCTGGCAGGACATGACGTAAACATATAATAATGATATAGTATGAATCTGCTGAAAAAATATATATATTTTATATATTATAAATACAATTTGTCTGGGACCTACAATAAAACATGACTTCCAAACGCGTTTAAGACCCCGTGTGACATTGTGCAAGATAAGTGATACCACCTTGAGTTCAGAATCATTCATTCCAACAATATTTCTGTAATGAATAAAAAAATAAATGAAAAATAAAAAAAAAACATTTTCTTTGAATTTTTTAACTCAAAACAACAATTTCTGTGCAAAATTTCTATTTTATTATATATATAATTGTCATTAACTTTGCATCCCATGTTTCAAATAAATGTTATGATAAAGACTTTTTAACAAAAAAAACGCTTGGTAGTGAAAGGGTTAACCATGATGAGCACAAAACAGTAAAAATGAGCTCAGCACAAAGAGGTGAAATGGTGAAACCATACCTAAAATACTGACCCTAAGGCTGGGTTCACACCTGAACGTATCTCATATGCGCGTTTTACGTGCGGTTTTTTTTGGGCGTTTTATGAGCGTTTTTGACAATTAGAAACGTGCATCGTACGCGCGTTTTTTGAAGTCTATGGCTGCAAACGCACTGTAATACGCCCCAAAGAAGCTCCTGTACTTCTTTGGGCGTAAGGCGTTTTACAGCGCGTTCCTACACGCTGTAAAACGCCCAGGTGTGAACCATACCCATAGGAAATAATGGGATTTCAGTGTTTGAGCGTTTTACAGCTCGTAGGAACGTGCTGTAAAACACCCAGGTGTGAACCAGGCCTAAACCACCATTTGAATTTCCCTTTTGTGAAATGCCCATGTTTGTCTCCATAGCAACAATGGTGCTCTTTTAATAACCCCCATAGCTTTGTTAAATGAACCCTATAGGGATATTCTTTTCAATTAATGTTTGGAATTTCACATTGGGTGTTTATAAAGTAGTTATAAAAGAGTAAAAAGATTAATCTTTTAGGAATGTCCTTTTAAAATATACAGGGTTATCCAAAGAGATTCGAAAAGTCACCGCACGTTAGGTGACTTTTCGTTCTCTTCAATTCGGTTTGTTTTGCCGATCCCATTTCGGTGACCCTGCGGTGTATTCAGCAAGTACCACAGGGTCCCCGAATTGCAGGGAAAAGCTGCCGCAAACCCGACGAAAACTAACTGCAAAACCCGGTGAATGCACGCCGAAAACCCCCAAAAACATCTGGATTAACCCGTCGAAGACGCCGGAAAAACTCGAGCAGGAGCCGATCACACGCAGCGAAGCCGCCGGAAAAAGCCAAGAAAAAGCCGACACTGCAGACAGAGGGAGGTGAATAAATTAGCAAAACCGTTTGTATGAATGTGAAAGTGAAAAGCTGTTTGCAAAGAAACTACTGAGCGAAAATGTCTGGAATTTACACAGGAGGTCCAGGGAATGATAATAAAGAGGGCTGTTATAGAACAAATAAGTAAACTTTAAAAAAAAAAAGTCTGACTTTTAAAAAAAAAAAATTCTGAAAAATGCTAAAAGTATCCTAAAAAATCTATAAATAAAGAGACTCTTTACTGCAAAATTTTATAATGAACGGCTTATTAGATATTGAATTAAAACAGGAATATTTTTAACATTGAAGCCTATGGGATTCTCATGAATAAATTTGCCAAAATTAAACCAGCGAATGGCAGGACATTAGGGGAACCTTTCACTGCTGGTTTGTATTCTCTGAATAGCCGAAGCATTGCTTTTTCATGGGGTTTTCACTGCCCTCGAACAGGCACCGAACAGGCACTGTATGTTCAGGCAATTCGCCAGGATTTGGGGAATTGCCTGCTCTCTGGATAGCCGAATGGCCAAGAAAGGTAACCGAACGCTGATTTTCAGCGTTCGGTTACCTTTCTCAAGCAATTCGGATCTCTTTGGATAACCCTGATAGTATTTGCCATTTTTTGTACACACCATCATTGTGCTTAGTCAATAATTCCTTTGGTGCCATCGTCCCATGGCCTACTCTTTGTAAGAAAACAGTCAAAGGGTCTATCTCCAGTGAGTCGTTATTATTTCAAGGGTGGAACAGGAGCTAATTGTGACAGATAAAGAGTTTATGGGAAAAAAACAGGAATAAAAATATATTTGTACTTTCTACATTGCATTTGGAGGGCGGCTCCTGAAAAACATTTGTTTTGCTGAAAACAAATGGGAAACGAAAGTACGTCTTGTGACTTTACAAGTGTCAAGAAAAGGTGGGAAGCAGAAAATGAAGAATTTCACTTTTTTTTGTACACTTCAAATTTTAGTAACATTTACAGAAAAAAATCAAAATATAAATCAGTAAAACTCTATTTATAGTTAGGTTCACCATTAATGTTATCTTAAACATGAGGGATCGGATTGGCTCTATTGGGAGTTATTTTGGCTTATTCGGTGGCTTTTGGATCCGATCAGAGATTTGCTTTATTTTTTCATTCTGTGATGAATTAAACCTCATGGGATACGATTAACTACCTGTTTTAGTCTATTTATAGGACTTCATTAATATCCAATTGATGACACTATTAGTAAACTAGTAGCAATAAGCTGGTGATTTTAGGTGCAGTATTAAGGGGATTAGCTTCTATTATTTTATTTATTTAAGGGTTTCTTTCCCCCCTTTTCCCCTCTTTCTTTATTTTGGTTATTGTAAAAAGTTAAGATTATATATAGTCCAGGATTGGAGGGGGTTCATGCTTATTATTTGGACCAGTAACAACTATCACATGGGTTTGTTTGTTATTATCATGACGTGTCGGTTTCTCTTTTTGTTAATAATAAAGATAAGCAGAGTTATTCAAAGAGAATCGAAAAGCCACCGCACGTTCGGTGACTTTTCGTTCTCTTCAATTCGATTCGATTTGGCGATCCCATTTCGGCGACCCTGCGGTGTATTCAGCAAGCACCACAGGGCTGCCGAAATGCAGGGAAAATTCGCCGCAAACCCGACGAACACTCACCGCAAACGAGGATGAACGCACACGAAACCTGCAAAAACACCTGGATTAACCCGCCGAGAACACCGTAAAAACCCGAGCAGGAGCCGATCACACGCAGCGCAGCCGCCGGAAAAAGCCGACACCGCAGACGAATGCAGTGAATAAATTAGAAAAACAGTTTGCATGAATGTTTGAAAAGTGAAACGCTGTTTGCAAAGAAACTACTGAGCGAAAATGTCTGAAATTTACATATGAGGTCCAGGGAATGATAATAAAGAGGGCTGTTACAGAAAAAATAAGTAAACTTAAATGTTTTTTTAAAAAGTCGGATTTTTGTTTTTTTTAAAAAATCCTGAAAAATGCTTAAAATATCCTAGAAAATCTATTAATAAAGAGACTTTTTAATGCAGACTATTATAATGAACGGTTTATTAGATATTGAATTAAAACGGGAATATTTTTAACATTGAAGCCTATGGGATTCGCCTGAATAAACCTGCCGCATGAAACCACGGAATGGCAGGGCATTTAGGGAACCTTTCACTGCTGGTTTGTGTTCTCTGAATAGACGAAGCATTGCTTCTCTAGGGGGATTTCACTGCCCTCGAACAGGCACCAAACAGGCACCGTATGTTCAGGGAATTCCCAAGATTTGGCGAATTGCCTGCTCTCTGGATAGCCGAATGGCCAGGAAAGGTAACCGAACGCTGATTTTCAGTGTTCAGTTCCCTTTCGGCAGCCATTCGGATCTCTTTGAATTACCTTGTATGTGTGTGTTTTATTGTATAGGATTGTCATTGTCATCCCCTCTGGCACTGTTTAGTGCATGTGTTTGTGTTGATATCACCTAAGTGGCCTGGCACAGGAGATAATGTAACTATAATGTCAATTTAAAGAATGCTTCTATAAATTAATCTGTTATTAAAAGCAGTCACCTAGGCAACAGTTCTGTTATTCAAGTAGCCTGGCACAACAGATGATGTAACTATGATGTCATAGATTCACTGTGAAAAGCAGAGCACAGGTAGACATAGTAAACACTTAGCAGACTGAGAGGCTGCAGCGCTAGACAAGGAGAGAGAAAGAGAAAAAGCGATATTTTAGGAAGACTTCTGTTATCTATATGGATATTAGAGTGTTTATCCTAAGCTGGTTTATCCTGCTTCCCCTGATTTCAGGACTGCCCTTATCACGCGGCAAACGGCAGGAGGAGGAAACACAGAGCGAGACAGGTCTGTATCTCACTACTTTTATATCCAATGAGCGCACAAACCCAGGTGTTTACATATTGTGTATCTTCTATACTGACTGGCAGAGAGCGTCTTATTACCTTTTAAATTTAAATTAAAATGTAGGAATATTCTCATTTTATGTTTGAAATTATAATCCCTCTTTACACAATAATAAGTACAGCCAGAGGGACATGCTGGGGGTTACTTTAATCAATTCAGCATCTTAAAATAATCCTTTTCCTGATTTGGATCCGTTATTTATTGTTACGAAAGACTCACTTGTTTCGTTGAGGAGGAGAGATCTGCAGACTCTTAAACAGGAATAGTGTTAGGAAATAGATAAAAGATGTCAATTAGGAAAATGTTTGATTTAATATGAGTGATTATTCCTGAATGACAGTGATGCCTCCTGGGAACAATTTATGGAATAACAAATGCAATATGAGAGGAAGACAGTCTATAATATGATGTAAAGAGTAAGGGCGGCTAGTGACATTTCTAGGTGGTGGGGCACCAGATTGTGAACATGAATGTTTTTAATCATGAATAGGAATATGTCTATATACTCTACTACTTCCAAAATATGTGAACGATCCCATACAAATCCTACAAATCTAAAGCATTTAAATTGAGGTGTAGTTACAATCTGTGTGCATGTTGGAAGCCGCCTCTAATTGTCATTATGTCTTTGTGTTACAGTGGTGGACACGGTTGCTGAATACAATGAATACAGTGAAATGGACACTGTAGGTGAAAAAGTAAAACCCATTAATATGATGGTGCCGATATCAGGAGCAGCGATTCCCAAAAGCATTTTCCAGGCTGTGGTATTCACTTACCTTGCCAGGATAATGCTTTTTTGAGGAAGTCAATCGAGCCACCGTGGATTCCATCATTTATCGACCTAATCAAATGGACACTTAAGGTACTACAACAACTTATGGCTTATTTTAGTGGTTACAGTGAGAGTGCTCTGTTCCTTCAGTTTACTGAAAGAGGTCTTCAAACCAGAGGTTATAGCTCCATCCAGAGGCCTGTCAATCACAGACTCAGGGAATAATATTTCCTGTCTAATTTACGGTTAGGGTGCATTGCAGCTTTCTTACAGGGACCTGCAGGCACTTCCAGGAGGGCAATCTATCTTACGTATAAGAATTATAATATTATTTATTTAAGTTCTCATCTTTAAAGTGTGTGTGTGAATGTCACAAATATATATGTTTATGAATACGATAAACAGAATCATTAAGGTTAAATTTTCCACCATGTTTTATATAAATATATATATATATATATATATCTTGATGCCCAGTGTTTTGAGAGTAAGGCTGCAGGATCACTCCTTTGAGGTGTATCCCTTAGTCAGAAGTCCCTCATTTTTTGTTTTCTTGTTTAGTTTTCTAGTGGTTGAAGGTTTAATCCTTTAGAACAGGTCTTTTCTCTCAGACAGGAGAGAGGTGACTACAGTGGTTCAGGGTTACCTGTCTTATAAGGTTGCGAGATCTGTAAAATCTCCAGGAAAAATTTATAGTCCTTCCCCTGGGTCCACACACGCAGCCTTTATATTGCCATTCTTTTCATGATCTCCACCTGTCATCGGTCTACACGCGCACGGCCAACTCTCGCCTCAAAGACTTCTAGGGCCATATTACATAGTTGGTGCAAACTTAACCATAGCTGTTGTAAACTTAAAACCTCCATAGGCTATAATGGCTCTGGGAAGTTTACAACAGCTCTGGTTAAGTTAGCACCAACTATATAATATGGCCCTCAAGGGCAGCTCCGGTCCTGTGGAATGACTTGCCTCGCCCTATCAAACTCTCCCCTGACCTTCAGGCCTTCAAGAAATCTCTCAAAACCCATCTCTTCAGATTGGCGTACCACATCACTGATGCAACTCATCTCTCTGCTCACCTACTCACACATGATTGAAGCTGCTTCTATGGCCCCACCATTCCCAAACCTTTGGCACTAATGATCCTGCTATCTAGTAAAATTCCTCTTGTCTTCCTCAACCCCAATCCCTCTAGATTGTAAGCTCTTATGAACAGGGCCCTCTACACCTCTTGTTTCCATCATATGTCCGTTTATCTAGTTCCCTTTGGTTATTGTAAAAGCACTGCGGAAACTGTTGGCACTATATAAATGTTGACAATAATAACAATAATAATAATATAAGGCTGTTTTGTATATGTTACGATAGTTGAGACATTCCCTGACACATTATATGGGTGATGTCTGATATACACTATATTGCCAAAAGTATTCGCTCTCCTGCCTTGACTCGCATATGGATGGGTGAGTGAATACTTTTGGCAATATAGTGTATATCAGTGATCATTAACCAACTTTATCTGAAGATGTACCTCTCTTCTCCCACTTTCTAAGGCTTCGTGAAAACATTTTTGTTGGAAATCCATATGGTTTTTGTGCATTAGTTTCCTATGAGGTGCACAGTGTTTGCTTAATTCGTTTTTTATTTTATTATCATTGCTTTATATATTATGTCTTGTATTTTTCCTCCAGGTGCCCATTCTGATAGAATGCACAGGAAGTGCCTCGATCCAGCAAGATGCAACTTAATGTAAGTTAAATGTTTTAATTCCAGCTGCTTTGATTGAATTTTATTATTTGATTTGATTTAACATTTGTAGCTATGCAGAGTCTTTAGTAACAGTGACAAACGTGTTGTAGGATGGACCAAAACCACCCACCTGGACGTATAATCCAGTCACATAAATGTGGATGAACTTAGTTGACAGTAAGTATGGAAGAAATTATCAAAAGATGGGTCGGTCTGTTCAGAATTCATTTGTTCCATCTTTATTATCAGGCTGCCAAATGCCGCATAATGGTGCAGAGAAGGTTGTATCATGTAAGGATGCCCGTGTGCCATTATAAATAAAGGCAGTTTAATGCTATGAGAAAACCTCAGACGGTCGAGCAGTCACCCACAGCTTGGAATTAACCGTAGGACAAGGCAAACACTTTGTACTTAGTACTCAAGTCGAGTGAAATCAGTTGTGTAATGACGCAGTAATTAGAGCGGAAACTAATGCTATTGTTACTGCTTATCGCCATCACACTCAAGATTGAGATAACTCAGGTCTTCAAAAGCACCATCAGGTGTCCGATATCGAGTTATCTCAATCTCCATCTGTGCAGGACAAAAAAAAGGAAATCCTTTGTTGCAACCAAATTTCACTTGCTGTTGGGCTCCAGAAGGTGCCCACAACGTTTTCAACTTGATCGCATAATGCCCAAGGTGCCAAAACTGCTTAAAATTGGCTAAGTAATGTGCTTTATCGGGCTTTCCCTAGCGGCCTAGCCTATGCATGGAGCCACAAGCTGCAGTTCTAACTGCTGTAACTCCATTTGGCCAGTAGGTGTGGTATCTGCCTGTCAAATAGGTAATATAATTACCAAAAAAAATGGTTCTTGACAGTTAATTTGCCATTCAGGGACATCCTATACTATAAAAGAGTAAGGCTTGGCGTGTCCGTCGCCAAGCCTACTGTGCGGTTGGCTGCGCGCGTGTTTTGAAGGCTTATTTTAGTATATGACCCAGACATATTATATATCATTCTTTCCGTCAGACTCGGCAGATTCAGAATATGTCATTATTATATGTATACGTCATGACCTGTCTGTATATTATAACAAAAAATGCAATAAAATATGAATTTTCAATAATTTACAATGTGTAAAGTGTTTTTTTTTCACATTTTAACATGCGAGCAATTGCGGTTATATTTTGTATGGGGTGCGCTTGTTAAAAAAATTAGAGATGGGGTCTCGTTACATTTTTTTTTAGGGAAAATTACACGATTTTTAACAAACGCACCGCATACAAAAATCGTTAGTGCAGCATCATTGTCCACATTATAATTGAAATTGGAACAATATTGCTACATTAACAAACCAAAAAAAAGAAAAAAAACTTTATATATATATTTTTTTTTTTTATTTTTTTTTTTTACTAACTTTTTTCACATTCGAGTTTGGTATCGTTGGAACGGCCATGCTCTGGCCGATCCAACAATACCAAACTTTAACCCCTAGCTGCCATGGATCGGGAGATAGGGGATTCATTGGAATCCCCTATCTCCACCATTGGTGGCAGTTAGGGGTTAACTCCAGGACAGGCGTCATCGTGCTATGCACGATGACGCCAGTCCTCAGGGGGAGTTCCCGGAGGCTTGGCCGACATCCAAGATGTCGGCCAGCTCCGGGAAAGGATCACGAACTGGCGCTTTTCAGCGCCGATTCGTGATCCGGCTCCCCTGGAGTTAATGCCAGGTACCATTTGGAAGGGCAGGCTGTGCCCTTCCAAACGGTGCCTGGGTTAACCCCTGCAATGCCGCCGATCGGGAGGGAGAGAGGTCCGAAGGACCTCCCCCCCCTCCCTTTCAGGCGCCTCCTCTGCACATGCGGGGGGGGGCGCCTGAATTAGGTGTCATCGCGCCCCTGCGATGACACCTAATTAGCCCGGCGGCGGTTCCGGATGCTGGGCTGACATCAAGGATGTCAGCCCGCACCGGGGGGGCCAGCGATCGGCCGGAACCCGGCCGATCGCTGACCCCAAAGGCTGGACACGCTCAGCGCGTCCACCGCATGGAACGTGACATGCGGTTGGACACGCTGAGCGCGTCCACCGCAGCGAAGTGGTTAAAGAAACAGGGAACCTGGGCTCATTCCATAACAACGGGGACTAACGTGCACTTTATTAAACATTGCTATGGCCGTAATGATTTGTATCTGGGGTGAACAAAGAGAGAGTGAACAACAGGGTGATGGAGGGTATCAGGCATACCATGCGCACTCAGGGTGGTGTGGATGAAGGTAACACACAATGGTGTGACGGACGCTCATTGCATAGTTTAATAAAGGTTTAATCAGCAACAGCTGCTATGTCTATATAAACTCTTACACTATCAGTTGGAGCCTTGGAGATGTACTTGGCAGCGGTTGCAAATATGTCTAAGATACCAAGATGCCTGAATTTCTGAGGTTCAAGGAGTTTCCAGAGCATTTTGGGCATCCTGGGCAGAATTATTCTCTTTTCTCAAAAATATGTCTTACTCATTGAATTTCTACGAATAGGCAGCTCTGGCAATCTACACAAGATCTGGCCACCAGATGACCCTCAGCAGGAATCTGAGCTTGACTGCATCTTCATAATCCAATGCTGGAGGATTTCTTTCAAGGTAATACATAACATGGGATATTCTAGGATTATTTATGTTCTCTGTGATATAAGCCTGAATCACACAATGCATCAAACCTCTGTAGCTATTTGGGGTTCTCGTTTTCTACATATTAATGTTCTTGGATTCAATTTTTTAAATAAAGGAAATAACATGCCCTCATCTGAACCTGAACTACTCAGAGTGTCGCTGTGTAGCGAGTGGTGGGGGGTGAGTAGTCGGGAAATTCAGGGGTTTGATCAGAGATAAGTCAGAGAGAATTCCACGATTCATAAATATGATTAGGATACATAAATAACATATTCACTTATATTAAATATATTTACTAATGGCACCTTTCTCTTTTTTGATCCACAGGTTCGTGTTTTTCTGAAAAACATGTTTGAATGAAAGAAATCGAAAGTGTTACTCCCAGCTTGATCCAGGAGAAATCTGGCCGCTATTCTGGGGTCAAGAAGGAATTTTTTTCCCAGTATGTCGCAACTTTAGCGAGCGCATTATACTGGGTTTTTTTGCTTCTTTTGGATCAATAGCAGTAGGCGATGTGTGAAAAGCTGAACTCGGTGGACACGTCTTGTTTCAGCCTATGTAACCATGTAGCTGCCTCTAGAGGATGTAACTCTATAAATAAATATCATTTGTTATTGTTTATTCATGTATCTTTCTATTTTCTATGCGCTGGTATAAAAACCTGTTAACCTGTTGCTACAAGGGGTTTCTTCCCATTGTCCAAACCTTTGTGAATTTTGTGGAGATGGTTGAACACTGCGGTCAGAGGATTAGATACAATGAGATATTCAGCTCGCTGTTTATTAAGAATCCCATCGTCCAGTGCCAGTTCATCCAATCTCTCACAGCTGCACTGGACTGAAGCGTCGACTTGTTACACAAGGAAAATTCTACTTTGTGTTATCCTGTTATCTCTGAGCTTCGTTCACGTAAATTCATGCAAACAATACAACGTCAATGGTCCGTCTGATATCCCTCTTTAATATTACATTAAGGTTATCCTTCAGTTCTCTCAGACAGCTTTACTTTACATGGTTTTCATTTAATAAAAATAATTTCTTAACTAACAACCAGAATTTGAATTTCTTTTTAATCAAAGTGTAACAAAATTAGAACAGCAACAAGCTGAAACCAAAATGGATGAGTCAAATGAGTTAATTGGGCAGAGGACCAACACAGGAAGAGGTATTCTGGATTGATGCTATTTAACAGGGGAACAATGTTCTTGAAGTAAAACAATGCTGCTTAGTGGATAATCCCTTTGGTGCCCTTGTCCCATGTCCTGTTCCTTGTTAGGAAACATTCATTATTATAGATAAATGGCTCTATTTCCAGTGAGCTATTAGTATTTACAAGGTGGTAACAATAGCTATAACGGTTAGATCTCACTGAGACACATATTGGATCTATGTTAAAACAATAGGAATAATTATTTTTTTTTGCATTCAATAAGTTTATTGAGTACATCATAAAGAAAATAAAAATGGTACATACAGTATCAAATATATGGAATCAGGAAACATAGTATAATGTGTATGAAGCATTCTATTCGACACGTCTAGTCAACATATTCCAGATAGCATTCGCATCTGCTCTGCATCTGTAGCGCACAACATATAATAGCGCTATTATATATAAACCAGTCTTTCTAGTGAGTAGGGAAAAAACATTCTCATCCACATGGTAGTATAAAGAACGAAGTATGAAAAATCAAAAAACGAAGAAAAAGAAAAAAAAAAGGGTGGGAAATTGCAGAGAAAGAGGAAGGGAGAGAAAGGAGAATAGGGCAGCTGAAGGCGAGGTGGAAAGAGGTGAGTAGAAAAGAGAAACAAAAGCTGGAAAGGAAGAGGAGTAGTGAAGGAAAAATGGTCAGGGAATGGAAATTGATGTTAGTGGCAGTAAAATAATAAAGAATAAATTCCCAGTGTGGGCCTGCATAAGCCGGTATACTATGCGTCCCCTAGAGCCATCCAGTTCCCTCCAGGAGACCCACCATCCAGCTCCCCAGCCCGGTCCCACTCCTCCCTCAGTGTTTTATACGCCTCATAAGAAGACGCTTGATTCCAATAAAACCATGTGGTCGTAAATCTTTGTCTCATGGCGTCCGAAGAGATCAGTGACTCCTCTGCCCTTTGGATGTCGTTCAATTTGTCAGATAAGTCTGTCAGACTTGGAAGTCTGGGTGTCCTCCAGAATCTGGGGACCAAGGCCCTTGCTCCCAATAAAATCCTTAATAGCAAGGATTGTTTTAGACGCTTCACAGAGGCATCGATATGGAAGAGGAGGAACACCTCCGGTCGGAGCGGCAATGTCGTATCTGTCAGAATAAAAATCAACGATGCGATCATTTTCCAAAACCGCTGGATGGTCGGGCATTTCCACCAGACATGCAAGTACGTTCCTACTTGGGAGCAGTTTCTCCAACATCCCGGGTCCCCAAAGGATGAGATGCGAGCAAGGAGTAGCGGGGACCGGTACCAGAACGAGAGTATTTTATAAGAGGTCTCTGTGAATGCGAAGATGCGAAGATACGAGATCCTTGATGAGTCAGTGTGTGCGTCATCTGCCACTGTTCTGTCGTGATTGAAAATTGCAGTTCTCTCTCCCAGCGGCCCATGAACCCTGGTTCATGCCCGTCTGGCTTCTGAATCATCTTATACAGTGCCGAGATGCTGTGATCCAATTGTAAGCCAAGGTTGCAGAACCTCTCAAAGGGCGTCAGCTGTCTGAGTAGACATGCATTCCCCGGCAGTTTACGTAGATATCTCTGTATTTGGTGGTAGTTAAATACATCTGCGAAAGAGACTGGGGTGGTATCTTCGAGTTCTGTCAGTTTTAGGAATTGACCATCGCGGAAAACATGATGAGCCTGTAGTCGTGTCCCCTCTGTAAATCTACGTCTCACAGAGGGTCGTACTCCGCTTGGGAGGTTTGGGTTCTGATTCAACGGTAACAAGGGCGACGGGTAAGAGAACAGGGAGAAGCGGCTCCGAATTCGGTGCCAGAGCACCAATATGGCTCGAGTTGGTGTGTTTGTCAGGAGGCCTGACATGTTCTCTTGGCGCGGCAGCGGGGATTTGAGGATGCGGGCCAGTAATTTACCCGGCTGGTTCTCCTTCAATGCAAAGAAGCATCATGTCTTAACTGCCAGTAGTTTCGTTTGTCGGTTAAGTGCGGTTGCCATGTCACATCGAAGACGGGAAAGGCGTTGGTAAACTTCATCATCTGGGGAATCCGCATGTTCTTGTTCCAGTTTGCGTATATCGTTCAAGAGGGTAGCAAAAGTGGATGATTGCTGTTTCTTCAGTGCTGTTGCTTTACTAATCAGAAAACATAGCAATACCGCCTTGTGGGCCTCCCAAACCGTCAGGACTGCGACGTCAGTAGTTAAATTGTCAGCAAAGTAATCCGAAAGCAATTTCGTTGTATCCTCTTTTAAGATCAGATCCGAGAGTAGGGACACGTTCAAGCGCCATATTCGTTCTTTTGGCCGGTGAAGTGGGGAGAGCAATTGAAGTGTCACCGGTGTATGGTCCAACCATGTTCGGGTGCCTAATCACGGCGTTCGAAGATAATTCCAGTGTGATGTTGTAGGAAAATATAGTCCAGTCGGGTGTATAAAGAGTGGACTGAGGAATAATAAGAATACTCCCGTGCTCCTCCGTTATGAAGCCGCCAGGCATCAACTAGCTGTAAGGTCGACAAGGACCTGTGTATATGTCGGATAATCCCTGCGGGCATCGCAGAGGTCCCACGTGATGCATCCAATTTGGGATCCAAGGCGATGTTAAAATCACCGGCCATAATCAGACAACCCGACTTAAATTCCCTTAAACGTTGAATAATGCCATGCAAAGCCTTGTATTGGGCCTTATTGGGGAGGTAAATAGATGCGAATGTGTAAGTAACGTCAGCAATGGTGCCTTTGATGAATAGGAATCTACCTTCTGGATCCGTAAATTGGGACGTCAGAATAAAGGGAACGGAGTTAGAGAATAAGATAGCTACTCCCCTCGATTTCCCAGAGGCGTGATGACTAAAATACCACAAAGGGAATCGTGCGTTAATCAGGCTGGGTGCCGACCCCCCCCCCTAAAGTGAGTCTCCTGGAGGAATGCGACAGACGCCCGCAGTGACCACGGTTCCTGGAACAATTTACTCAATTTTTCAGGGCTATTCAATCCTCGTATGTTATAAGAAAGCAGTTTCAGGTGCGCAGGGGTATACATGGCAAAAATGAGGGAGTGTGGCTGGTAATGTGATTGTCAAAGAAAGGGATGGTAGAGACTGGAAGAGAAGGCAGAAGGGGAAGACAGAGAGGAGAGGAGAAGAGAGAGAGAGAAGAGGAGAAAGAAAGGAGAGGAAAGAGACAAGGGAGGGAGAGGGAGAAAAAAAAAAAGGCGAGGAGGTGTAACGCCAACCTGAGTATGGGCAGCTCAATACCCGTAATATACGTGGATCAATGGGCCCCTCAGGGGATAATCGGCGTCAATCCTCGTGGGGGGTGGTGGCAAGTCAAAAGAAATGCCAGTGGACGAGAACAACAGAAAGTATAGGAGCACGGTAAAAGCTGAAAACTTTCAATAAAAATATAAACCTCAACATAAACCGCTCAATGACAATCCGTCATTACAATAAATTGTGGACATAAAACAGATTAGCAAAAGAGTAAACAAAAGGTCAAAACTGACCACAAGTAAATTTCAAGCCAATGAGCTATAACTACATTTTGTAAAGTTCACAGATTTCTCCAGGCTGGACCTATGAAAACTCAACAACCCCCCCCCACAAAGAATCTCTCTCTTCCGCCCCGCTTTGCGCTTCCATTACAAACCCCAAAATAGGGCACACATATACCCTCCCCCTCCCACCAGTGTCCGTAGCCCAAGCCCTAATACGAGACCAGCTTTCCGCCCAACGCTTAAAATTCTATGCGATAGACGACAAAATTAAAGTGGAGGTCCCTGCGTCTGTCCGTTACCAGATAATCCGACCAGATAGCACGTTCAAATGAACCGATGGAATTGGTCCTGGATAGTTAGTAAGTTCCGAAACCTAAAATATGGCCTCCGCCATCTCCTATCACGGAAAGGGCAGTACCAGTGTGGGCCGGTAAAAAGTAGCGGGCTCCACGATACTATAAGTTCGATGTCGTCCGGAAACATTCAGAGTATCGTGCCATATCGGGTCCGGGGGAGAAAACTGCAGTAACTAGGACGGCCAGGCATCGTAATCAGACACAGGGGTGTAAAATGAGCCGTGGACACTGTACATGCAGACATTTTAACAGTGCGAAGCTAGCGTTGCAGGGTGTGTCCTTCTGTATGATCTGCACTGCCATAAGTAAGGGGGTCGTAACTTCTCGGGCAGCTTGGGGAAAAAACAGAACTAATTCCCCGGTAGTACTACCGCGAGTCACCTGACATCATCTGGCGTCTACAACCCAAACCGGCAGATATGTCCCGGACGACCAAGCTAGCTTGGGGCAGCTTGTAGGGAAACATATGTACCTCAGTGATTCGTCGTGGGGAGGAAGGTAGAAAGGGTGTGTATAAATAAGGAGGAAAATCAGGTACCATCTTCAGCCTGAACAGGAGAGACTCCCTGCCGTCCGCGGTCCCCTCGTCTGCGTGATCTCGGACGCTGCGGGCGAGGTTGGCCATATTGGAGTCTTTCAAGGCCTCTGTAATCCGGGCAGTGGATAGGACGTTCCCAATCAGCTATTTCAACCGAGGGCAATTCCAGGTCCCGGAGGAAGCCCTGCACATCAGCCTGGGTACAAATAACAAAAAGGTATTTTCTGCGCCGTACCATCAGGGCAAAGAGATGGCCCCATCTGTAGGATATGCCCGCCTCTCTCAACACCGCCAGCAAGGGTCGGAGGGCCCTTAGCGCCCCAAGCGTAAATGTAGATAAATCATTATAAACCTCAATATCCTCACCGTCATAGACCAAGGGGGTGATGTTACGTGCTGCCGCCGCGACTCTCTCCTTCAGTGTAAAGTCAGTGATGTGGCACACTATATCCCTCGGTGGGTCAGTGGGGGCCACCAATCTCAGGCGGAAGGCCATGTGCGCACAATCAATATGCTCGGCGTGAGCCGGGTATGGCCCAGGAGTTTGCCGAAAAAGGCCACTAGGTAGGCACGGAGGTCTGTGACGGATTCCCTTACTCCGCAGATGCGAAGGTTGTGTCGGCGTGATCTGTTCTCTAGGTCATCGATGTGTCGCCTAATGTCCGACAGGGCTGCAGCCTCCCGTGGCCCTGCAGCCTCCTCCAGGGCGGCTCTCCACATGCTCCAGCCTACCGTCCATCTTTGTCATATCCGACCGTAGACCATCTACCTCCGCCTTGAATGTGTCCTTCACTGACATGATCAGCCGATCAATGTCAGCTCTGGTAGGCAAGGAAGCAATCAGGGATTCCAGGTGTCCAATTCCGCCATGATCCAGAGGTTGAATGGATTAGGCAGTGGCTGAGTGACAGGCAACAGAGGGTTGTGGTAAATGGAGTTTATTCGGCGCAAGGTCTTGTTACCAGTGGGGTAACTCAGGGGTCAGTACTTGGACCCATTCTCTTTAATATTTTTTTATTAGTGATATTGCAGAAGGTATTAATGGTAAAGTATGTCTTTTTGCTGATGACACAAAGATTTGCAACAGGGTTGACGTTCCTGGAGGGATCAGCCAAATGACAAATGATTTAGGTAAACTAAAAAAATGGTCGAAGCTGTGGCAATTGAGTTTTAATGTGGATAAGTGCAAGATAATGCACCTGGGACGTAAAAACCCAAGGGCTGAATATAGAATATTTGATACAGTCCTAACCTCAACATCTGAGGAAAGGGATTTAGGGGTTATTATTTCAGAGGATCTAAGGGTAAGTAGTCATTGTATTAGAGCAGCAGGAAATGCTAGCAGAATGCTTGGTTGTGTAGGGAGAGGTATTAGCAGTAGGAAAAGGGAAGTGCTCATGCCACTGTACAGAGCACTGGTGAGACCTCACTTGGAGTATTGTGTGCAGTACTGGAGACCGTATCTCCAGAAGGATATAGACATCTTAGAGAGAGTTCAGAGAAGGGCTACTAAAATGGTGTACGGCTTGAAGGAGAAAAGTTACCAGGAAAGGCTTAATGATCTTAACATGTACAGCTTGGAAAAAAGACGAGATAGAGGAGATATGATAGAATCATTTAAATACGTAAAGGGAATCCACAAGGTAGAGGAAGGGAGTATATTTAAAAGGAAACAAAGT